>OY744478.1:10730702-10878202 GCA_963556175.1 Tipula confusa | reverse complement strand
TACTGCTACAAAATATACTTACATTTCTACAAAGTACTTTTTGAGGATAAAAATCCGGACAGTGGTACCCCTTTGCAAATTTTCTAAAATCAATTAATGTCAATAGCACACTTAATAGTAGTCCTATTTTGATGTATGATACCTTTATTAAAAGCTTGTGACATCAGTAAAAAACGGCCACAAAATATACTTACATTTCCACAAGTATTTTTTGAGGAAAAATATCCGGACAGTGGTACACTTTTGCAAATTTTCTAAAATCAATTACTGTCAATAGCACACTTAATAGTAGTCCTATTTTGATGTATGATACCTTTATTAAAAGCTTGTGACACCAGTATAAAAAACTGCCACAAAATATACTTACATTTCCACAAGTACTTTTTGAGGATAAATATCCGGACAGTGGTACCCCTTTGCAAATTTTCAAAAATCAATTAATGTCAATAGCACACTTAATAGTAGTCCGATTTTGATGTATGATACCTTTATTAAAAGCTTGTGGCACCAGTATAAAAAACTGCCACAAAATATACTTACATTTCCACAAGTACTTTTTGAGGATAAATATCCGGACAGTTGTACCCCTTTGCAAATTTTCTAAAATCAATTAATGTCAATAGCACACTTAATAGTAGTCCGATTTTGATGTATGATACCTTTATTAAAAGCTTGTGACACCAGTATAAATACTGTTACAAAATATATTTACATTTCAATAAGTACGTTTTGAGGATAAATATCCGGACAGTGGTACCCCTTTGCAAATTTTCGAAAATCAATTAATGTCAATAGCACACTTAATAGTAGTCCGATTTTGATGTATGATACCTTTATTAAAAGCTTGTGACACCAGTATAAATACTGCTACAAAATATACTTACATTTCCACAAGTACTTTTTGAGGACAAAAATCCGGACAGTTGTACCCCTTTGCAAATTTTCGAAAATCAATTAATGTCAATAGCACACTTAATAGTAGTCCGATTTTGATGTATGATACCTTTATTTAAAGCTTGTGACACCAGTATAAATACTGCTACAAAATATACTTACATTTCTACAAAGTACTTTTTGAGGATAAAAATCCGGACAGTGGTACCCCTTTGCAAATTTTCTAAAATCAATTAATGTCAATAGCACACTTAATAGTAGTCCGATTTTGATGTATGATACCTTTATTAAAAGCTTGTGACACCAGTATAAATACTGCTACAAAATATACTTACATTTCCACAAGCACTTTTTGAGGACAAAAATCCGGACAGTTGTACCCCTTTGCAAATTTTCGAAAATCAATTAATGTCAATAGCACACTTAATAGTAGTCCGATTTTGATGTATGATACCTTTATTAAAAGCTTGTGACACCAGTATAAATACTGCTACAAAATATACTTACATTTCCACAAGTACTTTTTGAGGACAAAAATCCGGACAGTTGTACCCCTTTGCAAATTTTCGAAAATCAATTAATGTCAATAGCACACTTAATAGTAGTCCGATTTTGATGTATGATACCTTTATTAAAAGCTTGTGACACCAGTATAAATACTGTTACAAAATATATTTACATTTCAATAAGTACTTTTTGAGGATAAATATCCGGACAGTGGTACCCCTTTGCAAATTTTCTAAAATCAATTAATGTCAATAGCACACTTAATAGTAGTCCGATTTTGATGTATGATACCTTTATTAAAAGCTTGTGACACCAGTATAAATACTGTTACAAAATATATTTACATTTCAATAAGTACGTTTTGAGGATAAATATCCGGACAGTGGTACCCCTTTGCAAATTTTCTAAAATCAATTAATGTCAATAGCACACTTAATAGTAGTCCGATTTTGATGTATGATACCTTTATTAAAAGCTTGTGACACCAGTATAAATACTGCTACAAAATATACTTACATTTCCACAAGTACTTTTTGAGGATAAAAATCCGAACAGTGGTACCCCTTTGCAAATTTTCTAAAATCAATTAATGTCAATAGCACACTTAATAGTAGTCCTATTTTGATGTATGATACCTTTATTAAAAGCTTGTGACATCAGTAAAAAACGGCCACAAAATATACTTACATTTCCACAAGTATTTTTTGAGGAAAAATATCCGGACAGTGGTACACTTTTGCAAATTTTCTAAAATCAATTACTGTCAATAGCACACTTAATAGTAGTCCTATTTTGATGTATGATACCTTTATTAAAAGCTTGTGACACCAGTATAAAAAACTGCCACAAAATATACTTACATTTCCACAAGTACTTTTTGAGGATAAATATCCGGACAGTGGTACCCCTTTGCAAATTTTCAAAAATCAATTAATGTCAATAGCACACTTAATAGTAGTCCGATTTTGATGTATGATACCTTTATTAAAAGCTTGTGGCACCAGTATAAAAAACTGCCACAAAATATACTTACATTTCCACAAGTACTTTTTGAGGATAAATATCCGGACAGTTGTACCCCTTTGCAAATTTTCTAAAATCAATTAATGTCAATAGCACACTTAATAGTAGTCCGATTTTGATGTATGATACCTTTATTAAAAGCTTGTGACACCAGTATAAATACTGTTACAAAATATATTTACATTTCAATAAGTACGTTTTGAGGATAAATATCCGGACAGTGGTACCCCTTTGCAAATTTTCGAAAATCAATTAATGTCAATAGCACACTTAATAGTAGTCCGATTTTGATGTATGATACCTTTATTAAAAGCTTGTGACACCAGTATAAATACTGCTACAAAATATACTTACATTTCCACAAGTACTTTTTGAGGACAAAAATCCGGACAGTTGTACCCCTTTGCAAATTTTCGAAAATCAATTAATGTCAATAGCACACTTAATAGTAGTCCGATTTTGATGTATGATACCTTTATTTAAAGCTTGTGACACCAGTATAAATACTGCTACAAAATATACTTACATTTCTACAAAGTACTTTTTGAGGATAAAAATCCGGACAGTGGTACCCCTTTGCAAATTTTCTAAAATCAATTAATGTCAATAGCACACTTAATAGTAGTCCGATTTTGATGTATGATACCTTTATTAAAAGCTTGTGACACCAGTATAAATACTGCTACAAAATATACTTACATTTCCACAAGCACTTTTTGAGGACAAAAATCCGGACAGTTGTACCCCTTTGCAAATTTTCGAAAATCAATTAATGTCAATAGCACACTTAATAGTAGTCCGATTTTGATGTATGATACCTTTATTAAAAGCTTGTGACACCAGTATAAATACTGCTACAAAATATACTTACATTTCCACAAGTACTTTTTGAGGACAAAAATCCGGACAGTTGTACCCCTTTGCAAATTTTCGAAAATCAATTAATGTCAATAGCACACTTAATAGTAGTCCGATTTTGATGTATGATACCTTTATTAAAAGCTTGTGACACCAGTATAAATACTGTTACAAAATATATTTACATTTCAATAAGTACTTTTTGAGGATAAATATCCGGACAGTGGTACCCCTTTGCAAATTTTCTAAAATCAATTAATGTCAATAGCACACTTAATAGTAGTCCGATTTTGATGTATGATACCTTTATTAAAAGCTTGTGGCACCAGTATAAAAAACTGCCACAAAATATACTTACATTTCCACAAGTACTTTTTGAGGATAAATATCCGGACAGTTGTACCCCTTTGCAAATTTTCTAAAATCAATTAATGTCAATAGCACACTTAATAGTAGTCCGATTTTGATGTATGATACCTTTATTAAAAGCTTGTGACACCAGTATAAATACTGTTACAAAATATATTTACATTTCAATAAGTACGTTTTGAGGATAAATATCCGGACAGTGGTACCCCTTTGCAAATTTTCGAAAATCAATTAATGTCAATAGCACACTTAATAGTAGTCCGATTTTGATGTATGATACCTTTATTAAAAGCTTGTGACACCAGTATAAATACTGCTACAAAATATACTTACATTTCCACAAGTACTTTTTGAGGACAAAAATCCGGACAGTTGTACCCCTTTGCAAATTTTCGAAAATCAATTAATGTCAATAGCACACTTAATAGTAGTCCGATTTTGATGTATGATACCTTTATTTAAAGCTTGTGACACCAGTATAAATACTGCTACAAAATATACTTACATTTCTACAAAGTACTTTTTGAGGATAAAAATCCGGACAGTGGTACCCCTTTGCAAATTTTCTAAAATCAATTAATGTCAATAGCACACTTAATAGTAGTCCTATTTTGATGTATGATACCTTTATTAAAAGCTTGTGACATCAGTAAAAAACGGCCACAAAATATACTTACATTTCCACAAGTATTTTTTGAGGAAAAATATCCGGACAGTGGTACACTTTTGCAAATTTTCTAAAATCAATTACTGTCAATAGCACACTTAATAGTAGTCCTATTTTGATGTATGATACCTTTATTAAAAGCTTGTGACACCAGTATAAAAAACTGCCACAAAATATACTTACATTTCCACAAGTACTTTTTGAGGATAAATATCCGGACAGTGGTACCCCTTTGCAAATTTTCAAAAATCAATTAATGTCAATAGCACACTTAATAGTAGTCCGATTTTGATGTATGATACCTTTATTAAAAGCTTGTGGCACCAGTATAAAAAACTGCCACAAAATATACTTACATTTCCACAAGTACTTTTTGAGGATAAATATCCGGACAGTTGTACCCCTTTGCAAATTTTCTAAAATCAATTAATGTCAATAGCACACTTAATAGTAGTCCGATTTTGATGTATGATACCTTTATTAAAAGCTTGTGACATCAGTATAAATACTGTTACAAAATATATTTACATTTCAATAAGTACGTTTTGAGGATAAATATCCGGACAGTGGTACCCCTTTGCAAATTTTCGAAAATCAATTAATGTCAATAGCACACTTAATAGTAGTCCGATTTTGATGTATGATACCTTTATTAAAAGCTTGTGACACCAGTATAAATACTGCTACAAAATATACTTACATTTCCACAAGTACTTTTTGAGGACAAAAATCCGGACAGTTGTACCCCTTTGCAAATTTTCGAAAATCAATTAATGTCAATAGCACACTTAATAGTAGTCCGATTTTGATGTATGATACCTTTATTTAAAGCTTGTGACACCAGTATAAATACTGCTACAAAAAATACTTACATTTCTACAAAGTACTTTTTGAGGATAAAAATCCGGACAGTGGTACCCCTTTGCAAATTTTCTAAAATCAATTAATGTCAATAGCACACTTAATAGTAGTCCGATTTTGATGTATGATACCTTTATTAAAAGCTTGTGACACCAGTATAAATACTGCTACAAAATATACTTACATTTCCACAAGCACTTTTTGAGGACAAAAATCCGGACAGTTGTACCCCTTTGCAAATTTTCGAAAATCAATTAATGTCAATAGCACACTTAATAGTAGTCCGATTTTGATGTATGATACCTTTATTAAAAGCTTGTGACACCAGTATAAATACTGCTACAAAATATACTTACATTTCCACAAGTACTTTTTGAGGACAAAAATCCGGACAGTTGTACCCCTTTGCAAATTTTCGAAAATCAATTAATGTCAATAGCACACTTAATAGTAGTCCGATTTTGATGTATGATACCTTTATTAAAAGCTTGTGACACCAGTATAAATACTGTTACAAAATATATTTACATTTCAATAAGTACTTTTTGAGGATAAATATCCGGACAGTGGTACCCCTTTGCAAATTTTCTAAAATCAATTAATGTCAATAGCACACTTAATAGTAGTCCGATTTTGATGTATGATACCTTTATTAAAAGCTTGTGACACCAGTATAAATACTGTTACAAAATATATTTACATTTCAATAAGTACGTTTTGAGGATAAATATCCGGACAGTGGTACCCCTTTGCAAATTTTCTAAAATCAATTAATGTCAATAGCACACTTAATAGTAGTCCGATTTTGATGTATGATACCTTTATTAAAAGCTTGTGACACCAGTATAAATACTGCTACAAAATATACTTACATTTCCACAAGTACTTTTTGAGGATAAAAATCCGAACAGTGGTACCCCTTTGCAAATTTTCTAAAATCAATTAATGTCAATAGCACACTTAATAGTAGTCCTATTTTGATGTATGATACCTTTATTAAAAGCTTGTGACATCAGTAAAAAACGGCCACAAAATATACTTACATTTCCACAAGTATTTTTTGAGGAAAAATATCCGGACAGTGGTACACTTTTGCAAATTTTCTAAAATCAATTACTGTCAATAGCACACTTAATAGTAGTCCTATTTTGATGTATGATACCTTTATTAAAAGCTTGTGACACCAGTATAAAAAACTGCCACAAAATATACTTACATTTCCACAAGTACTTTTTGAGGATAAATATCCGGACAGTGGTACCCCTTTGCAAATTTTCAAAAATCAATTAATGTCAATAGCACACTTAATAGTAGTCCGATTTTGATGTATGATACCTTTATTAAAAGCTTGTGGCACCAGTATAAAAAACTGCCACAAAATATACTTACATTTCCACAAGTACTTTTTGAGGATAAATATCCGGACAGTTGTACCCCTTTGCAAATTTTCTAAAATCAATTAATGTCAATAGCACACTTAATAGTAGTCCGATTTTGATGTATGATACCTTTATTAAAAGCTTGTGACACCAGTATAAATACTGTTACAAAATATATTTACATTTCAATAAGTACGTTTTGAGGATAAATATCCGGACAGTGGTACCCCTTTGCAAATTTTCGAAAATCAATTAATGTCAATAGCACACTTAATAGTAGTCCGATTTTGATGTATGATACCTTTATTAAAAGCTTGTGACACCAGTATAAATACTGCTACAAAATATACTTACATTTCCACAAGTACTTTTTGAGGACAAAAATCCGGACAGTTGTACCCCTTTGCAAATTTTCGAAAATCAATTAATGTCAATAGCACACTTAATAGTAGTCCGATTTTGATGTATGATACCTTTATTTAAAGCTTGTGACACCAGTATAAATACTGCTACAAAATATACTTACATTTCTACAAAGTACTTTTTGAGGATAAAAATCCGGACAGTGGTACCCCTTTGCAAATTTTCTAAAATCAATTAATGTCAATAGCACACTTAATAGTAGTCCGATTTTGATGTATGATACCTTTATTAAAAGCTTGTGACACCAGTATAAATACTGCTACAAAATATACTTACATTTCCACAAGCACTTTTTGAGGACAAAAATCCGGACAGTTGTACCCCTTTGCAAATTTTCGAAAATCAATTAATGTCAATAGCACACTTAATAGTAGTCCGATTTTGATGTATGATACCTTTATTAAAAGCTTGTGACACCAGTATAAATACTGCTACAAAATATACTTACATTTCCACAAGTACTTTTTGAGGACAAAAATCCGGACAGTTGTACCCCTTTGCAAATTTTCGAAAATCAATTAATGTCAATAGCACACTTAATAGTAGTCCGATTTTGATGTATGATACCTTTATTAAAAGCTTGTGACACCAGTATAAATACTGTTACAAAATATATTTACATTTCAATAAGTACTTTTTGAGGATAAATATCCGGACAGTGGTACCCCTTTGCAAATTTTCTAAAATCAATTAATGTCAATAGCACACTTAATAGTAGTCCGATTTTGATGTATGATACCTTTATTAAAAGCTTGTGACACCAGTATAAATACTGTTACAAAATATATTTACATTTCAATAAGTACGTTTTGAGGATAAATATCCGGACAGTGGTACCCCTTTGCAAATTTTCTAAAATCAATTAATGTCAATAGCACACTTAATAGTAGTCCTATTTTGATGTATGATACCTTTATTAAAAGCTTGTGACACCAGTATAAATACTGCTTCAAAATATACTTACATTTCCACAAGTACTTTTTGAGGATAAAAATCCGAACAGTGGTACCCCTTTGCAAATTTTCTAAAATCAATTAATGTCAATAGCACACTTAATAGTAGTCCTATTTTGATGTATGATACCTTTATTAAAAGCTTGTGACATCAGTAAAAAACGGCCACAAAATATACTTACATTTCCACAAGTATTTTTTGAGGAAAAATATCCGGACAGTGGTACACTTTTGCAAATTTTCTAAAATCAATTACTGTCAATAGCACACTTAATAGTAGTCCTATTTTGATGTATGATACCTTTATTAAAAGCTTGTGACACCAGTATAAAAAACTGCCACAAAATATACTTACATTTCCACAAGTACTTTTTGAGGATAAATATCCGGACAGTGGTACCCCTTTGCAAATTTTCAAAAATCAATTAATGTCAATAGCACACTTAATAGTAGTCCGATTTTGATGTATGATACCTTTATTAAAAGCTTGTGGCACCAGTATAAAAAACTGCCACAAAATATACTTACATTTCCACAAGTACTTTTTGAGGATAAATATCCGGACAGTTGTACCCCTTTGCAAATTTTCTAAAATCAATTAATGTCAATAGCACACTTAATAGTAGTCCGATTTTGATGTATGATACCTTTATTAAAAGCTTGTGACACCAGTATAAATACTGCTACAAAATATACTTACATTTCCACAAGTACTTTTTGAGGATAAATATCCGGACAGTGGTACCCCTTTGCAAATTTTCAAAAATCAATTAATGTCAATAGCACACTTAATAGTAGTCCGATTTTGATGTATGATACCTTTATTAAAAGCTTGTGGCACCAGTATAAAAAACTGCCACAAAATATACTTACATTTCCACAAGTACTTTTTGAGGATAAATATCCGGACAGTTGTACCCCTTTGCAAATTTTCTAAAATCAATTAATGTCAATAGCACACTTAATAGTAGTCCGATTTTGATGTATGATACCTTTATTAAAAGCTTGTGACATCAGTAAAAAACGGCCACAAAATATACTTACATTTCCACAAGTATTTTTTGAGGAAAAATATCCGGACAGTGGTACACTTTTGCAAATTTTCTAAAATCAATTACTGTCAATAGCACACTTAATAGTAGTCCTATTTTGATGTATGATACCTTTATTAAAAGCTTGTGACACCAGTATAAAAAACTGCCACAAAATATACTTACATTTCCACAAGTACTTTTTGAGGATAAATATCCGGACAGTTGTACCCCTTTGCAAATTTTCGAAAATCAATTAATGTCAATAGCACACTTAATAGTAGTCCGATTTTGATGTATGATACCTTTATTAAAAGCTTGTGACACCAGTATAAATACTGTTACAAAATATATTTACATTTCAATAAGTACGTTTTGAGGATAAATATCCGGACAGTGGTACCCCTTTGCAAATTTTCGAAAATCAATTAATGTCAATAGCACACTTAATAGTAGTCCGATTTTGATGTATGATACCTTTATTAAAAGCTTGTGACACCAGTATAAATACTGCTACAAAATATACTTACATTTCCACAAGTACTTTTTGAGGATAAAAATCCGAACAGTGGTACCCCTTTGCAAATTTTCTAAAATCAATTAATGTCAATAGCACACTTAATAGTAGTCCTATTTTGATGTATGATACCTTTATTAAAAGCTTGTGACATCAGTAAAAAACGGCCACAAAATATACTTACATTTCCACAAGTATTTTTTGAGGAAAAATATCCGGACAGTGGTACACTTTTGCAAATTTTCTAAAATCAATTACTGTCAATAGCACACTTAATAGTAGTCCTATTTTGATGTATGATACCTTTATTAAAAGCTTGTGACACCAGTATAAAAAACTGCCACAAAATATACTTACATTTCCACAAGTACTTTTTGAGGATAAATATCCGGACAGTGGTACCCCTTTGCAAATTTTCAAAAATCAATTAATGTCAATAGCACACTTAATAGTAGTCCGATTTTGATGTATGATACCTTTATTAAAAGCTTGTGGCACCAGTATAAATACTGCTACAAAATATACTTACATTTCCACAAGTACTTTTTGAGGATAAAAATCCGGACAGTGGTACCCCTTTGCAAATTTTCTAAAATCAATTAATGTCAATAGCACACTTAATAGTAGTCCGATTTTGATGTATGATACCTTTATTAAAAGCTTGTGACACCAGTATAAATACTGCTACAAAATATACTTACATTTCCACAAGTACCTTTTGAGGATAAAAATCCGGACAGTGGTACCCCTTTGCAAATTTTCGAAAATCAATTAATGTCAATAGCACACTTAATAGTAGTCCGATTTTGATGTATGATACCTTTATTAAAAGCTTGTGACACCAGTATAAATACTGCTACAAAATATACTTACATTTCCACAAGTACTTTTTGAGGACAAAAATCCGGACAGTTGTACCCCTTTGCAAATTTTCTAAAATCAATTAATGTCAATAGCACACTTAATAGTAGTCCGATTTTGATGTATGATACCTTTATTAAAAGCTTGTGACACCAGTATAAATACTGCTACAAAATATACTTACATTTCTACAAAGTACTTTTTGAGGATAAAAATCCGGACAGTGGTACCCCTTTGAAAATTTTCTAAAATCAATTAATGTCAATAGCACACTTAATAGTAGTCCGATTTTGATGTATGATACCTTTATTAAAAGCTTGTGACACCAGTATAAATACTGCTACAAAATATACTTACATTTCCACAAGTACTTTTTGAGGACAAAAATCCGGACAGTTGTACCCCTTTGCAAATTTTCGAAAATCAATTAATGTCAATAGCACACTTAATAGTAGTCCGATTTTGATGTATGATACCTTTATTAAAAGCTTGTGACACCAGTATGAATACTGCTACAAAATATACTTACATTTCCACAAGTACTTTTTGAGGATAAAAATCCGGACAGTGGTACCCCTTTGCAAATTTTCGAAAATCAATTAATGTCAATAGCACACCTAATAGTAGTCCAATTTTTATTTATGATACCTTTATTAAAAGCTTGTGACACCAGTATAAATACTGCCACAAAATAAACTTACATTCCCACAAGTACTTTTTGAGGATAAAAATCCGGACAGTGGTACCCCTTTGCAAATTTTCTAAAATCAATTAATGTCAATAGCACACTTAATAGTAGTCCGATTTTGATGTATGATACCTTTATTAAAAGCTTGTGACACCAGTTTAAATACTGCTACAAAATATACTTACATTTCCACAAGTACTTTTTGAGGATAAAAATCCGGACAGTGGTACCCCTTTGCAAATTTTCTAAAATCAATTAATGTCAATAGCACACTTAATAGTAGTCCGATTTTGATGTATGATACCTTTATTAAAAGCTTGTGACACCAGTATAAATACTGCTACAAAATAAACTTACATTTCAACAAGTACTTTTTGAGGATAAAAATCCGGACAGTGGTACCCCTTTGCAAATTTTCGAAAATCAATTAATGTCAATAGCACACTTAATAGTAGTCCGATTTTGATGTATGATACCTTTATTAAAAGCTTGTGACACCAGTATAAATACTGCTACAAAATATACTTACATTTCCACAAGTACTTTTTGAGGATAAAAATCCGGACAGTGGTACCCGTTTGCAAATTTTCGAAAATCAATTAATGTCAATAGCACACTTAATAGTGGTCCGATTTTGATGTATGATACCTTTATTAAAAGCTTGTGACACCAGTATAAATACTGCTACAAAATAAACTTACATTTCCACAAGTACTTTTTGAGGATAAAAATCCGGACAGTGGTACCCGTTTGCAAATTTTCGAAAATCAATTAATGTCAATAGCACACTTAATAGTAGTCCGATTTTGATGTATGATACCTTTATTAAAAGCTTGTGACACCAGTATAAATACTGCTACAAAATATACTTACATTTCCACAAGTACTTTTTGAGGATAAAAATACGAAAAGTGGTACCCCTTTGCAAATTTTCTAAAATCAATTAATGTCAATAGCACACTTAATAGTAGTCCTATTTTGATGTATGATACCTTTATTAAAAGCTTGTGACACCAGTATAAAAACTGCCACAAAATATACTTACATTTCCACAAGTACTTTTTGAGGAAAAATATCCGGACAGTGGTACCCCTTTGCAAATTTTCTAAAATCAATTAATGTCAATAGCACGCTTAATAGTAGTCCGATTTTGATGTTTGATACCTTTATTAAAAGCTTGTGACACCAGTATAAATACTGCTACAAAATATACTTACATTTCCACAAGTCCTTTTTGAGGATAAAAATCCGAACAGTGGTACCCCTTTGCAAATTTTCTAAAATCAATTAATGTCAATAGCACACTTAATAGTAGTCCTATTTTGATGTATGATACCTTTACTAAAAGCTTGTGACACCAGTATTAATACTGCCACAAAATATACTTACATTTCCACAAGTACTTTTTGAGGATAAATATCCGGACAGTGGTACCCCTTTGCAAATTTTCTAAAATCAATTAATGTCAATAGCACACTTAATAGTAGTCCGATTTTGATGTATGATACCTTTATTAAAAGCTTGTGACACCAGTATAAATACTGCTACAAAATATACTTACATTTCCACAAGTACTTTTTGAGGATAAAAATCCGGACAGTAGTACCCTATGTTGCTTCCTGTCATTATTCCTTATTGTACTCACATTTTTAATTATATAGTAGCAAGCTGCACTTTTCCTGACGTGTGGAAAACTGCGATTATTACACCGGTACCAAAAATTACATCACCTTCCTTGCTATCTGATTTTCGACCGATAAGCATTTTACCATATTTGTCCAAAGTATTTGAACTGTTATTATGTAACAACATTAAAGAATATTTGAATCAATTTAATTTGCTGGATCGGTTTCAATCTGGGTTTAGGAGGCATCATTCCACATCTACAGCTTTGTCTAAAGTGTATTTTGATTTATTGAAAAGTTTGAACCAGTCAAATATTTCTGTGCTTGTATTACTTGATTTTTCCAAGGCGTTTGATTGTATTAACCATGTTCTACTTGCACAAAAACTGAAATTTTATTTTAAGTTTTCTGATTACTCAACTCGACTTATCGTTTCATACTTAACCAATCGCAAGCAAGTAGTGAAATCTTGTAATGTATTTTCGTCGCCGGTATCAGTTTTGTCTGGAGTACCACAAGGTTCTGTCCTTGGTCCTCTTTTATTTTCGCTTTATATTAATGACTTACCAGAGAGACTTAAGTACTCGAAGTATCATATGTATGCGGATGATTTTCAACTCTACAATTCTGGACCATTGCGCAATATCGATGTTACATGCCGAAGTTTGAACCATGACTTGCTTATGATTTCTTCTTGGGCCAAATCAAATGGCTTGCTTTTGAATGCAAATAAATCACAAGTTTTACCAATCTATAAACATAAGATTGATAAAGATCTAGTTAATATTGAAATTGAAGGTGTGAAATTATTTGTATCTGATGTTGCTCGAAATCTTGGAGTATTATTTAATAGTACATTAACTTGGAGTGCACATGTTAATCAGGTTTGCAATAAAGTCAACTTTGCACTATTTTCACTCAACAAATTAGGTAACATTACTCCAGTACCAATTAGGCTACTATTTGTCAAGACTTTAATTTTGCCTATTCTCACATATGGAGACATATTTATTTATAATGCTGACTCCAAGTCTAAGAACCGGTTGAAATTAACTTTTAATAAGTGCTTGAGATATATATATGGGCTGCGTAAGTTTGATCATGTATCTGATTTTCAAGACAAAATACTTGGCATATCTTTTGTTACATATCTCAAAATAAGAGTTCTTTGTTTTATTTTCAAAATATTACATCTTAAACATCCATCTTATTTGTATTCTTTAGTAACTTTTAGTTCTTCACCCAGAGTTCTTCGAATCACATCATTCTCATCTAGATTTGCTACTAGTCAGTTTACGTCTTCAATATTTGTTGATGGAATCATTAAATTTAACGAATTGCCCGAATGTATTAAAAGAAGTAAATCCGTTGATCGGTTCAAAAAAGCATGCACAGACTTTTTTAAGCATAATTCAAGATGATGTCATTTCAACTTAACTTGTTTATAGAACTTGTTCATACTTGTTTCGATAATTTGAATTTATATGCATTTGAGTATGTATGTATGTATGTGTGTATGTATATGTATATGTATGTATGTGTGTGTATATGTATGTGTATGTGCATGTGTATGTGTATGTGTATGTATGTATGTATATGTATGTATATATATATATATATATATATGTATATATATATATATATATATATATATATATGTGTATGTGTGTGTATGTAAATATATGTATATATGTATATATATATATATATATGTATATATATATATATATATGTGTGTGTGTATGTAAATATATGTGTATGTATGTATATGTAGATATATGTATATATGTATGTATGTGTGTATATGTATATATATGTATATATGTATGTATATGTGTATATATGTGTATGTATGTGTGTATGTATATGTAGATATATGTTGTATGTATGTATTTGTATGTGTGTATATATATATGTATATATGTGTATATATATATATATGTATATATATATATATATGTATATATATATAAATATGTGTGTATGTATGTATATATATGCATAATGTGTGTTTTGAATTTTATTATTTTGAACTTTTATTTTTATTTATTTAACTGTAGTGGAACACACCTATAATGGTGTTAATTTTAATTTTATTTTAATTTTAATATTAATTTTTTTTTTTTTTTTTTTTTTTATCGTATTGTAATAAACTATGTATATGTAAAAAATTATATTAATGCTGAGATATACTTTGAAAAGGCCTTTGGCCTTACTTATCTCAGTATAAGAATGAATAAATAAAAAATAAATAAAATAAATAAATAAATAAATAAATAGTACCCCTTTGCAAATTTTCTAAAATCAATTAATGTCAATAGCACACTTAATAGTAGTCCGATTTTGATGTATGATACCTTTATTAAAATCTTGCGACACCAGTATAAATACTGCTACAAAATATACTTACATTTCCACAAGTACTTTTTGAGGATAAAAATCCGGATAGTGGTACCCCTTTGCAAATTTTCTAAAATCAATTAATGTCAATAGCACACTTAATAGTAGTCCGATTTTGATGTATGATACCTTTATCAAAAGCTTGTGACATCAGTATAAATACTGCCACAAAATATACTTACATTTCCACAAGTACTTTTTGAGGATAAAAATCCGGACAGTGGTACCCCTTTGCAAATTTTCTAAAATCAATTAATGTCAATAGCACACTTAATAGTAGTCCGATTTTTATGTATGATACCCCTATTAAAAGCTTGTGACACCAATATAAATACTGCTACAAAATATACTTACGTTTCCACGAGTACTTTTTGAGGATAAAAATCCGGATAGTGGTACCCCTTTGCAAATTTTCTAAAATCAATTAATGTCAATAGCACACTTAATAGTAGTCCGATTTTGATGTATGATACCTTTATTAAAAGCTTGTGACACCAGTATAAATACTGCTACAAAATATACTTACATTTCCACAAGTACTTTTTGAGGATAAAATTCGGGACAGTGGTACTCCTTTGCAAATTTTCGAAAATCAATTAATGTCAATAGCACACTTAATAGTAGTCCTATTTTGATGTATGATACCTTTATTAAAAGCTTGTGACACCAGTATAAAAACTGCCACAAAATATACTTACATTTCCACAAGTACTTTTTGAGGATAAATATCCGGACAGTGGTACCCCTTTGCAAATTTTCTAAAATCAATTAATGTCAATAGCACACTTAATAGTAGTCAGATTTTGATGTATGATACCTTTATTAAAAGCTTGTGACACCAGTATGAATACTGCAACAAAATATACTTACATTTCCACAAGTATTTTTTGAGGATAAAAATACGAAAAGTGGTACCCCTTTGCAAATTTTCTAAAATCAATTAATGTCAATAGCACACTTAATAGTAGTCCGATTTTGATGTATGATACCTTTATTAAAAGCTTGTGACACCAGTATAAATACTGCCACAAAATATACTTACATTTCCACAAGTACTTTTGAGGATAAAAATCCGGACAGTGGTACCCCTTTGCAAATTTTCAAAAATCAATTAATGTCAATAGCACACTTAATAGTAGTCCGATTTTGATGTATGATACCTTTATTAAAAGCTTGTGACACCAGTATAAATACTGCCACAAAATATATTTACATTTCCACAAGTACGTTTTGAGGATAAATATCCGGACAGTGGTACCCCTTTGCAAATTTTCTAAAATCAATTAATGTCAATAGCACACTTAATAGTAGTCCGATTTTGATGTATGATACCTTTATTAAAAGCTTGTGACACCAGTATAAATACTGCTACAAAATATACTTACATTTCCACAAGTACTTTTTGAGGATAAAAATCCGGACAGTGGTACCCCTTTGCAAATTTTCGAAAATCAATTAATGTCAATAGCACACTTAATAGTAGTCCGATTTTGATGTATGATACCTTTATTAAAAGCTTGTGACACCAGTATAAATACTGCTACAAAATATACTTACATTTCCACAAGTACTTTTTGAGGATAAAAATCTGGACAGTGGTACCCCTTTGCAAATTTTCTAAAATCAATTAATGTCAATAGCACACTTAATAGTAGTCCGATTTTGATGTATGATACCTTTATTAAAAGCTTGTGACACCAGTATAAATACTGCTACAAAATATACTTACATTTCCACAAGTACTTTTTGAGGATAAAAATCCGGACAGTGGTACCCCTTTGCAAATTTTCAAAAATCAATTAATGTCAATAGCACACTTAATAGTAGTCCGATTTTGATGTATGATACCTTTATTAAAAGCTTGTGACACCAGTATAAATACTGCCACAAAATATACTTACATTTCCACAAGTACGTTTTGAGGATAAATATCCGGACAGTGGTACCCCTTTGCAAATTTTCTAAAATCAATTAATGTCAATAGCACACTTAATAGTAGTCCGATTTTGATGTATGATACCTTTATTAAAAGCTTGTGACACCAGTATAAATACTGCTACAAAATATACTTACATTTCCACAAGTACTTTTTGAGGATAAAAATCCGGACAGTGGTACCCCTTTGCAAATTTTCTAAAATCAATTAATGTCAATAGCACACTTAATAGTAGTCCGATTTTGATGTATGATACCTTTATTAAAAGCTTGTGACACCAGTATAAATACTGCTACAAAATATACTTACATTTCCACGAGTACTTTTTGAGGATAAAAATCCGAACAGTGGTACCCCTTTGCAAATTTTCTAAAATCAATTAATGTCAATAGCACACTTAATAGTAGTCCTATTTTGATGTATGATACCTTTATTAAAAGCTTGTGACACCAGTATAAAAACAGCCACAAAATATACTTACATTTCCACAAGTACTTTTTGAGGAAAAATATCCGGACAGTGGTACCCCTTTGCAAATTTTCTAAAATCAATTAATGTCAATAGCACACTTAATAGTAGTCCGATTTTGATGTATGATACCTTTATTAAAAGCTTGTGACACCAGTATAAATACTGCCACAAAATATACTTACATTTCCACAAGTACTTTTGAGGATAAAAATCCGGACAGTGGTACCCCTTTGCAAATTTTCAAAAATCAATTAATGTCAATAGCACACTTAATAGTAGTCCGATTTTGATGTATGATACCTTTATTAAAAGCTTGTGACACCAGTATAAATACTGCCACAAAATATACTTACATTTCCACAAGTACTTTTGAGGATAAAAATCCGGACAGTGGTACCCCTTTGCAAATTTTCAAAAATCAATTAATGTCAATAGCACACTTAATAGTAGTCCGATTTTGATGTATGATACCTTTATTAAAAGCTTGTGACACCAGTATAAATACTGCCAAAAAATATACTTACATTTCCACAAGTACGTTTTGAGGATAAATATCCGGACAGTGGTACCCCTTTGCAAATTTTCTAAAATCAATTAATGTCAATAGCACACTTAATAGTAGTCCGATTTTGATGTATGATACCTTTATTAAAAGCTTGTGACACCAGTATAAATACTGCTACAAAATATACTTACATTTCCACAAGTACTTTTTGAGGATAAAAATCCGGACAGTGGTACCCCTTTGCAAATTTTCAAAAATCAATTAATGTCAATAGCACACTTAATAGTAGTCCGATTTTGATGTATGATACCTTTATTAAAAGCTTGTGACACCAGTATAAATACTGCCACAAAATATACTTACATTTCCACAAGTACGTTTTGAGGATAAATATCCGGACAGTGGTACCCCTTTGCAAATTTTCTAAAATCAATTAATGTCAATAGCACACTTAATAGTAGTCCGATTTTGATGTATGATACCTTTATTAAAAGCTTGTGACACCAGTATAAATACTGCTACAAAATATACTTACATTTCCACAAGTACTTTTTGAGGATAAAAATCCGGACAGTGGTACCCCTTTGCAAATTTTCTAAAATCAATTAATGTCAATAGCACACTTAATAGTAGTCCGATTTTGATGTATGATACCTTTATTAAAAGCTTGTGACACCAGTATAAATACTGCTACAAAATATACTTACATTTCCACGAGTACTTTTTGAGGATAAAAATCCGAACAGTGGTACCCCTTTGCAAATTTTCTAAAATCAATTAATGTCAATAGCACACTTAATAGTAGTCCTATTTTGATGTATGATACCTTTATTAAAAGCTTGTGACACCAGTATAAAAACTGCCACAAAATATACTTACATTTCCACAAGTACTTTTTGAGGAAAAATATCCGGACAGTGGTACCCCTTTGCAAATTTTCTAAAATCAATTAATGTCAATAGCACACTTAATAGTAGTCCGATTTTGATGTATGATACCTTTATTAAAAGCTTGTGACACCAGTATAAATACTGCCACAAAATATACTTACATTTCCACAAGTACTTTTGAGGATAAAAATCCGGACAGTGGTACCCCTTTGCAAATTTTCAAAAATCAATTAATGTCAATAGCACACTTAATAGTAGTCCGATTTTGATGTATGATACCTTTATTAAAAGCTTGTGACACCAGTATAAATACTGCCACAAAATATACTTACATTTCCACAAGTACTTTTGAGGATAAAAATCCGGACAGTGGTACCCCTTTGCAAATTTTCAAAAATCAATTAATGTCAATAGCACACTTAATAGTAGTCCGATTTTGATGTATGATACCTTTATTAAAAGCTTGTGACACCAGTATAAATACTGCCAAAAAATATACTTACATTTCCACAAGTACGTTTTGAGGATAAATATCCGGACAGTGGTACCCCTTTGCAAATTTTCTAAAATCAATTAATGTCAATAGCACACTTAATAGTAGTCCTATTTTGATGTATGATACCTTTACTAAAAGCTTGTGACACCAGTATAAATACTGCCACAAAATATACTAACATTTCCACAAGTACTTTTTGAGGATAAATATCCGGACAGTGGTACCCCTTTGCAAATTTTCTAAAATCAATTAATGTCAATAGCACACTTAATAGTAGTCCGATTTTGATGTATGATACCTTTATTAAAAGCTTGTGACACCAGTATAAATACTGCTAAAAAATATACTTACATTT
Source organism: Tipula confusa (assembly GCA_963556175.1). Taxonomy (NCBI): domain Eukaryota; kingdom Metazoa; phylum Arthropoda; class Insecta; order Diptera; family Tipulidae; genus Tipula; species Tipula confusa. The sequence continues at coordinate 10,858,493 of OY744478.1, read as the reverse complement.
CCACAAGTACTTTTTGAGGATAAAAATCCGGACAGTGGTACCCCTTTGCAAATTTTCTAAAATCAATTAATGTCAATAGCACACTTAATAGTAGTCCGATTTTGATGTATGATACCTTTATTAAAATCTTGTGACACCAGTATAAATACTGCTACAAAATATACTTACATTTCTACAAGTACTTTTTGAGGATAAAAATCCGGACAGTTGTACCCCTTTGCAAATTTTCGAAAATCAAATAATGTCAATAGCACACTTAATAGTAGTCCGATTTTGATGTATGATACCTTTTTAAAAGCTTGTGACGCCAGTATAAATACTGCTACAAAATATACTTACATTTCTACAAGTACTTTTTGAGGATAAAAATCCGGACAGTGGTACCCCTTTGCAAATTTTCAAAAATCAATTAATGTCAATAGCACACTTAATAGTAGTCCGATTTTGATGTATGATACCTTTATTAAAAGCTTGTGACACCAGTATAAATACTGCTACAAAATATACTTACATTTCCACAAGTACTTTTTGAGGATAAAAATCCGAACAGTGGTACCCCTTTGCAAATTTTCTAAAATCAATTAATGTCAATAGCACACTTAATAGTAGTCCTATTTTGATGTATGATACCTTTATTAAAAGCTTGTGACACCAGTATAAAAACTGCCACAAAATATACTTACATTTCCACAAGTACTTTTTAAGGATCAAAATCCGAACAGTGGTACCCCTGTGCAAATTTTCTAAAATCAATTAATGTCAATAGCACACTTAATAGTAGTCCGATTTTGATGTATGATACCTTTATTAAAAGCTTGTGACACCAGTATAAATACTGCCACAAAATATACTTACATTTCCACAAGTACTTTTGAGGATAAAAATCCGGACAGTGGTACCCCTTTGCAAATTTTCAAAAATCAATTAATGTCAATAGCACACTTAATAGTAGTCCGATTTTGATGTATGATACCTTTATTAAAAGCTTGTGACACCAGTATAAATACTGCTACAAAATATACTTACATTTCCACAAGTACTTTTTAAGGATCAAAATCCGAACAGTGGTACCCCTGTGCAAATTTTCTAAAATCAATTAATGTCAATAGCACACTTAATAGTAGTCCGATTTTGATGTATGATACCTTTATTAAAAGCTTGTGACACCAGTATAAATACTGCCACAAAATATACTTACATTTCCACAAGTACTTTTGAGGATAAAAATCCGGACAGTGGTACCCCTTTGCAAATTTTCAAAAATCAATTAATGTCAATAGCACACTTAATAGTAGTCCGATTTTGATGTATGATACCTTTATTAAAAGCTTGTGACACCAGTATAAATACTGCCACAAAATATACTTACATTTCCACAAGTACGTTTTGAGGATAAATATCCGGACAGTGGTACCCCTTTGCAAATTTTCTAAAATCAATTAATGTCAATAGCACACTTAATAGTAGTCCGATTTTGATGTAAGATACCTTTATTTAAAGCTTGTGACACCAGTATAAATACTGCTACAAAATAAACTTACATTTTCACAAGTACTTTTTGAGGATAAAAATCCGGACAGTGGTACCCCTTTGCAAATTTTCGAAAATCAATTAATGTCAATAGCACACTTAATAGTAGTCCGATTTTGATGTCTGATACCTTTATTAAAAGCTTGTGACACCAGTATGAATACTGCTACAAAATATACTTACATTTCCACAAGTACTTTTTGAGGATAAAAATCCGGACAGTGGTACCCCTTTGCAAATTTTCTAAAATCAATTAATGTCAATAGCACACTTAATAGTAGTCCGATTTTGATGTATGATACCTTTATTAAAAGCTTGTGACACCAGTATAAATACTGCCACAAAATAAACTTACATTTCCACAAGTACTTTTTGAGGATTAAAATCCGGACAGTGGTACCCCTTTACAAATTTTCTAAAATCAATTAATGTCAATAGCACACTTAATAGTAGTCCGATTTTGATGTATGATACCTTTATTAAAAGCTTGTGACACCAGTATGAATACTGCTACAAAATATACTTACATTTCCACAAGTACTTTTTGAGGATAAAAATCCGGACAGTGGTACCCCTTTGCAAATTTTCTAAAATCAATTAATGTCAATAGCACACTTAATAGTAGTCCGATTTTGATGTATGATACCTTTATTAAAAGCTTGTGACACCAGTATAAATACTGCTACAAAATATACTTACATTTCTACAAGTACTTTTTGAGGATAAAAATCCGGACAGTTGTACCCCTTTGCAAATTTTCGAAAATCAAATAATGTCAATAGCACACTTAATAGTAGTCCGATTTTGATGTATGATACCTTTTTAAAAGCTTGTGACGCCAGTATAAATACTGCTACAAAATAAACTTACATTTCTACAAGTACTTTTTGAGGATAAAAATCCGGACAGTGGTACCCCTTTGCAAATTTTCAAAAATCAATTAATGTCAATAGCACACTTAATAGTAGTCCTATTTTGATGTATGATACCTTTATTAAAAGCTTGTGACATCAGTATAAAAACTGCCACAAAATATACTTACATTTCCACAAGTACTTTTTGAGGATAAATTTTCGGACAGTGGTACCCCTTTGCAAATTTTCTAAAATCAATTAATGTCAATAGCACACTTAATAGTAGTCCGATTTTGATGTATGATACCTTTATTAAAAGCTTGTGACACCAGTATAAATACTGCTACAAAATATACTTACATTTCCACAAGTACTTTTTGAGGATAAAAATCCGAACAGTGGAACCCCTTTGCAAATTTTCTAAAATCAATTAATGTCAATAGCACACTTAATAGTAGTCCTATTTTGATGTATGATACCTTTATTAAAAGCTTGTGACACCAGTATAAAAACTGCCACAAAATATACTTACATTTCCACAAGTACTTTTTGAGGATAAATATCCGGACAGTGGAACCCCTTTGCAAATTTTCTAAAATCAATTAATGTCAATAGCACACTTAATAGTAGTCCGATTTTGATGTATGATACCTTTATTAAAAGCTTGTGACACCAGTATAAATACTGCTACAAAATATACTTACATTTCCACAAGTACTTTTTAAGGATCAAAATCCGAACAGTGCTACCCCTGTGCAAATTTTCTGAAATCAATTAATGTCAATAGCACACTTAATAGTAGTCCGATTTTGATGTATGTTACCTTTATTAAAAGCTTGTGACACCAGTATAAATACTGCCACAAAATATACTTACATTTCCACAAGTACTTTTGAGGATAAAAATCCGGACAGTGGTACCCCTTTGCAAATTTTCAAAAATCAATTAATGTCAATAGCACACATAATAGTAGTCCGATTTTGATGTATGATACCTTTATTAAAAGCTTGTGACACCAGTATAAATACTGCCACAAAATATACTTACATTTCCACAAGTACGTTTTGAGGATAAATATCCGGACAGTGGTACCCCTTTGCAAATTTTCTAAAATCAATTAATGTCAATAGCACACTTAATAGTAGTCCGATTTTGATGTAAGATACCTTTATTTAAAGCTTGTGACACCAGTATAAATACTGCTACAAAATATACTTACATTTTCACAAGTACTTTTTGAGGATAAAAATCCGGACAGTGGTACCCCTTTGCAAATTTTCGAAAATCAATTAATGTCAATAGCACACTTAATAGTAGTCCGATTTTGATGTCTGATACCTTTATTAAAAGCTTGTGACACCAGTATGAATACTGCTACAAAATATACTTACATTTCCACAAGTACTTTTTGAGGATAAAAATCCGGACAGTGGTACCCCTTTGCAAATTTTCTAAAATCAATTAATGTCAATAGCACACTTAATAGTAGTCCGATTTTGATGTATGATACCTTTATTAAAAGCTTGTGACACCAGTATAAATACTGCTACAAAATAAACTTACATTTCCACAAGTACTTTTTGAGGATTAAAATCCGGACAGTGGTACCCCTTTACAAATTTTCTAAAATCAATTAATGTCAATAGCACACTTAATAGTAGTCCGATTTTGATGTATGATACCTTTTATCAAAAGCTTTTGAAACCAGTATAAATACTGCCACAAAATAAACTTACATTTCCACAAGTACTTTTTGAGGATAAAAATTCGGACTGTGGTACCCCTTTGCAAATTTTCTAAAATCAATTAATGTCAATAGCACACTTAATAGTAGTCCGATTTTGATGTATGATACCTTTATCAAAAGCTTTTGACACCAGTATAAATACTGCCACAAAATAAACTTACATTTCGACCAGTACTTTTTGAGGATAAAAATCCGGACAGTGGTACCCCTTTGCAAATTTTCGAAAATCAATTAATGTCAATAGCACACTTAATAGTAGTCCGATTTTGATGTATGATACCTTTATCAAAAGCTTTTGACACCAGTATAAATACTGCCACAAAATAAACTTACATTTCCACAAGTACTTTTTGAGGATAAAAATCCGGACAGTGGTACCCCTTTTGCAAATTTTCTAAAATCAATTAATGTCAATAGCACACTTAATAGTAGTCCGATTTTTGATGTATGATACCTTTATTAAAAGCTTGTGACGTCAGTAACAATATTGCAACAAAATAAACTTTCATTTTCTCAAGTACTTTTTGAGGATAAAATCCAGACAGTGGTACCCCTGTGCAAATTTTCTAAAATCAATTAATGTCAATAGCACACTTAATAGTAGTCCGATTTTGATGTATGATACCTTTATTAAAAGCTTGTGACACCAGTATAAATACTGCCACAAAATATACTTACATTTCCACAAGTACTTTTGAGGATAAAAATCCGGACAGTGGTACCCCTTTGCAAATTTTCAAAAATAAATTAATGTCAATAGCACACATAATAGTAGTCCGATTTTGATGTATGATACCTTTATTAAAAGCTTGTGACACCAGTATAAATACTGCCACAAAATATACTTACATTTCCACAAGTACGTTTTGAGGATAAATATCCGGACAGTGGTACCCCTTTGCAAATTTTCTAAAGTCAATTAATGTCAATAGCACACTTAATAGTAGTCCGATTTTGATGTAAGATACCTTTATTTAAAGCTTGTGACACCAGTATAAATACTGCTATAAAATAAACTTACATTTTCACAAGTACTTTTTGAGGATAAAAATCCGGACAGTGGTACCCCTTTGCAAATTTTCGAAAATCAATTAATGTCAATAGCACACTTAATAGTAGTCCGATTTTGATGTCTGATACCTTTATTAAAAGCTTGTGACACCAGTATGAATACTGCTACAAAATATACTTACATTTCCACAAGTACTTTTTGAGGATAAAAATCCGGACAGTTGTACCCCTTTGCAAATTTTCTAAAATCAATTAATGTCAATAGCACACTTAATAGTAGTCCGATTTTGATGTATGATACCTTTATCAAAAGCTTTTGACACCAGTATAAATACTGCCACAAAATAAACTTACATTTCGACCAGTACTTTTTGAGGATAAAAATCCGGACAGTGGTACCCCTTTGCAAATTTTCGAAAATCAATTAATGTCAATAGCACACTTAATAGTAGTCCTATTTTGATGTATGATACCTTTATTAAAAGCTTGTGACACCAGTATAAAAACTGCCACAAAATATACTTACATTTCCACAAGTACTTTTTAAGGATCAAAATCCGAACAGTGGTACCCCTGTGCAAATTTTCTAAAATCAATTAATGTCAATAGCACACTTAATAGTAGTCCGATTTTGATGTATGATACCTTTATTAAAAGCTTGTGACACCAGTATAAATACTGCCACAAAATATACTTACATTTCCACAAGTACTTTTGAGGATAAAAATCCGGACAGTGGTACCCCTTTGCAAATTTTCAAAAATCAATTAATGTCAATAGCACACTTAATAGTAGTCCGATTTTGATGTATGATACCTTTATTAAAAGCTTGTGACACCAGTATAAATACTGCTACAAAATATACTTACATTTCCACAAGTACTTTTTAAGGATCAAAATCCGAACAGTGGTACCCCTGTGCAAATTTTCTAAAATCAATTAATGTCAATAGCACACTTAATAGTAGTCCGATTTTGATGTATGATACCTTTATTAAAAGCTTGTGACACCAGTATAAATACTGCCACAAAATATACTTACATTTCCACAAGTACTTTTGAGGATAAAAATCCGGACAGTGGTACCCCTTTGCAAATTTTCAAAAATCAATTAATGTCAATAGCACACTTAATAGTAGTCCGATTTTGATGTATGATACCTTTATTAAAAGCTTGTGACACCAGTATAAATACTGCCACAAAATATACTTACATTTCCACAAGTACGTTTTGAGGATAAATATCCGGACAGTGGTACCCCTTTGCAAATTTTCTAAAATCAATTAATGTCAATAGCACACTTAATAGTAGTCCGATTTTGATGTAAGATACCTTTATTTAAAGCTTGTGACACCAGTATAAATACTGCTACAAAATAAACTTACATTTTCACAAGTACTTTTTGAGGATAAAAATCCGGACAGTGGTACCCCTTTGCAAATTTTCGAAAATCAATTAATGTCAATAGCACACTTAATAGTAGTCCGATTTTGATGTCTGATACCTTTATTAAAAGCTTGTGACACCAGTATGAATACTGCTACAAAATATACTTACATTTCCACAAGTACTTTTTGAGGATAAAAATCCGGACAGTGGTACCCCTTTGCAAATTTTCTAAAATCAATTAATGTCAATAGCACACTTAATAGTAGTCCGATTTTGATGTATGATACCTTTATTAAAAGCTTGTGACACCAGTATAAATACTGCCACAAAATAAACTTACATTTCCACAAGTACTTTTTGAGGATTAAAATCCGGACAGTGGTACCCCTTTACAAATTTTCTAAAATCAATTAATGTCAATAGCACACTTAATAGTAGTCCGATTTTGATGTATGATACCTTTATTAAAAGCTTGTGACACCAGTATGAATACTGCTACAAAATATACTTACATTTCCACAAGTACTTTTTGAGGATAAAAATCCGGACAGTGGTACCCCTTTGCAAATTTTCTAAAATCAATTAATGTCAATAGCACACTTAATAGTAGTCCGATTTTGATGTATGATACCTTTATTAAAAGCTTGTGACACCAGTATAAATACTGCTACAAAATATACTTACATTTCTACAAGTACTTTTTGAGGATAAAAATCCGGACAGTTGTACCCCTTTGCAAATTTTCGAAAATCAAATAATGTCAATAGCACACTTAATAGTAGTCCGATTTTGATGTATGATACCTTTTTAAAAGCTTGTGACGCCAGTATAAATACTGCTACAAAATAAACTTACATTTCTACAAGTACTTTTTGAGGATAAAAATCCGGACAGTGGTACCCCTTTGCAAATTTTCAAAAATCAATTAATGTCAATAGCACACTTAATAGTAGTCCTATTTTGATGTATGATACCTTTATTAAAAGCTTGTGACATCAGTATAAAAACTGCCACAAAATATACTTACATTTCCACAAGTACTTTTTGAGGATAAATTTTCGGACAGTGGTACCCCTTTGCAAATTTTCTAAAATCAATTAATGTCAATAGCACACTTAATAGTAGTCCGATTTTGATGTATGATACCTTTATTAAAAGCTTGTGACACCAGTATAAATACTGCTACAAAATATACTTACATTTCCACAAGTACTTTTTGAGGATAAAAATCCGAACAGTGGAACCCCTTTGCAAATTTTCTAAAATCAATTAATGTCAATAGCACACTTAATAGTAGTCCTATTTTGATGTATGATACCTTTATTAAAAGCTTGTGACACCAGTATAAAAACTGCCACAAAATATACTTACATTTCCACAAGTACTTTTTGAGGATAAATATCCGGACAGTGGAACCCCTTTGCAAATTTTCTAAAATCAATTAATGTCAATAGCACACTTAATAGTAGTCCGATTTTGATGTATGATACCTTTATTAAAAGCTTGTGACACCAGTATAAATACTGCTACAAAATATACTTACATTTCCACAAGTACTTTTTAAGGATCAAAATCCGAACAGTGGTACCCCTGTGCAAATTTTCTGAAATCAATTAATGTCAATAGCACACTTAATAGTAGTCCGATTTTGATGTATGTTACCTTTATTAAAAGCTTGTGACACCAGTATAAATACTGCCACAAAATATACTTACATTTCCACAAGTACTTTTGAGGATAAAAATCCGGACAGTGGTACCCCTTTGCAAATTTTCAAAAATCAATTAATGTCAATAGCACACATAATAGTAGTCCGATTTTGATGTATGATACCTTTATTAAAAGCTTGTGACACCAGTATAAATACTGCCACAAAATATACTTACATTTCCACAAGTACGTTTTGAGGATAAATATCCGGACAGTGGTACCCCTTTGCAAATTTTCTAAAATCAATTAATGTCAATAGCACACTTAATAGTAGTCCGATTTTGATGTAAGATACCTTTATTTAAAGCTTGTGACACCAGTATAAATACTGCTACAAAATATACTTACATTTTCACAAGTACTTTTTGAGGATAAAAATCCGGACAGTGGTACCCCTTTGCAAATTTTCGAAAATCAATTAATGTCAATAGCACACTTAATAGTAGTCCGATTTTGATGTCTGATACCTTTATTAAAAGCTTGTGACACCAGTATGAATACTGCTACAAAATATACTTACATTTCCACAAGTACTTTTTGAGGATAAAAATCCGGACAGTGGTACCCCTTTGCAAATTTTCTAAAATCAATTAATGTCAATAGCACACTTAATAGTAGTCCGATTTTGATGTATGATACCTTTATTAAAAGCTTGTGACACCAGTATAAATACTGCTACAAAATAAACTTACATTTCCACAAGTACTTTTTGAGGATTAAAATCCGGACAGTGGTACCCCTTTACAAATTTTCTAAAATCAATTAATGTCAATAGCACACTTAATAGTAGTCCGATTTTGATGTATGATACCTTTTATCAAAAGCTTTTGAAACCAGTATAAATACTGCCACAAAATAAACTTACATTTCCACAAGTACTTTTTGAGGATAAAAATTCGGACTGTGGTACCCCTTTGCAAATTTTCTAAAATCAATTAATGTCAATAGCACACTTAATAGTAGTCCGATTTTGATGTATGATACCTTTATCAAAAGCTTTTGACACCAGTATAAATACTGCCACAAAATAAACTTACATTTCGACCAGTACTTTTTGAGGATAAAAATCCGGACAGTGGTACCCCTTTGCAAATTTTCGAAAATCAATTAATGTCAATAGCACACTTAATAGTAGTCCGATTTTGATGTATGATACCTTTATCAAAAGCTTTTGACACCAGTATAAATACTGCCACAAAATAAACTTACATTTCCACAAGTACTTTTTGAGGATAAAAATCCGGACAGTGGTACCCCTTTTGCAAATTTTCTAAAATCAATTAATGTCAATAGCACACTTAATAGTAGTCCGATTTTTGATGTATGATACCTTTATTAAAAGCTTGTGACGTCAGTAACAATATTGCAACAAAATAAACTTTCATTTTCTCAAGTACTTTTTGAGGATAAAATCCAGACAGTGGTACCCCTGTGCAAATTTTCTAAAATCAATTAATGTCAATAGCACACTTAATAGTAGTCCGATTTTGATGTATGATACCTTTATTAAAAGCTTGTGACACCAGTATAAATACTGCCACAAAATATACTTACATTTCCACAAGTACTTTTGAGGATAAAAATCCGGACAGTGGTACCCCTTTGCAAATTTTCAAAAATAAATTAATGTCAATAGCACACATAATAGTAGTCCGATTTTGATGTATGATACCTTTATTAAAAGCTTGTGACACCAGTATAAATACTGCCACAAAATATACTTACATTTCCACAAGTACGTTTTGAGGATAAATATCCGGACAGTGGTACCCCTTTGCAAATTTTCTAAAGTCAATTAATGTCAATAGCACACTTAATAGTAGTCCGATTTTGATGTAAGATACCTTTATTTAAAGCTTGTGACACCAGTATAAATACTGCTATAAAATAAACTTACATTTTCACAAGTACTTTTTGAGGATAAAAATCCGGACAGTGGTACCCCTTTGCAAATTTTCGAAAATCAATTAATGTCAATAGCACACTTAATAGTAGTCCGATTTTGATGTCTGATACCTTTATTAAAAGCTTGTGACACCAGTATGAATACTGCTACAAAATATACTTACATTTCCACAAGTACTTTTTGAGGATAAAAATCCGGACAGTGGTACCCCTTTGCAAATTTTCTAAAATCAATTAATGTCAATAGCACACTTAATAGTAGTCCGATTTTGATGTATGATACCTTTATCAAAAGCTTTTGACACCAGTATAAATACTGCCACAAAATAAACTTACATTTCGACCAGTACTTTTTGAGGATAAAAATCCGGACAGTGGTACCCCTTTGCAAATTTTCGAAAATCAATTAATGTCAATAGCACACTTAATAGTAGTCCGATTTTGATGTATGATACCTTTATCAAAAGCTTTTGACACCAGTATAAATACTGCCACAAAATAAACTTACATTTCCACAAGTACTTTTTGAGGATAAAAATCCGGACAGTGGTACCCCTTTTGCAAATTTTCTAAAATCAATTAATGTCAATAGCACACTTAATAGTAGTCCGATTTTTGATGTATGATACCTTTATTAAAAGCTTGTGACGTCAGTAACAATATTGCAACAAAATAAACTTTCATTTCCTCAAGTACTTTTTGAGGATAAAATCCAGACAGTGGTACCCCTTTGCAAATTTTCGAAAATCAATTAATGTCAATAGCACACTTAATAGTAGTCCGATTTTGATGTATGATACCTTTATCAAAAGCTTTTGACACCAGTATAAATACTGCCACAAAATAAACTTACATTTCCACAAGTTTTTTTTTGAGGATAAAAATTCGGACAGTGGTACCCCTTTGCAAATTTTCTAAAATCAATTAATGTCAATAGCACACTTAATAGTAGTCCGATTTTGATGTATGATACCTTTATCAAAAGCTTTTGGCACCAGTATAAATACTGCCACAAAATAAACTTACATTTCCACAAGTCCTTTTTGAGGATAAAAATTCGGACAGTGGTACCCCTTTGCAAATTTTCTAAAATCAATCAATGTCAATAGCACACTTAATAGTAGTCCGATTTTGATGTATGATACCTTTATTAAAAGCTTGTGACGTCAGTATAAATACTGCAAAAAATAAACTTACATTTCCACAAGGACTTTTTGAGGATAAAAATCTGGACAGTGGTACCCCTTTGCAAATTTTCGAAAATCAATTAATGTCAATAGCACACTTAATAGTAGTCCGATTTTGATGTATGATACCTTTATTAAAAGCTTGTGACACCAGTATAAATACTGCCACAAAATATACTTACATTTCCACAAGTACGTTTTGAGGATAAATATCCGGACAGTGGTACCCCTTTGCAAATTTTCTAAAATCAATTAATGTCAATAGCACACTTAATAGTAGTCCGATTTTGATGTAAGATACCTTTATTAAAAGCTTGTGACACCAGTATAAATACTGCTACAAAATAAACTTACATTTCCACAAGTACTTTTTGAGGATAAAAATCCGGACAGTGGTACCCCTTTGCAAATTTTCGAAAATCAATTAATGTCAATAGCACACTTAATAGTAGTCCGATTTTGATGTCTGATACCTTTATTAAAAGCTTATGACACCAGTATGAATACTGCTACAAAATATACTTACATTTCCACAAGTACTTTTTGAGGATAAAAATCCGGACAGTGGTACCCCTTTGCAAATTTTCTAAAATCAATTAATGTCAATAGCACACTTAATAGTAGTCCGATTTTTGATGTATGATACCTTTATTAAAAGCTTGTGACGTCAGTAACAATATTGCAACAAAATAAACTAAAAACAATTTCCTCAAGTACTTTTTGAGAATAAAATCCGGACAGTGGTACCCCTTTGCAAATTTTCGAAAATCAATTAATGTCAATAGCACACTTAATAGTAGTCCGATTTTGATGTATGATACCTTTATCAAAAGCTTGTGACACCAGTATAAATACTGCCACAAAATAAACTTACATTTCCACAAGTACTTTTTGAGGATAAAAATCCGGACAGTGGTACCCCTTTGCAAATTTTCTAAAATCAATTAATGTCAATAGCACACTTAATAGTAGTCCGATTTTGATGTATGATACCTTTATCAAAAGCTTTTGAAACCAGTATAAATACTGCCACAAAATAAACTTACATTTCCACAAGTACTTTTTGAGGATAAAAATTCGGACAGTGGTACCCCTTTGCAAATTTTCGAAAATCAATTAATGTCAATAGCACACTAATAGTAGTACGATTTTGATGTATGATACCTTTATCAAAAGCTTTTGACACCAGTATAAATACTGCCACAAAATATACTTACATTTCGAAAAGTACTTTTTGAAGATAAAAATCAGGACAGTGGTACCCCTTTGCAAATTTTCTAAAATCAATTAATGTCAATAGCACACTTAATAGTAGTCCGATTTTGATGTATGATACCTTTATCAAAAGCTTTTGAAACCAATATAAATTCCGCCACAAAATAAACTTACATTTCCACAAGTACTTTTTGAGGATAAAAATTCGGACAGTGGTACCCCTTTGCAAATTTTCTAAAATCAATTAATGTCAATAGCACACTTAATAGTAGTACGATTTTGATGTATGATACCTTTATTAAAAGCTTGTGACACCAGTATAAATACTGCCACAAAATATACTTACATTTCCACAAGTACGTTTTGAGGATAAATATCCGGATAGTGGTACCCCTTTGCAAATTTTCTAAAATCAATTAATGTCAATAGCACACTTAATAGTAGTCCGATTTTGATGTATGATACCTTTATTAAAAGCTTGTGACACCAGTATAAATACTGCCACAAAATAAACTTTTATTTCCACAAGTGCTTTTTGAGGACAAAAATCCGGACAGTGGTACCCCTTTGCAAATGTTCTAAAATCAATTAATGTCAATAGCACACTTAATAGTAGTCCGATTTTGATGTATGATACCTTTATTAAAAGCTTGTGACGTCAGTAACAATATTGCCACAAAATAAACTTTCATTTCCTCAAGTACTTTTTGAGGATAAAATCCGGACAGTGGTACCCCTTTGCAAATTTTCGAAAATCAATTAATGTCAATAGCACACTTAATAGTAGTCCGATTTTGATGTATGATACCTTTATCAAAAGCTTTTGACACCAGTATAAATACTGCCACAAAATAAACTAACATTTCCACAAGTACTTTTTGAGGATAAAAATTCGGACAGCGGTACCCCTTTGCAAATTTTCTAAAATCAATTAATGTCAATAGCAGACTTAATAGTAGTCCGATTTTGATGTATGATACCTTTATTAAAAGCTTGTGACACCAGTATAAATACTGCCACAAAATAAAGTTACATTTCCACAAGTTTTTTTTGAGGATTAAAATCCGGACAGTGGTACCCCTTTGCAAATTTTCTAAAATCAATTAATGTCAATAGCACACTTAATAGTAGTCCGATTTTGATGTATGATACCTTTATCAAAAGCTTTTGAAACCAGTATAAATACTGCCACAAAATAAATTTACATTTCCACAAGTTTTTTTTTAGGATAAAAATTCGGACAGTGGTACCCCTTTGCAAATTTTCTAAAATCAATTAATGTCAATAGCACACTTAATAGTAGTCCGATTTTGATGTATGATACCTTTATCAAAAGCTTTTGACACCAGTATAAATACTGCCACAAAATAAACTTACATTTCCACAAGTCCTTTTTGAGGATAAAAATTCGGACAGTGGTACCCCTTTGCAAATTTTCTAAAATCAATCAATGTCAATAGCACACTTAATAGTAATCCGATTTTGATGTATGATACCTTTATTAAAAGCTTGTGACGTCAGTATAAATACTGCTATAAAATATACTTACATTTCCACAAGTACTTTTTGAGGATAAAAATCCGGACAGTGGTACCCCTTTGCAAATTTTCTAAAATCAATTAATGTCAATAGCACACTTAATAGTAGTCCGATTTTGATGTATGATACCTTTATCAAAAGCTTTTGACACCAGTATAAATACTGCCACAAAATAAACTAACATTTCCACAAGTACTTTTTGAGGATAAAAATTCGGACAGTGGTACCCCTTAGCAAATTTTCTAAAAACAATTAATGTCAATAGCACACTTAATAGTAGTCCGATTTTAATGTATGATACCTTTATTAAAAGCTTGTGACACCAGTATAAATACTGCCACAAAATAAACTTACATTTCCACAAGTACTTTTTGAGGATAAAAATCCAGACAGTGGTACCCCTTTGCAAATTTTCGAAAATCAATTAATGTCAATAGTACACTTAATAGTAGTCCGATTTTGATGTATGATACCTTTATTAAAAGCTCGCGACACCAGAATAAATACTACCACAAAATATACTTACATTTCCACAAGTACTTTTTGAGGATAAAAATATGGACAGTGGTACCCCTTAGCAAATTTTCTAAAATCAATTAATGTCAATAGCACACTTAATAGTAGTCCGATTTTAATGTATGATACCTTTATTAAAAGCTTGTGACACCAGTATAAATACTGCCACAAAATAAATTTCCATTTCCACAAGTTATTTTTGAGGATAAAAATCCGGACAGTGGTACCCCTTTGCTAATTTTCGAAAATCAATCAATGTCAATAGTACACTTAATAGTAGTCCGATTTTGATGTATGATACCTTTATTAAAAGCTTTCGACACCAGTATAGATACTACCACAAAATATACCTACATTTCCACAAGTACTTTTTGAGGATAAAAATCCGGACAGTGGTACTCCTTTGCAAATTTTCGAAAATCAATTAATGTCAATAGCACACTTAATAGTAGTCCGATTTTGATGTATGATACCTTTATTAAAAGCTTGTGACACCAGTATAAATACTGCCACAAAATAAACTTACATTTCCACAAGTACTTTTTGAGGATTAAAAATCCGGACAGTAGTACCCCTTTGCAAATTTTCGAAAATCAATTAATGTCAATAGCACACTTAATAGTAGTCCGATTTTGATGTATGATACCTTTATGAAAGCTTGTGACACCAGAAAAAATACTGCTACAAAATAAACTTACATTTTCACAAGTACTTTTTGAGGATAAAAATCCGAACAGTGGTACCCCTTTGCAAATTTTCGAAAATCAATTAATGTCAATAGCACACTTAATAGTAGTCCTATTTTGATGTATGATACCTTTATTAAAAGATTTTGACATCAGTATAAATACTGCCACACAGTATACTTACATTTCCACAAGTACTTTTTGAGGATAAAAATCTGGACAGTGGTACCCCTTTGCAAATTTTCTAAAATCAATTAATGTCAATAGCACACTTAATAGTAGTCCGATTTTGATGTATGATACCTTTATTAAAAGCTTGTGACACCAGAAAAAATACTGCTACAAAATGTACTTACATTTTCACAAGTACTTTTTGAGGATAAAAATCCGGACAGTGGTACCCCTTTGCAAATTTTCGAAAATCAATTAATGTCAATAGCACACTTAATAGTAGTCCTATTTTGATGTATGATACCTTTATTAAAAGATTTTGACATCAGTATAAATACTGCCACACAGTATACTTACATTTCCACAAGTACTTTTTGAGGATAAAAATCTGGACAGTGGTACCCCTTTGCAAATTTTCTAAAATCAATTAATGTCAATAGCACACTTAATAGTAGTCCGATTTTGATGTATGATACCTTTATTAAAAGCTTGTGACACCAGAAAAAATACTGCTACAAAATAAACTTACATTTTCACAAGTACTTTTTGAGGATAAAAATCCGGACAGTGGTACCCCTTTGCAAATTTTCGAAAATCAATTAATGTCAATAGCACACTTAATAGTAGTCCGATTTTGATGTATGATACCTTAATTAAAAGCTTGTGACACCAGTATATATACTGCCACAAAATATACTTGCATTAAAAAAAGGCACATTAAATGATGCATTGATACTTGTTCTATGGGAAAGTGACAGAGTTTCCGAATTATTTCACTATTTCACACACCCACTCACACATTTTAACTAAATTAAAATTAATTAAAAAATTTCATATTTTAAATTTAAGAAATCGCCATAAACACGACCGATCTCTTCAACGATCAACTGCGAACTTATCAATATAGCTGTTATGACTAAACTAATTCATATTTAATTTTGATTTTAAATTGGAAAAATTGGAACTTATACATAAAAGAGAAAGAAGTAACGAAAACTGTAAACAAATATTATGATATAGTTCGTAGAAAAATCATAGATGGCACTAGTAGTAGTTGAACGAAATGTTTACATTTTTTTATCTACAGTTTTTTATATTAAACGAATTATTAAGGAAACAAAAATTTATAATCTAAAAAAAATTGAAATTTTATAATTGGAATTGGAAATTATTAAAGTAAATTATATAATAATAAATAAATAAAAGAAAATTTGTTTTTTTTAATTATTTCATTTCATTTCAAAAATAAGAAAAATTGTTTGACGCGCCATCTATTGTTCTCGTTAAAAAAGTTTGCTATGCCATCTAGGATTTTTCTACGAATCAAAATTTAACGAAATCATGCTGTCGTTCGGATTTACTATGGAAATGTTCACGATTTCCCTTATAGTAATATAAGTTACTTGCAAATCAATGTAAAGAACTACAATTTTTTAATTTTTGCATTTTTCAGAAGTTTCACTGTAAAAAACAAAAACAATTTTTATTTTTGTTTTATGCTCTCATACTACGTCTATATAATTATTTAGTTTATGATCATACGATCCATCCTCCATCATTTAGCTCAATGTATAAGAGGAAGCTAACATTAAGGCTTTTCACAATAATTTTGAAGAAAATTTAAAATATCCTTAAACATGCTTATTTTTGACGTTTAAAAACGTATTTTGACCAAACAGTTTTAAGATTTTATTTTAATATATTTTTTCTATTTTCTAGATATCCATTTTTCCGATTTTCCAGATTTTCACATTTTAAAACTTTCAAAATTTGTAAGACAAAGATGGTTGATATTTAAAGGTAGATGGTACTTAATTTCGATGTACCCTGTTCAATCTTTCTTCTAACGATCGCAAGAAAGCTCGATGCATCGGAATTAAACGACTACTCAAGTGGTGGCTACAACTTTGAAAAACTATTAGATGGAACTTTTTATATTAGTATCTATTGTGTTTTTTTTTTTTTGCAATGGCATGTTAAGAAGAGTTTTATTATTTTTTTTATCTTCATTAAAGCAGAATGGTGGTAATAAAATGCAAAACGGCAACACTGTTAACTTATTAATTTATATAGTATCAGCTGTGTAAGATTTATCATTTGCTTCCCTTTCTCCAACATAACACAAATCCAAACAGAGTATATATGTATATATATATATATATATATATATATATATATATATATATATATATATATATATATATATATATATATATACCTACATATTTATATATTAAAGATCCAAAAAATTTATTTGCATCAATGCGAAACAGACGCATTTTTTTCCTCGTACATTTGAATAAAAGAAGCTTGCCAAATGTTTGTGTGCTCGGTTCTCGTTACCCTCAATATTTTATTATTTTATTTTTGTAATGGTCCTTTGTTTCATATTTGTTATGTTTTTTGTTTTTGAGAAAGGGATAACCGGCAGATATTAGAAGAGAAATAATTATATAAACAAAGTATTTTTATTTTATTTTTCTATTTCCCTAAAAAAAAAAAATCAATATTACCAACATTACCATAAACCAAAAGCATAAGACAAAATAAAAAATAAAAAATTAAGAATAAAAAAAAGAGTTTTCATTTGGAAAATGAGGAAATTTTCTCTCAAACCACGTTTAATTTTTTATTTTTTGCAATAACATTTTTCAAAATGTGGGTTCGATTAAAGCAATGGTAAAACATATAAACATATACACAATTCGACGATTCTTCCGTAAATTATCGATGCAAATAAGATTTTCTTATCCGCATACACGACTATATATTTTGCGATTCAATTATATGGCGAGTAATAGTGAAGTACCAAACAAAATTCTATAAAATGCACTCAGTACAGATATATATTTAGTCTGGTAGTGATGGTAATATTTTATGATTTACACGTTTATATAGCTTTTTACACAACAAGGAAGCTCTCAATTCAATAGCAAGAATATTTTCATAATAATATAGTAATATAAAATCATAATAAGTAGGAAAAATCCATTTGAGATTTTTCTCGTTTTCATGAAAGTTAAAAAAAATCATTTATCATAAAAAAAAATACTTCATTTTTCTTTTATTTCTTTTAGTTAGTTGACGATTTCCCATTTTCTTACGACTGCTTTATGGCTATGGTTGGATTAATATACTTGTACATAAGTAGATATTATGTAGATATATATATATATATATATATATATATATATATATATATATATATATATATATATATATATATTTATATATATATATATATATATATATATATATATATATATATATATATATATATATATATATATATTTTGATTGATTGATTTAGAATGTACGACCAAGCATTAAACACAATTATAATGAACTGCTTTACATTCTATCATCTCTTATCAGCAATTTCAATACGCCACCATCCATCTGTAATCTGCAAAGGTTCCCTGAAACAATTTCTTTTATTTAATTAATTGCTATAATTCGAAGGCTTTAATAAATGGGATTATTTTTCAAATTAACTATTACCTCTCCATTTAAATTAATTCTAATTTAAAATAATAAATAAAATAATAATATAACAATATGATAATACAATAGTATAATAATATAATAACAAAAATCTAACAATGAACAAATACACAAATGTAAAAAATATAAAAATATAATAATTCATAAACAATAATATAATATAACATGTAATAAAGTATTATGATCCATCCGCAACCCTCAACTCACAGGCACGACCAAACCATAATCGACTAAAACACCAATAATGCAACATAAATCCACAAATCATCCAATACAAACCACCAACACCTGCTCCAGCAAGCAAAACCAAAAGCAGCATAATAATATAATAACATAATATAATAATATAATCGCCAAACAAGCGAGCCCTACCGACGCCAATCACTCCAAAGCCAAAATTGCAAATTCCCGAATGTGAACCGGACCACATTGCCGCAATTTTTGGCCCCCATTACACATAAACATAATCAGTAAGGCCATAGCACCGAGAAAGTGTCTCCAGGAAAGCCACCAGTAGCAACTCGAATAAAACAGGCAAGTTTATTACCAGAAAACACCGCTGCCAAATCCAAGTCATACTCACAGGGACTTTAACAAATCCTGAACATCACAAATACCACACCAAAGAAATGAAAATAAGATAGTCTAAGTCAACGCAAAAAGCGGTCAAAAACCTCGCCACGCTCCACATCTTACCACGACGACTTCAACAATTTTAAGAAAAACGCAGCTTCTTCTGCAATACAAAATACGTTCCAACAATCATTACAATATATTATAAAATGTCACCGTCACAAAGTAACAATATTCCGGAATTTCAGCTTGTATTCCGGATTACTGCAATCTTTTTATGGCGAAACAAAAACCAGTTATGTATCAACTTTTCCAAAACACAATTTGCAATCTTTATTACAACTAGTGAGACCGTAAAAATCCAAGAACGAAATCACCATCGTCGTCAATATTGATGATAATTGCCATAACGAAATTCGATAATCTCGCTCACAAGCACTAATGCACTTATATACACAACAAATTATGTGATGATTATATCACTTTATATGCGTTGCATTTCTTTGTTGAAAGAATTAAACCCAAACAATATATGAATCACCGATTCAACACACAAAGACATTTATATTAAACAATAATCATCATCAATATAATTGATTATTATCATGATCAATAAATCAATTATTTCTCGTCATCATCGAACGTAAACAAAAAATAATAAAATTTCAAAACAAATGAATGGATTACATTCAATAAATATATGTATTACCACCCTGTTATTATTTATCTCATTTTAGAGAAGCATATAAGCAATTGAAATAATCAAGTGCTCAAAAACAAAATAAATAAAAACTAACTGTAATATTTACCGTGTCACTTATATATAATTTTTACTTTTTCTCCTTTCCTCCTTTGTTATAACACAAAATAAAATTATTATTTTTCTGTGTATAATACATATACAATATGTACAAATATATTCAGTGGCGTCCACTGACTCAAATTTTCATGTGTGTAAAAATATTCTAAATATTTTTTTAGAAGGTATTTATCCGATCGAAGAAATGCCTCTAAACGTATACAGTCTATATTAATAAACTGTATTATCACTTAAAAATAAAAGGGGAATCCCTAAATAAACAACAACCTAATCAAAACACAAAAAAGGTGCATAACTTTTAACAACTGAATGTGAAATGTTAAGACGCCTGAATTCAATTTTGCTAGTTGGGGTAATATCTTCCTCTGCATATTGTCTTGAATAAGGTTGAAATGTCTGCTCTAGATGATTTGCAAACAGATCTGCCTTTTGTTTGGGATTTCTAGCCCAGGTATCGTGATTTTTAATTAAAGGAACCTGTAGGTTAGGTCTTTTTAGGGCCTTGGTTGCTTTCCATAGAGAATAGTCTAAGTCTTTTTGTCCAATCAGTTTTGTTATTTGGTTACTTGGGTTTAACCTCTTTTTTTGAACTATTACTCTTTCCTATAACTGGCGAATGATCCGATGAAAGACTCGAGTCATTTTCTGAACGAATATAATTCTCTGATATACCGGCTGCAAAAACTTTCTTTCCTTTAGTTGTTGTTACGCCCTATTAGGAAATGCGCTGGCGTAATACAGTCGGTGTCTTATGCTTCAGTGGCCGCTATGGGTCTCGAATTTAGGATAACATCTATTTTTGTCATCAACGTGACAAATTCTTCTATTGTCAGTATTGTTTCGCCGACTACTCTTATTAATTGTATTTTGGCTTGTTTCACTGCCGCTTTCCATATTCCACCCATATGGGGCGCCCCAGTAGGAATGAATTTACAATTTATTCTGTGTTGTAACAGCGGTGCAGCTATGTCTGTTATATTTGCTTTTAAAAATTGGATCAACTCCCGTAGTAGATTGTGTGCACCTACAAAATTTGTGCTATTATCGCTGTAGATTATGTGACAATTTCCTCTTCTCAAAGTAAATCTTGAAAACGCTCCTAGAATACTTTCCGTAGTTAAGTTTCCTACAGTTTCGATATGCACTGCCTTGATGCTCAGACATACAAATATAGAAACGTACATCTTATGGGGTATTTGACCTCTGCGTCTTATGGGATGTACCTTGAACGGTCCACAATAATCCACGACGACCTTGCGAAATGGATGCGTATATTGTACCCTATCTACCGGTAAATTGCCCATCATATGCTTTCCCATTGTTGGATTTTGTTTTATGTACCTGATGCACTTATGTACAACTGCCCTGGCTAGAACCTTGCCTCTTATTATCCAAAACCGTCGTCATGTAATGCTTGTGAGAAGGCTTACCCCCGAATGATTGTGCAATTTATGAATTTCTTTTACAATGCACTTCACTGCAATGTGACTCGTAGGTAAAATAATAGGATGTTTCACATTGAATGACGCCATTGAATTTTGAATCCGTCCTCCTACCCGTAGTACTCCAGTATCGACTAGGAATGGATTCAAACTGATAAGCTTAGTGCGCCTTGGTAACTTGCCTGTGGCTTGCAATGCATCTATTTCTGCTTTAAATTTTGTCCCTTGTATGTGTTTGATTGATAACAATTTTGCTACTGTCATTTCTTCTCGATTAGTTTGCTTCCAATCTTGGTTCTTCTGCGGTTTCTGCAGCATCTCGTAGCCAATGTGTCCCATGCCTCCACAAACTACTGCTTACTATATCGCTCGTTTTCGTGCCTCGAGATGCGATGTCCACTGGGTTGTCCTTTGATGCGACGTACCCCACATTTCTCGCTTGTATGCTTGAATGATGTCTCTCGTTCTGTTAGCTACACAGGTCCAGCGTCTGGGATGAGCCGACAACCAATCTAACACTATTTTTGAGTCGGTGAATAGCAGTTTTTTTTGTCTTGATTGTTAGCGCCGTTTCCACTAACTTCATTAGATTGGCTAGTAATAATGCACCCATTAATTCCAGCCTTGAAATACTGATCTGTTTGACAGGTGCAACTCGAGTTTTTGCTGTAATAATATTAGATTTCAGGCCATGCCTTGTTTGGACTACTGTAAATCGCTTGCGTCGCTGAACCCAATTAACCATGGGCTCGTTTGAACCCATCTTGGAATTCGAATTGTTAGAATTTCACTTAAATCATCCTTTATCTGCAGCCACATTTGCAAAATGTGCGATGGAAGTTCTTCATTCCAGGTCAAATCTTGCAGCCACACTGCCTGCAGTAAGATTTTCATGCGTATTATAATCGGGGCCAGTCAACCAAGCGGGTCAAAGATTCGACTAGCATCGGATAGAAAATGTTCGCTTGGTGTACGCAGCTCGGCCAGGTAGTTCAGTTGTAAATTTGAATGCGTCTTCACATGGATCCCCTTGAAGACCTAATATCTTTGGTAACTCTGAATGATCTCCGATATCCATGATATTCCACCTTGTGCCTTGCATAAACGTTCGAAGTTCGTCATCAATTTGCGCAGCTTAAATCCATGGATTTTAATAAAATGTTGATTAGTGGTGGTTGCACAGTGGGTCCTAGTAAGATATCGTTCAATGATATCCCCGTTGACGCTTTGGTGTGGAATATAGTCCCTTTTTGTTTTTACGTTTCCTTCTATCCGTTGCATGTGTCCGAGCTCTTTGTAATCTGTCATAAATGCTCGGTATAACTTCCCAAATCCGTCGTCTTGTTCGAATTTTCTTTCTATTGATTTTAAACGATTAAGTGCGGCATTTTATGATGTTCCAAGCATTGTATCAGGCTGCTTCAATGGTAGTTTTACAACAAATTTATTATCTGCAGTTTGCCTGGTAGTTTTTTGAAAAAGCTCTTTACACCTTTGTTCTTCTATCTCCCACAATCTGCGGAGAGACTTATCAATGTCAATTAATTGACAATTGCTCCCCACTTCCTTTGGGCACCACCCAACTAAAAACGGTACGAACACAACCCACTTGGTAGTGCATGCTGTTCAGATTGTAAGGCCTTGAAGAAAATGTTTACTCCTAATAGCACGTCAATTCATTAAAGTCCACGTTTATTGCATGTTGGATCCGCCAGTTTTAAACCACTCATTGTTTGCAGGTCCTGCTCAGATAGCTTGAATTCGTTTTGCACTCCAGACACCTTGGGAACTATGGCAACTCCGATTTCACCAAGTCCATGACTCTTGAGTTATTGCGTCTAAGTCGTAAACCTTGCCTACACTCTTCCGAAACAAACGATGCCTGTGATGCGGAGTCCAGTAGTGCTGGATACGTTTGATATTGACTACTGGTGTCTTGGATTTTAATTATCGCGGTTGGAAGTATACCTTGTACAGCTGCATAGACTGTATTGTGTGATAGACCAACCTTATGGACAGTCGTATTCCGCTGTTGCTCAATCCTCATTCGTTGCTGATCCTCTGTATGCAGCGATGTGTGATGTTTAGCATTGCAACGTTGACACCGTGATCTCGATCTGTATTCTCGCACTTAATGGTTGCCGTTTAAACAATTAAAATACCTGTTACTCTTTTGCACTGCTTCTGCTTTCTGTATTACTGTCATTGCCTCGTAAACACTACACGCGTAGATTCTATGTCCAGTTTGATTACATATTGGATACGTAATTCTTAGCTCTGGAACTACTTTACATGTTCGTGTAATTGAATGAACCGGACCGCTTTTCTTAGAGTAACCCCGTAATGACTCCATCATGTCTATTCTTCGTCCGAGGAATGTAAGTAGCTCGTCTAGTTTGGGAAAATCGTTTTCGGCCGTCTCTCGTGCCCAAAGAAATCTGGTTTCATTGCCACATATATCAACCACAGATCTCTTTGCTCTGCTTCTGGACCCAATGCTTTTAACCCTCTAATTGATTCGTCCAAAGTATTCGCAAATTTTCGTATGTTAGACGCGTTAGGCTGTAAGATACTTTACTGGTCCATGCACGACTTGATAAAGGCGTTAACTGTATATCGCTTTCGATCATACCTTTGGATTAGCTTTTGTAATGCCTCATTGGAACTGGCATCCGTTGGTGCCGAATGAAGGATGCTGGTCCTCCTTTCAATAATCCTTTTAAATATTTAAATTTCTGTGCCCTGTTAAGTTGTCCCTTTCATAGTGGATGTATAAATGTCAAAAAATGACTGTCACTCCATATAATTACCATCGAATGTGGCAATGTTAATTTTTGGCAGTCGAACTTCTACATGGTGCTGGAATGTATTCATTGTGTTGTCCAGCTGAGGCCTTTTCTGCTCGGTAAGACTTCTCTTGCGGATGGTGGCATTCAGCCCAGCAACCACCAAATAGTAGTTATCTTCAAATTCGGAGAGATCTGACTCTACCTTGCAGTCCAAATCAAACATATCAAGTTCGCTAGCTTGGAACTCACTAAGCAATTTCACTGATCTTTCCTGTTTCATTGAAACATCGTCTAAGCTAACATTGTCCATGTTGCACTTTACGAATGTTAGCAACTTTGTCATGGATCCCTTTACTATTGCAGGTTTCTTTTTGAGACTCCCCATATTAGTTGTGAACGCTTTCCCTTTTGTAAATTAACGGGAATATTTTGATTTTAATTTTCGGTTTACTATACACGCACTTGAACTGGATCACAAGATATCAATTAATGGATTGATTAAAGTACCTCTTGGAATGAGTACAATTTCGTGATACGTTATACGCTTGCGGTTTTAAATGGAATTCAATTTAGACTTGGCTATATAACAGACTTTACGAAATTGTATAACAGGGAATGCTTCATTGAGCCCTTAATCAACTGTGGATCGGAACTGATGATGTTGATGATGTGGGCCAAGGCGACCGCTTCCACGTGGTATTTCTTGAACTAATTACCGTTGTCCCTGTTTCGGTGCCAATGATTCTATGGTATATCTGAATTTCTCGATGATAGTTGTTTTTTAATTTTATTTTATTTTTATTCTTGATGGTTTGATAGCTTGATTATAAGTGACAGAAAAAAAGGTTTAAGCCACTAAAATTTCAATCTAGTAGGTATAGCCATCTGCGGTACAACATTTATACAAATATATGATTTTTGCATATCAGTAGTAACATAAAGTGGCACTTAAGGGAGGAGCAGCCGAGATGTTACAAGTTAAAAGTTCCAGAATTAAAGAAAGAGTTGGAGAAACGTGGTTTAGAGACAGAAAGCCGTAAAGACGAGTTAATGTTCCGATTGCGTGAAGTAATGGAGCGTGATGGTTTAGATCCGGAAAGTCATGAGTTTGAAATAGAAACGCCGGAGTTACGCATCGAAGCACCATCTGGAAATTTCGATATGGCACAGTTGATGGCAGTCGTGCAACAGATGATGACAGAACGAACGAAACGTCAAGAAAAAATTCAAGAAAAACAAATTAAACGACTAGAAATACTCGTAGTAGAAGGACAAAATAAAATGGAAGAAAAACTTCTCAAATTAGCTAGTACTTTCCAAGGCGAAGTAGAGAAAGTGAAAGACGAATTTACAACGAAAATTCTAGAAGTTAAAACGGATGTTAAACATGTTGATCAAAAGTTGGACAACAAAATTGAATATGTCGAACAAAAATTTCTTCGTCTCGAAAAGGAGGTCAGTGTAATGAAACTCAATGAAACAGCAGCGCAAATAATCCAAACAGTAAACACTTTTAAATTGAAGCCACCAACGTTTGACAGCACCACATCGTTCGCAATTTTTAAGCTTCAATTTGAAACGGCGTCCACACAAAATCATTGGGACAAAGCGCATAAAGTGGCATTTAATGCGTAAAGTGGCACTTAAGGGAGAAGCAGCCGAGATGTTACAAACAATTCCAGAAAACGAACGCCAAGAATATGGTGAAATAATGAAGGCGTTGGAACGCAAATATGGAAGTGACCATAAGCGGGAAATTTATCAAATATAGTTGAAAGGACGGTCACAGAAGGTTGGAGAAACTTTACAAGAATTTGCATCGGCCATCGAGAGGCTAGCACATCAAGCACATGCAAATACTGCTTCCGATTTCATGGAAAGAATTAAAATGGACGCATTTATTGATGGTATACGAGACCAAGACACACGCAGAGCAGTGATATTATCACCAAAGGCTACTTTCGCGGAAACCATTGCTTGTGCGTTAATAAATGAGACGGCACAAATTCTCATTGGACCAAGAATCAATAAGATACGTCGGATAGAAATAAGTACCAGCAGTAATATGGAGCAGTCGGCCCCTAGAATTTTGAATGGTGGCAAAATAAAATGCTGGATATGTGACAAATTGGGTCACATCTCACGAGACTGCTATAAAAATAAACGTAAACGTGGAAGATCACCATCTCCAATGGTACGAAGGCCTGAGGGAAGTCAAGTAGTGACCAATCGAGAGGCCCAAGTAACGACCGAGTCGTTAAACCACAACGAGTCAGCTTAAATGGGCAGAAACTGATTCCCACAACCAATTGCCCCATGACCTTCATCCCTGTTTCCGGATTGGCGCCGGGCAGTGACAGTTTAACAGTTCGAGGTGATGTTGATGGAAAGAGCTGTATTATCACTCTAGTTACAGGAGCAGCGCGCACCTGAAATTACAAACAGTGACGGAAGATAGTGCAGTTATAAAGGATAAAAAACTCGTTGATATACGAATAGGGAAAACTCATTATCAACATGAAGTGTTAGTGGCAGATATAATGGATGAAGTATATCTGCCTCTATAGTGGATGTAGGATAAAGAGTATTATACCAAGGTAATATCGAGTTGCCACTTCAGTTAAACGGCACAGAGGCATTAGCAAGACGAGTGATAATTGATCATCAGGAGAAGTTGCCACCGAACTCGGAGACAATTGTATGGGGTCGATTGGAGGGAGGTTTTGGGTTACCCAGGTTGTGGGTTATAGAAGCCATATAAGACGAAAGAGAAGCCAGAAAAATAATCATAGGCAAAGCCTTAGTTAAACCGGACAGTGATTATCGAGTTCCAATTAGGACTCTTAATTTATCGAATAAGACAAAAACCATCAAGAAAGGAACCATAATTGGTAAATGTGAAGAGGTATTAACAATAATTAAATGTGAGCAGAAAAGTCCTGTTAGAAAATCCAATGAGGACAGGCAGAAACAAATTGTTGATAATCTCATGCAGAAATGGACCAATGATCTAACCTTGGAACAGAAAAACTCTGCACAGCAGTTACTCGATCGGTATATGTCCATTTTCTGCAGTACACCCGAAAATAATGGAAGAACCAAGATGGTAGAACAACGGATTAATACAGGAACAGAGATGCCAATTCGTCCACCACCTAGACGATTACCATTGGCGAAACAACAGGAAGTGAATCAAATGGTGATGGACATGCAGAAGGCAGGAGTAATTGAATCATCGAACAGTCCGTGGAGTTCACCGGTAGTGTTGGTGGAAAAGAAGGACGGAAGTATGCGATTTTTCATTGATTATTGGAAGCTCAATGCTGTTACCAAAAAGGATAGTTATCCCTTGCCCAGAATCGACGATAAATTGGATACATTGTCGGGTGCTATGATGTTTTCCACATTGGATTTGCAAAGCGGATACTGGCAGGTGGAAGTACAGGAAGAAGATCGCGAGAAAACGGCATTTAGTGTTGGAAACGGATTATGGCAGTTTAACGTTATGTCATTTGGCCAATGTAACGCCCCTGCAACTTTTGAACGATTAATGGAGCGAGTTCTAAAGGGGTTACACTGGAAGACGTGTCTAGTATATTTAGACGACATCATTGTAATGGGAAAAGATTTTGAGGAGCACTTACAAAATTTAGCGGAGGTTTTGGATAGAATACAATCCGCAGGTCTGAAATTAAGTCCAAAGAGTGCAGTCTATTCAGAACAGAGGTCAAATATTTAGGACATGAGGTAACAGCAAATGGAATTCGCACCGATGAAGAAAAGATCGCAGCGGTTAGGACGTGGCCGAGACCTAAAAATTTACATGAAGTGAGGAGTTTCCTGTACCGGGATTTGCAAACATCGCAAAGAGTTTGCATGAATTAACAAGGAAAAACAAACCGTTCGAATGGAAGGAGGAACAAGAAAATACATTCGTGGAATTAAGGAAGAGATTAAGTATAGCACCGGTCCTCGCATACCCGATGCCGAATGTGAAATTTATATTGGATACTGATGCCAGTAATGACGGTATAGGCGGAGTTTTATCACAACAAATCGATGGCAAGGAGAGAGTTATAGCTTATTATTCAAAGATCTTATCGAAACCAGAGCGTAACTATTGTGTAACACGTAGGGAATTGTTGGCTATTGTGGAATGCGTCAAACATTTCCACAAATACCGATATGGTCAACAATTCCATTTAAAAACGGACCATTGAGCCTTAAGGTGACTGCTTCAATTCAAAAATCCAGAGGGACAGGTGGCACGTTGGATTGAACGTTTACAAAGTTACGATTTCCAGATCGAACATCGGAAAGGTACAGCACACGGAAATGCTGACGCATTGTCAAGACGACCGTGTCAGTCAGAATGCAAACATTGTAGTTGTGTAGAGGGGAAGGAGAATGTTATTGATGTCAGGCTGATGCAAGTGTTACCTCATGATGAATGGACCAATGAAGCAATCCGAGAGGAACAACAACGAGATCCGAATTTGTCGATAATTTTGGAATATAAGAAGAGGAAGTACCAGCCAACATGGAATGAGATTGCGGACAAAGCCCCCACTGTAAAGGCTTATTGGGCACAATGGCAGAGCCTTAAATTACAAGACGGCTGTTTAAAACGAGTGTGGGAAAGCACTGACGGCAACGTTAAACAATCCTTGATCGTGGTACCACAAAGTCGTATTAAGGAAATTCTGAAGTAATATCACGAGGGAACTAGTGGAGGTCACTTAGGAATTAACAAAACGCTAGCTAAGGTACGTCAGCGGTTTTATTGGGCCGGGTGTGGACAATCGGTGGTTGAATGGTGCCAAAAATGTGAACTATGTGCAGCCGCAAGGGGACCGGCTCGAAAAACTCGAGGAGCTATGCAACAGTATAATGTTGGAGCACCTTTTGAGAGAATTGCCATAGATGTGGCAGGTCCATTTCCCACTACCGATAATGGAAACAAATATGTGCTAGTTAAAATGGATTATTTTAGCAAATGGCCGGAGGTGTATCCACTACCAAACCAGGAAACTACTACAATAGCGAATGCCGTTGTTAATAATTAGATTAGTCGTTTTGGAGTACCAATGGAACTTCATACGGATCAAGGAAGAAATTTTGAGTCGGTGGTATTCCAGGAGATCTGTCAGATGCTCGGTATCAACAAAACGCGAACGATGCCTTTGCATCTACAATCGGATGGAATGGTAGAAAGGTTTAACGGAACATTGGAAGAATATCTAAAGAAGGTGATAGATAAAAACCAACGCAACTGGGATCAACATATACCGATGTTTTTGATGGTTTATCGATCAGCAGTACATGACACTACTGGGATGACGCCAGCAAAGACGCTTTTCGGAAATAATCTTCGCCTGCCTGGAGATTTGAAGTTTGGGGTTGTTCCATCAGCGGCCTTATGCGGACAAGATTATGTAGACCGGATGAAAGAAGAAATTAATGAGAAACATCAGTTTGTACGAGACAAAATACGGATATCAAGTGACAAAGTGAAAGCTCGATATGATTTACGAGCAAATAGCAAAGGCTTCGAAGAAGGGCAATTGATATGGCTTCATAACTCGCAACGACGAAAGGGTTTGTCACCGAAATTACTGTCAGCATGGGAAGGACCTTACACTATCATCACAAAGATAAACGACGTGATTTATAGGATCAAGAAAGGGCGACGAGGTAAACCAAAAGTGGTGTATCTCGAGCGGATGGCTATTTATAGAGGAGAGATTTTGGACGAAAAGGTTTAGGTGAGGGTAGTGTCACGGTACCACCTAGCGTGCGATAGCACAAGTGTAAATATATGAAGATTTCTCTAGGCTTGATCCTAGAGACATCTATTAGGTATCGATAGTACTGGTAGTACTAAAAATTGAGCAAATGAAATGTAGTAGTGACATCTCGATAGAAGTAGAAAGTTCGAGATATTTTAATTTGTGTATATAAGCGAATCGATGTTGTATGCGATAGATAGTTGTACTTGAACTACGAAAGCGATAACAAGCGGTTAAAAAAAAAGTGATAAAAAGTGATAGAAAGTGATAGTAAGTGATAGTAAGTGATAGTAAGTGATAGTAAGTGATTTTTATTGTTAAATAAAGTGAACAGTACTAAGTGATTTTTGTGAAATAAAGAATTGGTAAAAGAACTAAGTTGTGAATAATTGTGTTTTATTGAGGCAATTATTGTCTGCGAAAGTGAACAGTGTTTAAAGTGGGACTTGTGTAGTTTTGTAAAATTTGTTAGTGAACAGTGGTGTTCGGGTAGTTATTCACAATCCAGAGATACGAACCTTAAGTGACAAGGCAAGAACGTAGCAATATCTTGTAAAATTTGGGCTACTTCTTCTTGTCTTTAAATTTTTTGTTGGGCTACTTGAGCGTAGATCAAGTTTGTGCTTACTCGTTCACTTTGTGCTCTCACATTACGATTTGTTACGTACGATTCTTTCTTTTTTTGCTTCTTGTACATATTTACCGTGGTTTTGTTTCGGATTACGAGATTTATTTCTCATTTTTTGTAGTTCTATTGCATTTTCACATTCTCGAAAGTTAGCTGGATGCTCCCCTTTCCAATTGACACATTTTGGAGGTGAAGTTTTATTAATTTGACAAACATTGGCTGCGTGTTTTTCTGCGTATTTCACACATCTAATTACGGTTACAGTATTTTTAAGTATGGGTATACTCTTGGCGTTTTTTGCACTGTAGAATTAGTTTAGTCGCTTTTCTCAATAGCTCAATTTTAACTCTTAGGTGGAGAATTGCATTTATGTTATTTTTTTATAGTTTTACATGAACAGTGGAAGTCCTCTTCTGATAATATGTGATTACTATATATATTTGATCTATTTAATCGACATTTGTATAATAATCTGTTTTTGTGTGTTTCTTATATACAATTATAAAACCTTTTATTTTAATATTTTAGTTTTAATAGTTGAACAAAAAATTAAATGTATTTTTATTTTTATTTATTTTTGTTAATTTTTTATTTTTATTTATTTTTGTTTATTTTTTATTTTATATTTTTATTTATTTTTTTATTTATTCTTTAATATTTTTATTATTTCCTCTATGATAAGAATCGTAACTCGGATACATTTATGTTTAAATAAGGAGTTTACTATATAAGTTGTTTCGGTTTTTATATTATTTAGTATAGTTTATATCATTCTTTTTTCTGAATAAAGAAACAATTTAAAAAAAAAAAAAAAAAAAAAATATCAGTGTCTCCGCCCTTGTTTTGCTTTTTCTCTTTTTTGATGATATTTACTGCATCTTTAATTTTAAAACCTTTACGTATTAGTTCTTCTGTTTTTTGAGCACGAAAAAAGTAACTCTTATTTTGATTCTCATTAAAAATATTTTTTTTTGTAAATTAATTTCGATCACTGCGTGTGACCATCGATACATTTACTTTATCGTACTAAACGCAAACTAATAAAAATTACAATAAAATATATATAAAATATGAACAACAAGTTTGAGGAGACAATAACAAATAAAAAATAAAAAATTTATTTTTTTTTAACAAATTATTTTGTACAAAATTTTTTTTTCAGTACAAAATTAGTCATTTTATCATAAACCGGGATATATTATAACAAAAACAGTTAAAACAATTTTTTTTAACCAACACACACAGAACACATTGGTTTTTCATGCCTATGTATACCTAACACGGATCATCACTTTTGATCATCACTGCATTTTTTTAGCAGTTTTGAATTGGCTATGTTAACGTATGTCCATTTAGCAACATATGTTCAGCAACCGAAGATTCATTTGATTTGTTTGTCATTGTGGCCCTAAGATGTTCTCCAAACCTTGTTTTTAGACAACGCTTTGTTCTACCAATATATTTCAATTGACAGCCAGGCTCATTGCATATGATTTCATAAATATCCGATTTATATAAGTTTCCAATTTGGTCATTTGTGGATGGTGTTAACATACCTATTTTGGAAATTGATATCGAGACTAACTGATAATGGTGTTTTTTTAAAACATTAGACAACTTCTCGGATAATCCCGGAGCATATGTAACACTAACCCTATTTTTTGGTCCTTCGGTTCCCTTTTGGTGAGTAGTAGCTCTTTGAAATCTGTGTCTGTTTTTCATTCTTCGCAAAATTTGATCAATCCACGGCTTTCCATAGCCCTTTTTTCTGCAATTTCATAAATCCTGGCTAATTCCATCTGATAGTCATCATCAGATAAAGGTATGTTTATAAGACGAAAAATCATGCTGTTAAATGCGGCCTTCTTATGTTGCAGGGTGTGATTTGAAACGAACGTGATATATCGATCAGTGGTTATTGGTTTACGATATACCTTGAACTTGATGGAATCATCCATACCTTTCGATAATTTTAAATTCAAGAAAGGTAAGTCTCCGTTCACCTCTTCTTCCACAGTGAATTGTATTGATTCATGTTTTGAATTAATAAAGGACAGCGTGTTTTTAACCTGCCTACGATTAATAATAAAGATAACACCATCGACATATCGATACCAAACTCGAGGAAAAATCTTAGAAACACTCAATTCCTTTTCTAAATAGCACATAAACAAATTTGCAACCAAACTTGAGATCGGGTTCCCCATAGCTACACCTTGGTTTTTTTAAATAATAATTTTCCCTAAATTTTACAAAATTCTGGTCTATGCAAATTTTGGTCAATTGTATATATACATCGATTTTTGGGCTCGAGATATTCTCTTTGAGGAGTCATCCTTCAAGATATAGCAGTGATTTTTCCTTCGGAATACTCGGATATAATGAAACTACATCAAACGAAATGAGAATTTCATTTCTTCTTATTTTGATCTGGGTTAGTTTCTCTGTTAATTCGATCGAATTTCTAACATCAAAACCATCGGGGGGTGGAATTTTCCTAAATTCGTTTAGTAACCATTTTGCGATTTTAGACGTGGTCTCATTGATACTTGATGCAATTGGCCGCATTTTGTTGCCGGGTTTTTGCGTCTTAGGTATAATGCATAGAGTGTAGGAACTTTCGAGTTGCTTACTTTGAAACGTATACCATTCAAACCTATCGTTGTTTAATTTAGTAGCGAGAGCTTTATAACCTTCTGATTCTGTCGTGTTGATTTTCCAGACATTATTATTAAATGATACTACTATATAGTCATTGCTTACGACCAAATTTAGTAGTTGCTGAATGTCATTATATTCTTTCACTCCTATTATGTTAATAGGAGGTGGACGAATCTTCTCTTTATCAAGCACTTTTAAAGCTATTTGATTACTATAACCGACAATATTTGCGGATGTTGGTTCAACATTCTAGTTCAGTTTCATCAGTACAGAATTAGTCTTCCATACTGAGTGGTTGAAAAGGATTCTTATTTAATATCGCGCTCTCTGCTTCATCATTGATTTTGTCCTTCTTTAAAGAATGATTTTCTCTCGGAAAATCGGCAACTTCATTATTTAGTTTTGTTATGGTTTTTTCCATTTGCTCGAGCTTTTACATTAGAACATCATTATTTACAGTAAATGCCGATTTTTCAGGCAGTGTTTCGTATGATGATGATTTTTAGCTGAATTGCATATTCATTACTGGTGACCGAGGTGTAAGGCCATTTGTGTAGCATGTTTGTTGTTGCAGTATGTGGCTCCCTCCAGAATCCATGGAGACGACCTTTTCAGTAGAAAAGGGTAGATTAACTGTTTCCAGTATTGCACCTCGGGTAGTAATTTCATTATTTGTTGCAGTCATATTACTTTATTTTGTGATTTATTTTCGAAGTTTACTTCTCCTATTCTTTGGTAAAGTTTATACCGCGATGTACAAGGGATCACATGCATTTTATACTTATCGCCAAGTGTTAAAGCAGCTGCCTCTGGATTTAATATCACATAGCTTTTGAATGCGTTGATTGCAAGTGACCTACGGACTCCCTCTGGCTTCAGCCCCAGGGATTCTCATCACATGATTCTGCCAGGTTGCTCGAGCTTCCACCGACACGGCGTGGACGTAACAAATATAGGAGTTAGGATGGAGATAGTAATAGGACCTGCAGATAGAACTACAAGAATGAATCACTTCACATCTCCTTAGTCGGCAGATGGAGTTGTAACACACTTTTTCGTACAATAAAAATGTTTTCATCATCAGAATAAAATCTGTAATCACGACAATATGCGATTGGACAAGAATCCATATAACGACAATCAAAACCTTCTTTATCAATTCAAATTAGTAAATTTAACTTTTTAATGTTGTTCTTCAAGCTTTTTTTTTTTTTATTGTAATACTACTTTGCTTTCTTTGTTAAAGTATTACTTCAAAAATTAAGATCGTATCAAATTTTTAGACGTGATTCTTTAGTATAGCGCATATTTTATACGACATTTCAATTTTTAACCACACATACACATATAGAGTAAATGAAAAATTTCCATGCCACAAAACGACTTCAAAAGAAAACAAACGAAGAAACTTTCATACAGAGGTATATGTTATGTGCCGTAATTTCCTTGGTTTGTAAATTTTCTTTTTAATGCTGTTGATTGAGACAAAACTTGTGATGGTGGTATACATAAATTTCTTTCTCTCGTTTATGTCTTTCGCATTTTTACTCGTCTCGTAATGGCAAAAAGGAAAAAAAAAACATAAAAAATCATTTCCGTAGCGATTAAACGAACTGAACTATATATACAACTGTCTAATATGTACGTATGTATATACCTATGCTACTGGATTCTGGAGAGGAAAACCAATATTTTAGTGTCGTTCGTTCGTGTCTGATTTTTCACAATAAGCATTTATTGTTTCTTGAGATTTTGCTCGCATTTATATCGAAAGCATCGGGAACACAAAAAAAAATGAAAGAAATCTTAAATTTAAGTGACATTAACTTTGAAATGAATGAGTTTTCTTATTTTACTTTTCGTTTTTCTCGCTTTTCTTATTTTTCCGTTTTTTTTTTTTTTAGGAAAAAGACAAATAAATGATATGGATTATGCTACTTAACGAGAAACACAATGAAACCATAATCATACTCTATTCAAATGAAAAACTTATTTGTTTTACTCGACTTGGTGATTTTTGACGAAAAGTGTGTTTAGTGGGATTCTTTGTGTCTATATATATGTGTGTGTGTGTGTATGGAAAATGTATTAACTATATCAGTTTATCAAAAGGTAACCAAAATCTAAATGACTTAAAATGGTTTTATAATGCGATTTTCATTACAACAAAAATGTAGATCATATTTGTGGGTGTGTGGTATTCATGTCAAACTTATATTGGAGGGTTTTTCAAATGCGGTTTAATATTTTATGTATATACGATTATCGATTATCGATTTCGACAATATAACTCGATTTACATTTTATGACCAGC
The DNA here is from genome assembly GCA_963556175.1 of Tipula confusa. NCBI lineage: Eukaryota > Metazoa > Arthropoda > Insecta > Diptera > Tipulidae > Tipula > Tipula confusa. Next base: position 10,822,514 of record OY744478.1, on the reverse strand, counting down.
AAATACCTCCCCCATATACGTTTCTAATATAAATCCTCATACTTCATTACCCTACACCTTAGAAAATTATTAAGTTTAACGTGGAAAACATATTGAATATTTTTCTTTTCAACAAAGTATTAAAAACAACAAAAAATCCCATATTAGTTTTCGCTACGTTTTGTTTCTTCGATTTTTTATTATTCGAATGCGTGAGTGAAATTTTATTGTGATTCAATGAATGGGATAAATGTTTTTATGTATTTTCTAAATTACTATTAGGGTTTTCATCTTGGTCTGTAATTGATGAGATGTATGTGCTACAGATGAGGATTATTGTCATTATTGTTATTGTTATTATAAAATATTAAATATATATATATATATATATATATATATATATATATATATATATATATATATATATATATATATATATATATATATATATATATATATATATATATATATAAAAGTGACACAAATCTAATCCATTGGAATTTCCACCCATATCTTTACGAAAATTGTTTGAAATTGTTTACTTTTTAAAGATGTGTAGGGTTGGTTCTTTGATGACAAATGGTTTGAGGGGTCTTGTGGGGGATCTCGGGGAAAGGTCGGCATTGGCCTGTAAGGCGGTTGGTTTTCCAATGTTTCGACTGGATCATCATCTGATGGAAGTGAATGTGCCTTTTGGAAGCTGATCGCGTTTCTGGGAAATGGATTCCGTATTCAGTTGGTAGTGTGGCTTAAGGTTCGTGCTTTGAGCAAAGTAAATTGGATCATGTGTGATATTGAGTAAAATACAAACTTTTATTGGGTTCAGTATTTCAGTCCAACCTTGAAGTCAGCATTGCCTGGATGTTTTTCGGAGCTCGAGGTGTAGTTTAGGTGTGTGTTTGAAGTTGGATGCAGAATTTAATCTCTGCCCTCACGTTCGTTTCGGTGGTTGGTTGGCCTCCAATGACTTAGTAATGTTTTGGCTTGTAAAGAGATCCTGATGCCTTGTTTTGCTGTGGGAATGTTATTTTGCCTGTCGATTGATGCTTCAAGAATTTTAGGAGTGTCGTCTCCGATTGTCTCGTCAAATATTTAGGGTCCTGGTAGAGCGTAGAAATCCAGCGGAGTGTGATTGCCAAAGTTTTGGGGAAACGTGTTGACAGTTTTTATCGGATTTTGATTTCACCTGGTCTGGTTTTGAACTGCTTGTCGATCGGTTAAGCGTTTATGACGATTTCAGGTCTTAATACAGTTGTATTGCCCCGGCGTCGACAGGAATTCTTAGGATCTTGTTGTTATATGTTCGATACTTTATGGTGTGTATGCTTGAGAGGCACTAGTTGTAAGATTTGCCTCGATATTCTATTCCGCTTCTTCTTTATCCTCGATGTCGCTGTGGTTGTCAGTGTGCTTCTTGTATTCCGGTTCTCTTGCTTGTTCAAGTGTAGACTACACTTGAACGGTGGCACATTTGAGTTGCTGATAAGAGATGATAGAATGCAGAGCAGTTCATTATAATTGTGATTATCTTGTGCTTACAGTAGCCTGAATATTGGCTAACGGAAAACTGGACCAATTTTGTTATTACTGACATACCTTTCCTTTCCCTACCACACAAAAAAATACTAACTATCGATCGCTTAGGTGTCAATAACCGGGTCGATTCTGTCATAACTAATATTCCATCCTCTCCTTCGGTTTTGTTATATGTAACGCGGGTGTACGGTGGTGCCCGGCATTCCAGGAGTTCCTGGTTCGTCCTTGGCCGTACATTCTAAACAATCAATCAATCAACCAAATTGAGGACCATTGCCGTTTACTAATTCCGTTGGATAACCAAAAATCCTAAATATATGATCCAATGCATTAACTACCCTCATTGCGTCTTTGTTATTCAAACACATCACTTCCAACAAACGACTGAATATTTCTATCACTTTCAAAAATTCCTTTCCCTCAAAATAAAAGAAATCAAAGTGATATGTAACCCCGGCCATTTTACATACAACTTGTTATTTTTCTCATTTCTTGTAACTTGACAGGAACAACATCTTTTAATGTAATCTTCTATATCTTTGTGGATACCTTCCTAAAACACGTATTCCCTTGGTAAAACCTTCATTTTCACTATCCCGCAATGATTACGATGTAATAGTTTTAATATTACCTCCCACATAGATTTTGGAATAACTAGCCTACCTCGATATATACCACATCCTTTTTTTACTGTTAAAAATTCATTTTTTAAGAAAAAATTCTTATACTCTCTTGGAACATCACTTTAAACATCCAACCATGCAAAATATAATGCCTTAATTTTTCCAAGAATAGATCCTTTTCAATTTCCCGGTTAACTATACTTAACTTCATTCCTCTCCATGCGATTTAACTCAAACCAAAAAAACTTTATACTGCTGTAACTGTAGCAATACTGCCAAATAGTTCATCCCAATCGTTACCTCCAACCAGAATATCGTCTATATAAGTGAACGTCGCGGGAATACCCTGCAAAATTTCGTCAATGACTGATTGAAACATCGATGCTGCTGGTTTAAGACCAAATTTCAATCTATTGTACTGAAATAATCTCCGGTGGGTGTTAATTTTGACTAAAATTTTCCGATTGCTTTATGTTCACATTCCATGCAGCTGCCAGATACCACCGATACGTCACAATAATGCGTACAGTTTTAATGCAAATAACTTATTTGATCCGTTGAGCTAACTGGCTCCTGTGGTCATAACCTTTAAGATCTTCATGCAAATGATCTGGACAGACAATCTGAGCTGGGACGGTTCGCTCTCACATGACAAAGGCGCTATTTGGTCGAAAATAGAATCCAATTTCAAAACACTAAACTCTATATCTATTCCCAGATTCATACACGCAAGGTTCTATTATAAACGTTCAAGGCTTGGTGACAGAACCATTTTCTAAAGATTCGTCACTTTTTCCAGAAATCGTAATACACTTTAGGTGGAAATATTTTGCCTGATCAAATCAAAGCTTGTCCTCATTTTCCGACTAAACATCATCTTACATAGTGAGATACCCGTAGAACTATACAACAGCGATCTATAATCAAACAAATACCGACTAACCGCCGTATGTAACTGATTCTGACTCCTCGACTTACTTTGAGAAATTGTGACCATAAGACCATTTTTAAAAGTCTTTACCACGTTTTCGACCGCACCATTTAATGATGGATTTCCCAGTGGAATAGTAACGTGTCGAATACCGTTACATTGTACAAACAAATTTTTTAATCCTTACCCATGAATTGCGTTCCACAATATGAGACAATTATTCCGAAGTGTTGCAGGTACTACTACGCGATGTTCTCATATAATCATATCCGAATCCACATATAATTCCACCTATCGTCTTAAATACGGCATAAATTTATCTTTCCTAATATCGAAAATCTTTCTTTAATTCTGAGAGAATCAGAGAATTCTTGTTGCCTGAATCCGCAATAAAACTAACGTAATTTTGAACGCCTCATCGTTGGATTCTTTTAAATTAAAGACCTGCGAAAAAAAAATCGACTGATGGTCTTTCGCTTTATCGTACTCCATTTTATACCTAAATGCTGAGAGTGCATTTGCCTACGTTTGAACACGGCTTGCTGCCATCTGAAGAATACCACAAATTTATCCAAACCACCCGAGAAGTGGTTTATGATCTGTTTTTACCGTAAACTCGTATCGTATGTATACTGTGTTTTGCTGCAAAATGCTACTGGTCTTTTTTCGCCGCTCACTGTTACGTGGGAAATGATTCCAGATAAATTTAAAGCAGCTGTGGTTACTATTATCGGAAGTTTTGGGTCGAAATGAGCCAACACCACGTTATTGCTAATTTCTTGTTTAATGTTTTTAAAAGCAGACGTGGAATCGTTATTTCACTCCACCACCGAATGACAACTATGTCATCCAGAAAGTTAACCACGCCTGGAATACCCAAAAGTTAATTCTCTAGCTCCTGCTGAAAAATCACTGTTGCGGGGCAACCAATTCACTAAATAAACCTCCTTATGAGTACTCTATGCTACTAATTTGCGTGATTGTTCATCTAATTCAAACTGGTGATAGGCGGCTTCTATGTCCAACTTTGCAAATTTTCCAACACCTTGGAGAGCCACAAATATCTCCTCCCTCACCATCTTACATTTGTAACATCTCGCATATTTAAAACGAAATTATAACGAGTGATGATTCTTAAAACTACACAATTACATCATTTTATGCGTGGTTAATTGCTGAATGTGATATTTTAGCTACTCAGGTTTGTGTCTCGGATATTTTTTCCCGCAAAATGACATTTATGAGAACTATTGATAGGATTAACCTCCTCCTGCGTGTAATTTTCAATTTCCTCGCATCTGGAAGCTCAATGCAGTGTCTAACGTTACTTTACCATGCTCCTCACCGCATAACTTTTTAAATAATTTGCCCGAGAAAGAGACAATGAACTTCAAAACGAAATACAAATTTGTCGTTTCGTTCAATTTTTTAGTATAATTGACCCTTAAAACTTTTTATATCAATAAACAACCTAATAACACGTGCCTAAATAAATTATATTACTTAACGGAATTATAACCCGTTATTTTCACCAGAACACGATTGAACGTGTTACGTAAAAATATTCAAATACAGTTGGTGTTATGAATCTTAAATTAAATACAATGACGAGGCAAAAACGGGTACATATACATTCAAAAGTGACTTGTCTCAAACAGGTTTGTTGATAATAAAATGTAAGCGTTAAAATTAGCTGTAAAACATAACTGTAATAATTTTTTTTGTGATACGTTTCGAGCTAGCTCTATATAATATAATTCTATATGAAATGAGATCAGTCTTATTACAATCGCTAAGTCACTGTCAGCCATGAAAAGTTCTTGATTGTTTTAATCAAATATTTGTTGATATTCATTTGTGACAAGTTACACGACTCACTCGGTATAATATGTAGATAGATAAATGAGTTTAATACGTAAATTCTTTTTTATATGGAAATATTTAATTAAAAAAACTGTTTGATACTATAAAAAGCTTATAAAGTTATCAAACGCTTTTATTAACCAATTTACATTAAATATTGGTTTAAAAGTGATTCTCCCTAAAACTGGAATGAGGCAATTTAAACCTTGCTATAATTTACAACAACTGCAAAATGTTTGCCATCACTTCCCACTCATCCTGCCCATTTCATTATCAAAATACGTACACGTCTGGTTTATTGCATATATGTATATATATATATATATATATATATATATATATATATATATATATATATATATATATATATATATCACATACTCAAAAACGAATAGACTACTAGCGCAGACATCACAAATTAAATTTTACTATGTATATATATATATATATATATATATATATAAATATATATATATATATATATATATATATATATATATATATATATATATATATTCTCCCTTAAATATACGGATTTTCATTTTTCATTGCATATATTATAAAAAAAAAAAAAAGTTGGAAAAATTATTTCCACTTCACTTTATAATTAAATAATTTATTTTGTTTTTGTAGTCGATTTTGTAATTTATGTGGAAATGATTTTTACACCTTAATATGATGGATTTGAATATTATGTATGTGTTGTCTAAAATCAAAAATAATTATGTCCCATTTTGCGGTAATTAGTTCAGGAGGTATTGCTATCGGATTCGAACCCCAACGAGATGTAAAAGCTATTTGCATCTCTTTGATGTGAATGGTGATAACGATGAATATAATTATGGCCCTTGTTGGAATGTAGACCCCATGAGCCGAGGATGCAATGTGCTGATGGATATATAAAGCGGAATTTTAAAGCGGTCGATGATGTTATAAAATAATACGGGGCAAATTTACCGCAAAAGATTTGAAAGATCTTCGGCCCTTCGAACGATTACATAGATTAAAACTACTAGTTTACATAGATTAATGCTCAATAGTATTGAGTAATGAATATGTGTTAGTGACGCGACGGGTATGCGTATCTCTTTATGTTAATTTTTTTAATCGGAAATTTGCAAAGGAGTACCAAAATTTTGTGGTAGTATTTATACTGATATCACAAGCTTTTGATTAAGGGATCAATCAGTAAAATCGGCTCTCTATCACGTGTGCTATTGACTATTCACTTATTTTCAGAAATTTGAAAAGGGGTACCACTGTCCGGTTTTTTCTTGCTTAGAAATGATTGGTGAAAATGAATGAAACTGGTCGTGTTGTGATCAAGCGAATTTTTTTTTCTGTAATTAAATTTTTTATATTCTAAATTAATTGTTGTGTCCGATCAATCAATTATTAAATTAAATAGAATCAAAAACTATAAAATAATATAAAAATATTGAATTGATCGAATGTCTACAGCTAGGAGTCTACAAAATTTGTATAGATGTTCAGAAATTAATTATCGAATCATGTAGTACAATCCACAAAATTATACTTAAAACAATCAAATATTGTAAACTCTCTCTCTCTCTATCTATCTCTCCTACTCCCCTTGCACCTTCATTGGACCCATTCACAGGTACTTATGTAGCGTAAGATATCTCGCACATTGCAGTTCTCAAGATCCATAAGACCGTCGAAATAATACTTGCCCAGATGTTTGTACCTCCTGTAAGCTAGCGCCGGGCATGAGCAGAGGAAGTGGGTTACAGTCTATTCTTCCTCCTCATCTATACAGCTTCTACAGAAGTCATTTGCCATTGACACAAGCCTCCTCGCATGCTCCCCAATAAGGCAGTGTCCTGTGAGCACCCCCACGACTATACTTAAGTCAGGTCTACGTAGGGATAGTAGTGTTTTGGCTAGACCTGCCGCGCTACATTGCATGTTATGGTATTATTCAACTTCTTCTGTGCCGAGGCTATCGCCTTATATTTAAGCGCCATAAAACGCGCTGCTCTAGACCACCTCAGATTTGCCTTTTCCGGTTTTAGTTGGAGAATTGTACCTTTCCTTGCCAGTTCATCAGCCCTGCTGTTCCGCAGAACGTCCGAGTGACCGGGGACCCAGACTATCTGGATATTTCAATGTCACCACGGACGTCAGAGAAACTGATTCCAGTGACTTGATTGCCGCTTGACTGTCCACATATACTGTTATATCCCTTGTGGATATGACATTATGCATCAATCAAGTCAGCGCTTCCTCAATTGCTACCACCTTTGCCTGGTACACACTGCACTGATCAGGAAGACGAACGGATCTATTCACATTTAATTTGTCACAATAGACTCCAGCTGCGACTTTGCCGTCTAGCTTGGAGCCGTCAGTGTAGAATTAAATACTTCCAGTTTCTGTTGTTGACTTGTTCCCCAGGATTCCCTTGAGCGAATCAGGGTCCAGAAGCCCTTTTCAAAGCAAACAATCGATATTGTGTAGTCAGTATTCGCCAAGTCTTCCTTACGCGAACTGCCAATCGTCGAGTGGCCCGTCTGTAGACATTTCCACTCAAACGACAGAGAGTCGGAGCCGTAGTTGCCGCTCTCTGTTTACCAAAGATGTCGACAGGAAGAAGGTAGAGCATCGCCTCCAGAGCACATGTAGAGGTTGTCCTCAGTGCCCCGCTTATAAGCAAGCAGGCCGTTCCTTGTAACTTCTCTATCATATTTTTATAAGTTTACTTGTCTAATGCTGGCTACCACACACTCACCTCATACATCAGAATCGGTCTGAATACAGCGGTGAAGAGCCAGTATACCAGCTCTGGTTTTAGACCCCCTTTCCTACCGATGGCGGTCCTACATGAGTACAGAACCATGGTAGACTACTTTATTTTCTCTAAAATATTGGGCTTCCAAAATTATGCCCAGAAATCTTGCCTTATCAGTAAAGGCCAGTGTCGTGCCTTTTAAGGTAGCAGGGGCGACTACCGTCATTTTTTATTTCTTGGTGAAGAGTACAAGCTTTGTTTTGGAATTTATATCTAGCCCAAATTTGCTAGCCCACTTTGTAATGATTCAGAGCGCGTGTTGCATGACTTCTCTAATCGTGCTTAGGTACCTACCCAAGATCACGATCACTACGTTATCTGCATACGCTATCACCCCTATTCCCTCCCTCTCCAGTTCCAAAAATCCAATTCTAGCATCTGATTTATCAACCTCCTTAAGGGGTAGTCCACATATAAGAAAGACAGTCCTTCCTAAACTGCCTCCATTCTGACATTGTTAAAGACGCCCTCTATATCAAGGAAGGCTACCACCATACAGTACTCTTTCGAATGGATTGATTTCTCATTTGTTCGCATCAGGGAATGCAGAGCCGTGTCCACAAATCTCCCTTTCCATTTTCTTGGTAAGCGTTTTTTTTGTTTTGTTTGTTTGTTAAACCCAAATTTATAAAAATATTGGCATTATTTGGCCTTATTAAAAAAAAACATAAGCATAACTGGAGCTTAATAAATAATAAGCATGATGCAATAAAAACCCTAAAAGCGACGCAAGGAAATTAATATTGTTGGACCGTTTCTGAGAAATTAATTTAATTTAATTTGATAATCTTAGTTTTATTTATTTATTTAAAACTTATATTTATTATATTTATTATATTTATTATATTTATTATATTTATTATATTTATTATATTTATTATATTTACTATATTTATTATATTTATAATATTTATTATATTTATTATATTTATTATATTTATTATATTTATTACATTTATTTTATTTATTATATTTATTATATTTATTATATTTATTATATTTATTATATTGATTATATTTATTATATTTATTATATTTATTATATTTATTATATTTATTATATTTATTATATTTATTATATTTATTATATTTATTATATTTATTATATTTATTATATTTATTATATTTATTATATTTATTATATTTATTATATTTATTATATTTATTATATTTATTATATTTATTATATTTATTATATTTATTATATTTATTATATTTATTATATTTATTATATTTATTATATTTATTATATTTATTATATTTATTATATTTATTATATTTATTATATTTATTATATTTATTATATTTATTATATTTATTATATTTATTATATTTATTATATTTATTATATTTATTATATTTATTATATTTATTATATTTATTATATTTATTATATTTATTATATTTATTATATTTATTATATTTATTATATTTATTATATTTATTATATTTATTATATTTATTATATTTATTATATTTATTATATTTATTATATTTATTATATTTATTATATTTATTATATTTATTATATTTATTATATTTATTATATTTATTATATTTATTATATTTATTATATTTATTATATTTATTATATTTATTATATTTATTATATTTATTATATTTATTATATTTATTAAATTTATTATATTTATTATATTTATTATATCTTTTATATTTATTATATTTATTATATTTATTATATTTATTATATTTATTATATTTATTATATTTATTATATTTATTATATTTATTATATTTATTATATTTATTATATTTATTATATTTATTATATTTATTATATTTATTATATTTATTATATTTATTATATTTATTATATTTATTATATTTATTATATTTATTATATTTATTATATTTATTATATTTATTATATTTATTATATTTATTATATTTATTATATTTATTATATTTATTATATTTATTATATTTATTATATTTATTATATTTATTATATTTATTATATTTATTATATTTATTATATTTATTATATTTATTATATTTATTATATTTATTATATTTATTATATTTATTATATTTATTATATTTATTATATTTATTATATTTATTATATTTATTATATTTATTATATTTATTATATTTATTATATTTATTATATTTATTATATTTATTATATTTATTATATTTATTATATTTGTTATATTTATTATTTTTATTATATTTATTATATTTATTATATTTATTATATTTATTATATTTATTATATTTATTATATTTATTATATTTATTATATTTATTATATTTATTATATTTATTATATTTATTATATTTATTATATTTATTATATTTATTATATTTATTATATTTATTATATTTATTATATTTATTATATTTATTATATTTATTATATTTATTATATTTATTATATTTATTATATTTATTATATTTATTATATTTATTATATTTATTATATTTATTATATTTATTATATTTATTATATTTATTATATTTATTATATTTATTATATTTATTATATTTATTATATTTATTATATTTATTATATTTACTATATTTATTATATTTATTATATTTATTATATTTATTATATTTATTATATTTATTATATTTATTATATTTATTATATTTATTATATTTATTATATTTATTATATTTATCATATTTATTATATTTATTATATTAATTATATTTTTATAATAAAAATTCAAATTATTAAATTATTTTCTTTGCTAGTATTCATAGTATCTCATAGTGTTTGTGTTTGTTTGAAGTTTAAGTGAGTTTAGCTTCGTTAATATTTGTACAGTGCGTTAGTAGATAGCATGAGTGCTTAAACGAAATTGATTCTGTGTTGATCTAAGTCCTCGACCATATGGGACATTTTATATGTATATGATGAAATCAAAATAATATGGAGGTGCGGGTTCAAGAAATGTGATCAAAGATCGAAGGTCACAATACTTATTTGACTGTGATAGTGTATATATATATATATATATATATATATATATATATATATATATATATATATATATATATATATATATATATATATATATATATATATATGTATATGTATATATATATATATATATATATATATATATATATATATATATATATATATATACGGTGATAATTTTTTTTTTTTTGAGTGAAAGTTTGTGTTGAATGTATGTTCATAAATAAAGAATTACGGCAGCATTATCAAGCATCTGGTGACTGGTGAAACACCCACCCTCGACTGTCACCTAGCCGGCAATATGCTGCCACCGCCAAAGTCATAAGAAGATCTGCTAACGGTTTAATTGAGCAAGAATAAGAAAACAAAGTTAAAAATAACAAGTGCTTATGGAAAACATTACATCTACTCCAAAATGTGTATAAGGGTTGTTCAGCATGCTCTTGCACATACTATACGTGCTCTTGGACATACTCTATGTACTCTTACATGTGCTCTATGTAATCTTACATATACTCTATGTACTCTTGCATGTACCTTACGTGCTCTTAGACGTGCTCCTGCCCAAATAGACACTTCCGAATAAAAAAAGATTTTCTAAGTCGTGCTTGTGTATTTGTAAAACAGTTAATTCGATCGAATTCGAGCATTTGACTGTCATATTTAAATTTTATTTAAATTAATTTCGGTAATATTATTTCTATTTAAGTGAATATAAATAGGAGCTCACTTAATAAAGTTAATAAATTTTAGCAGCATGTAGTTGAAATATTCATTTTGTAAATTGCCGTCGAAAAGGGTACGGTTTAGAGTAATTAGTTCATTAAATAGTGTTGTTGGATTGTTGTATTTTATATTATTATATTTCTTAAATTTTATTTTTTGATGCTCTAATATTAATATATTGTTATGAAATAAATTAAGAATTTTGTACTTTCAGGAGAAAACTAATCCAGTTTATTTCAGCATACGACTTACAGAAATTATATTATTATATTATTTATATTATTATATTTTGAATTAATTAATTTATAATGGCAGATGAAAATTAATTCAATTTATTACAGCCACGACTAAGAGCTCACGACTAAGAGCAATTAAGTTCTATCAATTGAGATATTTAATAGATTTGGTTTTGGTGGTATTGCTGATATTAATGTTGCTGATACGAGACGACAGGAAGCAGAGCAGTTCTTTAAAATTGTGCTTATCTTGTGCTAACAGTAGTTTGAATATTGGCTACCGGGTAACCGGACCAATTTTGTCATTGCTAACAAACCTTTTCCTTCTTTACACCACAAAAATACTAACTATCGATCGCTTAGGTGTCAGTAATCGGGTCGAGTCGGTCACAACTAACATTCCTTTCATTCCTTCAGTTTTGTTATATGTAAAACGGGTGTACTGTGGTGCCTGGAATTCCGGGAGTTTCTGGTTCGCCCTTGGCCGTACATTCTGATCAATCAATCAAATAAATAATCTTGCAATATTTATTATTATAATTTTACAATATACTGAGTAATTAACTCGAGTAATCTCCTTGTGTTTACTTATTTTTCATCCGTTGTTCATTAATCTTTTACTTTCAATACATACTTCATTATTATATTTATTAATTTTAGTGCATTGCTTCTTCTATTATTAATAATTCTTTACTGAACACACCATAATCAATATAATAGAGAAAATAAAGTTAAACAGCGATTTTATTATAAAGGTCTCACCTATTCCTTTAAAAATCAGGCGTGCTCAATGTTTTTTTAATTTAAATGTTTCGGTACTTATTGTTTTATTGTTCATGGAAATATAGCTATAATAATTTTATTATTAATTTTTCTTCTAGGTTTCATGGATGCGAAAACGTGACCTTCATATATTAACATCGAATATATACACATACACAGGTGATCAACGATTTTCTGTTATACATCCGCCCGATTCCGATGATTGGGATCTAAAAATTGAATATGCCCAAGCAAGAGACAGCGGAATATACGAATGTCAAGTGAATACCGAGCCAAAAATTAATTTAGCCATTAATTTTGAAGTAACAGGTAAATATTAATAATACTTAAATAATCACTTTTTGTATTTGAACCTAGCATGTACTCTTTTTTTTAACCATTCGTCCTCATTACAAATAATATGTTTAATTTAAATTATATTTTCTTAAATACAGACAAAATTTTAAATAGTCGACAATTTAATACAAAATATAGTATGAATGCGCAACCTTGCACTCGAAACCAATTTCAAATTTCTATGTTAATTTATTTTATTTAAAGTATCATAATTTTTTCGATTATTATTATTTATATCTAGCCATCGGCCTAATCAAAATAGGATAGTACAGCTGTAATAAAATTTCGTTATTCATTTGAGATAATCCTAACAAACTCCCATTCCGCACCACTTTCACGTTTAGATAGAAAATTTTTAGCGTAGCAAAAATAATTAACAATACCTACTTTTCAAAATCGGGATCGATTGATGGGAAAAATCATAAAAAAAAAATTATTATATTGGTTTTTCATTATATTTTCGAATCGTACGTTGATTGTGTTGTTTATATGAACACATTGTATGTATGAGTTATAAAAACGAAATTTATCATTTGCTTAAGACTCTAGTATACGAAAATCTTATAAAGAAAACCAAACTATTAAATCTCCTTCAAAAATTCGATCACGTGTTTTCTATATTAATGGGAAACACTACAAGCTGGTCACGTATAAGGACAAAATACTAAACAAAAAAAAAAGGAAATATTTATCCCCACATATAGTATACTCTTGATCACGAATCAAACATCCATTCCAATACGAAACGAAACGAAAAAAAAATTAAGAAATTGGTAAAATACAAGAAAAAATTCCTTTACAATTCCTTTTCCCTTGAAAAATTCGATCCACACGATACCACCCCAACACCTAACCGGTATCAAGTCAGTTTCAACTTAATTTTATAGTTTTTTTGCTTTCTTTTTTTTATTTAGTTTTCTATTTTTCATTTGATTTTTCTTTTCGAAGTAGATTTCTCGTCATTTTACAAAAAAATGAAATAATCTTAAATTGGAAATTTGAACAAAATGAAAAACATTTTTCGTTTTATTGCGAAATTACATACATATAAAAACACACAATCATATATACAAGCTTAAAGATGTTATAGCTTATTCTATCACGTTACAACAGCTAGAGATTCTTTGAAAACCAATTAAATTACAATGAAATCGATTCGTTGGGAAATTAAATTTTGGCCGGATTTTTTTTTAAATACTTGTTGACGGGTTGGTTATACCTGACAAATAACAATAGTCTGTTCTCAATGTTACAACTAATCAATTGCATAAATTTATTGAACCTACATTTATTTTCTCTTAAATAGCACCTTAACTTGAAAATGGGGCCACCTTTATTTGTTGTAACAGATGGCAATTATTATGTCTCTTAATTCTGATGTGATGTGTACAAATGAGGTGATACAAAAAAAGCAAAATATCATAATTACCTATTATTCTACTTGAATTAATGCTGTGTGCCTTAGAAGACTTTACGAACTAAACTTTTCAAAATTCGAAGTTTTCGCTACTGTCTCATAGGTGATAATTGAAAAGTCAATTTACGTGGTTAATTTTCTAAGAATTTTCATTTTAATGTGTGACGTGATTTGATGTTTTGAATTTGTTTTGACGTTTAGTATTGACTGATTGATTGATTGATTTTGAATGTACTGCCAAGCATTAAGCAGGATATCCCGGAAAGCGCCGGGCCCACAGTACACCCGTTTTTACATATACTTGGAAGGATATGGAAGGATACTAGTAAAATTATTGAGATCGACCCGGTTACAGACATCTTGGCGGCCAATAGTTAGTAAATTTTTGCGGGTTAGGGAAATGCAAATTTTGTTAGTTATGACATAATTGGTCCGATTTCCCGGTAGCCAATACTCAAACTACTGTTAGTATAAGACAATCATATTTTTGTTGTACTGCTCTGCATTCTGCCATCTCTTATCAGCAACTCCAGTGTGCCACCTTTCATCTGTAATCTGCGGAGGTTTCCTGAAAAGAAAATCTATTAATAAAATAATTGCTCTTAGCCATAGGCTATAAGAAATAGAATTAATTTTTAATCTGAATATAAAAAGCCAGAAGAATAAAAACCAAATAAACTTTGCTCGTACCTATTTAGCGAAACCTGCCGAGTTCTGGCGGATAATATTATGAAACAACGAATCGTTCTTTTCTTTAGATGGAAGCTACGTAAAAAATATTTTTATTCGACACCTCAATAAAGAGACTTTCGTAACATAACAATTCCAACTCGGCACAGCGGAGAAGGTGAAGTAATGGTTTGGGGTGTTTTAGCTATAATGGCATAGGAAATCTCACAATGCTGCCGAGAAATGTTACTTCAAGCACATATTTGGAGGCCCTTAATAAATATGCAATGGTTTCCGGGTGAAAATTGATAAGAACAGACTTCTTATTACAGCAAGATAATAAATGCTCCAATCTACAAAAGTAAATTTTTTACTAAATTTCTTAAAGATTTGGGTCAAGCAACTATAGACTGGTCACCATAAATACTCGATCTTAATCCTATAGAGATTCTATTACCTTAAACAAAAATAACAACAACTTCAACAATATTGCAATTATGCTATGCAACAAAATCATTCAATCTTATTGACTACCCTGTAACCTATATTCCAATTATTTATATTTTGTGACTCCACTCCTCATGCAACAACAGAACACAATTCCATATTTCGTGCAGCGGACAAATGAAAGTGAAACCGGGTGACTCTTTATATTTGGTTCACATTTATATTTCTCTGCGTTTAGGCAATATACAAATAAAAAACTGGCCACTAATCAATGAAAGCCTATCAGCCAAGCCGCAATTACACTGAAAAACACAAATCGCACTGGTGAGACGTTACTAAATGAACACACAAGTACGTACGATAAATAATGGGTGGCCCATTTAAAGTTCAAACCTAAAAACGCAATAAAACAAAAACGGTTCGAAACCTTGCCAAATCCATCCCCCTGCCGCGAAGCACAACCACTCCGGTCAGAGATGGAACACTATTTCACTCATACGGCTGCTGCGGCTGGCCCTACAGCACTCCACTCAACCGGACCAACCATCAAGCACTCTTTGAACCTCATTTTCTTGGTGGGTACGTTAATAAGCAAAATTGCCGAATTCTGGGGCTCAAAAAACCCACACGTGGTCTTATGGAAGCCAATGCACTCATTACAAGTGCCCGCTCTTCATTGTATTGATGTGAACGAAGTTTGGCTTCAACAGGATGGTGCAACTTGCCACACATCTCATGCCACAATCGATTTATTGAGTCAAACGTTTGATGGCCGTTTAATAAGAAGGAATGGTGATGTCAAGTGACCGGCAAGAAGTTGCGATTTAACACCATTGGACTATTTTCTGTAGGGCGCCGTTAAAGACAAGTGTTATGTTGACAAACTAGAGACAATTGAGCATTTGAAGGCCAACATTTGTGATGCCATCGCCGAGATACGACCACATACACTCGAAAATTGCTAACAATTTATACAAAATTCATAGTATACACAAATATAATAATATGTAGATGTATTTACAAAAATAAAAAGCGAGTTTAACAAACGGGACCTATGTATTCAGATTTTAAATACATGTGATATATTCAGAACCATCCAGATATATTATATTATTATCTTCACGAAAGAATTATCTTCACGAAAGACAACAATATACAAAAGTCGATAGCTGTATCTCTAAGCCAATACCAAATAATCTCGGAGTGCCACAGGGTTCTACGTTAGGACCATTGCTTTTCATCTTGTACATTAACGATATAGTGGATGTTATAAAAAATTGTAAAGTGAATATGTTTGCCGATGATACTTTGATTACGATTGCTGCACCAACCCTTATTGAAGCTGTACAAAAAATAAACGAAGATTTGAAAAATCTGAGAAAATGGTTAATGTTCCATAAGTTATCTCTTAACATTTCTAAAACAAAGTACATGGTTCTGTCAATAAAAACAAAACTAGAATGTAATCAAAATATATTAATTGATCATGAAGTCATTGAACGTGTAAAACAATATAAATACCTTGGTGTTATCATAGATGAAAATTTAAATTTTAACGATCATTTGGATTATATTGCTAAAAAAATGAATAAAAAGCTGGGCCTTTTTAATAAACTTAAGGATAAAATGCCACGGGAGACAAAAATTATATATTTCAAATCACTTGTTGCACCGCATATTGATTATTGTTCATCAGTGTTATTCATAATGAATCAATCACAACTATATCGTCTCCAAAAAATACAGAACAAATTTATGCGAGGTATTTTAAAAGCAGAAAATAGGACACATATAAGTGAAATGCTTGAAGTATTAGGGTGGAAGTCTATAAACCAAAGAATACATTACAATGTCTTGAAGTTAATGTTTCGCCTTGAAAACGGAGATCTACCAAAATACCTAGACTCAATGTTATATTCAAATAGAGAAGTCCACAACTATAATACCAGAAACACTCATTATAGATTACCAATGTACAGTAAATCTTTTTCACAACGATCATTAGGGTATAATGGCGTAAAATTGTATAATTCGCTGAGCAATTTCTACACATTGGGCGAATTACGCGAATTAAAATGCAATCATTTTTTACGACTATTGAGTGTATTCATTAAAGAAAACATTAGTATTTAGTAAATAATATGTATTAAGAAAAATAATTATGCTCTATTTAATTAATTCAAAAATATTATAATAAAAAAATGTCAATATTGATAAATAAATAAATAAATAAAATAAAAAATAAATAAATAAAAATAAATAAATTACACTCATACACTTAAAAGAAAATTAAAAAATGTTCCAACAAAGAACACAAAAGACACTAAAATTTACCAAAAACAAAAACAATATATTAAATATATTGCCTTTATCAAAAACGTCTCAATAGAAAGACCAACTATTCAAAAATTTAAAGGGACAAAGCGCCTCTTTGTTGTAGTATTGGTTGTGTACGGATATAGCGTAAAACAAAAACAAAAAAATATTTTTACTAACACTAATATAGTTAGTTTTTTTATGTTATTTTTGCTTTGTTATTTGTTCTGCTACCAATACTACTTTATTAAGGCGGATATATAGTAGTATTAGTGTATGAAAAAATGAGTTGGTCTTTCTATATTGAGACGTTTTTGCCTTTATGCTAAATTCAATAAAACAAAATAAAACCAACACTAATGTACAAATACCAATATTTCCCCAGCAGTACAACGTAGTATGACTTTTATTTACTTTCGTTATATACTTATTATATACTTTGAAAAAATAAAATAAAAAACGACTACGAATTATGAGACAAAGACTATAGTAAAATTATTTAATAAAATGCGTGTTTCACAATCCACTTTATAGCACAAACACACACACGCGCGCAACACTACTCAAACCAAAAAATAAACTTAATAAAAAAATAAATTTTAAAAATAAAGAGAACGGAAAAAACATGTCCGATCTCTTCAACGATCATTGATCGACTGAAAATACATTCCACTTCATAAATGGTTAAAAATAAAATAAAAGCATTCAGTCAGTTTTAATGAATTGTTGTGTTTTATTAAATTTTCGAATTAAAACCAAGTGCAAAATATTATTAACCATATTAACCAAGTGCAACTCCATCGCAATTAAAAGTAGTGCACATTTTGTGGACCTTCGAGCCGGATGGTGAAACCACATGTTTCAATTTTATACTTATCATCAATTTTACCATCGTCATTAGCGAATCATCTAGTTGTACCTCATCAACATTATCGTCATAGTACAACACATCTATATCTGTTAATTTTGAATCCGTTAACAGCACTCATATCAAACAAAACATTCCGTTGTTGTCAATAAAGCTACCCGAACTTAAATTGCCAACATTTAGTGGGGCTGAAATTGACTGGTTAGCATTTAGAGACGTATTTCGTGATCTTATTCATAACAAGACAAATATTGATGATACCGTTAAATTTGTATATTTATTGCCTCATATTCGTTCACGTAAAGCGTATAATATGATTGAAAATTTTCCTGTTATTTCCGAAAATTATGAAGTAGCTTGGAAAACATTGTGCAATTGCTATGGTAATACCATTTCAATATTCAAAGAGTACACATGAGAGCTTTGTATGTCATTCCGTTAGAAATTATAATGCGTTAAAATCGTTGCATTTACAAGTTAAAGCATGGGATCTAATGCTAATTCGCCATCTAACTGAAAGGCTAGATCATACGTCAAAAATTCATATTATTAAAAATTCATAGTCTAACTAATTATTGAATTTCGAAAAATTTATTTCCAATCTAAGAAATCGTGTTTGAATTTTAGAGGCTATTAAAAGCACAACTTCGTCAAAACAAACGACTGATATCACAAAATTTAATTATTTGAGAGGGAAATCTACTTCATTAATTACCAACAGCTGTAAGCGCCCATATTGTGATGGAACACACTGGTTAGCTCAATGTCCAGAGTTTTCGGATAACACCAAAAATGCGTTTCCAATTCGTTCGCAGTCATGAACTTTGCACAAACTGTTTAACGTCAAAGCATAATGTTAACGTCAAAGCATAATGTTACATTTTGGAACCAATACCAACCAAAACCCAGTCCAGTCTCTCATCTTGTCATAAAGAAGTAGGCCAGATCTTACCTGGAACAGCTCTAATCAATGTTTTAAGCGGCTCAACCAAGAATTTATTGTGTCGAGCTTTATTAGATAGTCGACCACACCTTAACTTCGTCACGGAAAGTATTGCCAATTTATTAAAGGCCAGAAAACAGTCGACAAGGAAAATAATATCTGGTATCGGTGGTAAGGAAACTGTAATAAAAAATAAAGTTTCTTTAATTGTATCCTCCAGAACTTCGAATTTTTCAATAACAATGGATTTTTTCATAATTCCAAAAATTACTGATTGTTTGCCAGCAAATCCAGTCAGTATTAATCTTAATTTAATTCCTGCTGTTGAAATTGAATTAGCCGATCCTTACTTCCATGTACTAAGATTTGCTTTCCATAATTTTAAGATTCAGGAAACATTTAGTGGCTTTTACCGCGGATATTGCTAAAATGTATCGCCAAACCTTTGTTGACGATACGCAACAGGATCTTCAAAAAATATGGTGGAGAGACAATCAATGGAAAGAAGTACAATGTTTTAAATTACGCACAGTAACTTATGATCTTAAACCTTCTCCTTAGTTGGCCTTACAACAATTAGCTTCAGATGAAAGTTCTTCGTTTCCCTTTACTTCGACCATTTTAATAAACGATTTTTATGTTGATGACGTTCTGACGGGATCGGAAACAATTGACAATGCATTAAAATTAAAGGTCGAATTACGAAATTTATTAGAAAAAGGTGGATTTGACTAAAGGAAATTTTCATCGAATGTTCCTGTTATAGCTTCACCATTAGAATCGTCTTCAAACATTTCATTGGTACTTGGTCTTTCTTGGAATACCTCTCAGGGTGAGTTTGAGATGAACTTCTCCAAATTTGTACCAAACGTAAAATTTTGTCTGAAATATGTCAATTGTTTGATCCGTTGGGCTTATGTTCACCCATAATTTTAGTAGCTATAATTTTTTTTTTTTTTTTATAAATGTTCAGAGCACTTAGGATATAGGTATGTATATCCATTATATGAAAGTTTTAGCAACAAACACACAGCACTACTGCAAAAGGTAAAAGGAAGGATTAGGAGGGAAAAAGGTAAGAGAGGAATAAAAGGAATAAAGGTTTTCAGTCTTCTAGTTGTTTACTTTTGATATTAAGTTTGAATCTCTGAAAATTGTATTCCAAGGGAAACGTCTCGTCGTTCAGTTTATTCCACATTCGCGTACTCCTAACAAAAAATGAATTTTTAAATTTATTGGTCTTCGCGAATTTAATTTCCAGATTGTATCGGTGTACCAGGCGTCTTAAATTACGCGCGGGCTTTGACAAACCAGGCATAAATTCATAAAGTTCCGATGAACAATGACCATGAAAGTACTTGTAAAACACGCATAAGGCTCCCACATTACGCCGATGGGAAAGAGAATCAAGATCAGATAATAATTTTACGTCTTCAATCATTCGAGATGCTCGGTTTTAGACCCGATCGAGTGCAGTTAAATGAGTTTTCGGTGCTCCAGCCCAAATATGAGAATTATACTCCAGCCTGGGTCTTATGTAGGTCTTATATATTGTAAGTAGTTCGGATGGATTAAAGTAAAACTTACATCGTCGTAGAAATCCAAGACATTTGGCTGCACCAATCGCTGCTTTGTTTATTTGTTCAGCCCAAGATATTCTCTTTGAAATAGTTAAACCGAGAATCTCAAATGTGTCAGACGTAGCCAAGCTGGATTTACCAGTCAGAAAAGACGGTGAATAACCATCAGTTCGGCCAGAAAAAACACAGGTTTGAAATTTGTTGGGACTAAATTCAACTCTGTTGGCTTCTCCCCATTTAAGAATGAAATTGAGATCTCGCGTAAGGCGGTCATTCATAGCCATTCTTTCTGCGAGAACATCGTTTCGCGATGAAGAAGAAGGTAAACTGTAAGAGGTGGAAAGTAAACTGTCATCAGCATAGGAGTATATTGGATTGAGAGTTGCTGATAGAAGATCATTGATGAAAATTAGAAAAAGGGTTGGAGAAAGGACGGATCCCTGAGGAACACCAGCATTTATAAGATGTTGATCGGAAGTCACACCATCCACCACCACTTGGATTTTGCAACAAAAAAGAAAATTCTCAATCCATAAAATTAACGAACCGTGAAGGCCAACTGCCCTCAATTTACACAGCAAACCCTTGTGCCACACGCGATCAAATGCTTTTGAGATATCGAGAGCAATGACTTGAGATTCACCAGATTGATATATGCTTCTGTTCCATTGTTCAGTAACAACATTAATTAAATCACCTGCTGAACGCCCTCCGCGAAATCCATACTGACGATCAGAAATTAGATGATTTGCTTCCAAATATTTCATCAGCTGGAAGTTGATTATGGTCTCAAGTACTTTAGAAAGCACCGAGACGATAGCGATTGGGCGATAATTTGAAGGGTCCGATTTACTGCCCTTTTTGGCACAGGATGTATGTTAGCAGTCTTCCAGATGAAAGGGAAAATGCCAGAAGACATAGATCGGTGAAACAGATATGATAGTGGCTTAGACAAGGATTTACAGCAATATTTGAGGACAATTGGGGGAATACAATCCGGACCGGCTGACTTGTTGGTGTTAATGCTTGCAAGGACTTTAGCGACAACTCTAGATCTAAATATAATGCGGCGCATCGATGAACTGGCTAGAGAGATAATCGGAGGTATTAAGTTAGAATCAGGTAAATTAGAGTTTGCTGCAAATTTTCGGGCGAAGAGATTGGATTTTTCTTGAGCTGTAGAAAAGATATAGTCCCCATCTTTCAGAGGTGGTATTGATGATTTCCTACTGTTCAAGAAGTTTTCCTCTACTTTGTGGGCAAAGGATCAAAAGGTCAGATTGCTATTGCCCTGGTTTAAGACCTACCGCAACTCTTCTCGAACTTTTTTTTGGTATTTTCTTTTAGCTTGGAACACTGTTTGAGTTGCCAGATTTCTAGCCGCCTTAAATATAGCTAAATTTTCATTTGACGGGTTCTTAACATATTTGCGGTGAGAGGCTTCTTTATTGGCGGTTGTTGTTCTACAGTCATGTTTATACCGAGGATTGCCAGATTTATTTGGCTTAGAGAGACTGGAAGGAATGAACTGTTCCATTCCCGTGAGAATGACAGTCAAAACCACAATGGCTGCATTGTCAATATTACCGAAGACAAAACAAGAGTACCATTCGAACTCTTGAAAGAACTTGTTCATTCCTTACCAGTCCGCATTTTTACAGTGCCATAATCGACGTTTAGGCGCAACATTCATTTGGCATGACCATGACATTGGAAATTCCGCTGTAATAAACCGATGGTCCGAGTTTCCCAAAGGAGAACTGACGGAGATACTGTATTTCTCCACATGAGAAGTTAAAAACAGATCCAGTAAGTGACCCGTATCGTTGACCCGATCTGGTATCCTCGTAGGCTGATCTACAAGTTGTGTGAGTTGGTTTAGAGCTGCAAACATTTCAGCCGCCTCACCAGCCGGTGTTACGGACTTAGAATAAGGAAGCCACTTGTCATTGTGGACATTGAAATCACCTGCCACAGCGATTTCAGCATTTGGTGATTTCTGAAGGATGCGCTCAATGGAGTCTGACAGAGTATCATACCCAAAATGAGCAGCGCTGTTTGTGATATTTGGGCTTCGATAGAGACCACATAGGAAGAGGGGGTGTTTCGAGACATAAATTTCAACCCAAATGAAGCTGAACTCATTATTCGTGCTTTAGCCTAAAAAACTGGGAATGGAAAAAGGTATATCGTTGCGGATATACCTGGCCAGCCCCCTATGGTGAATAAGCCGATGGATTAAGGAGTAATTCTTAATACCGATGGCCGAAGAATCACCGGAGTCCAAAATGTTGGTCTCGGTGAGAAGTAGAACCGCTGGTTTTGTGGAAGCTGTGTGGTGTTCAACGGCTGCAAAGTTTGTCCGTAATCCACGAATATTGCAAAACTGAAAAGAGAACACTCTCTCCATGACACAAGAATACAGAGACTCAAACTTAAAGAACGCAAGAACAGCGTTAGACCAGCAAACAATGGTGTGTCCACAGTAGTACCTCCGAATCGCAGTGTATTAACCTTCCGACCGAACACATTAAAATGTAAACACAACACTGTTTGCTTGACAACAGCTGTTCAGCAATTCATTTATCTAATTGTATTAAACATGTCGACTAAACGGAATTTGAAAACAAAATTAAAAATTTAATATATTAACGGGAAATAAATAAACGGGATGGATAGAAAGTATTTATGATAGTGTGTGGTTGTGCGCGTCAATTTATCTTAAAAGTGCCGAACATTAAAACACAACACATTAAGAACTCTCTTTTAACTAAAAATCTTTCATGAAAGTCTTTAAAAACACATTTTTTTTTAATAAGATAATTAACATGGTTAATGTCTAATCAATAATTAATTAATTTTTAGTTTTCACAACACAGGTTAACACAGGTTAAAAAAATAAAAAATGAAAAAAAAAAAACACAACAAAAAAAAAAATATCAAATTAAAACAATGAGAAATTGCAATGCGATGTGCATTGCTCGTCGAACGGAGAAGAACTGATAATGCAATAAATGTATAATGCAATCCATATGGATGCATAACGGTGTAGGGACAATGTTATTACAAACCATTTGCGTGATCAGTGGATTGAGTTCAAAATACAAATGATTAAACTTCACCGAATAGTAGTTCCACGATGTATTTTACTACCGCAAAATAAATTGGTGCAAATCCACGAATTTTCAGATGCATCTGAGAAAGGTTTTGGATGTGTCTATAACGACGGTGGTGACGTGTCGTTATTTTTGTGCAAAGCAAAGCTCAGTTTCAATCTGATGAGGATTTTAGTTATAATTTGTTAAAAACTATTTGTCATTTCATCAGGCCATGGCGACTGAGTGCTATGTGTAGATGCTATTTTACGCTCTATATATATTTATGTGCAGTGTACATGTAGTGTTAGCGAATTATATAAATATGCACGAAATATCTGAATAATTGATTTATTTTGTGTTTGTGTAGCGAATTCGCTACATGTCCTTTATTTGAAGGTCACGGATAGTCATAATAAACACAATGTTAGAATAATTTGTGCAAAATCTAGAGTTGCCCCTCTTAAAAAACAGACAATTCCTCGCCTAGAGCTTTGTGCCGCATTACGTTTCTAGGACTTTTGATTTGTTTTATCGATAGTCCTCGTTTAATAAGCTTCTTCGTGTCACAGCTTATATTCTTCGATTCATAAATAAGCTAAAAACAAAGGAGCAATGCATATTTAATGGCGAGCTTACTTCTAATGAGCTGAACAGTACATTACTTCGCCTTGTTAAAATAGTGCAGCATGGAAAATTTTTATGTGACATTCAACAAATAATAAAGCACAAGTTTGTTCAGAAATCAAGCAAATTAAAAAGTCTAAGTCCATTTGTTGACGAAGACGGTATACTTCATGTGGGTGGACGTCTTAAGGAATCAAGTTTGTGCCAAAGCAGTAAGCATCCAATTTTACTTCCAGGTAACCATATTCTTTCGACATTACTAGTTCGATCTGAACATAATCGACTTCTTCATTGTAGGCCTCAGGCATTATTGTATAATGTTAGATTGCAATATTGGATAGTAGGAGGTAGTAATTTAGCTAGAAAGATTGTTGGCCACTATATTCCTTGTTTTAGGAATAAACCAAAATTATCAAATGAGATAATGGGAGACTTACCGATCAATCGAATAACTCAATCAAGGCCATTTTCGAAAGTAGGCATATATTTTTGTGGGCCGTTCTTCGCTTAACCCAATAAACGGTCCAAATCAATAAATAAGAAATATATTTGTCTATTTATTTGCTTCGCAGTAAAAGCTACGCGTTTAGAAATAATCATTTTTAGCTTGCCTCCGACGCTTCATATAAAGACGAGGATATTGCAGTAAAATGTATTCCGATAACGCCACTAACTTCGTTGGAAGTCGTTCTGAATTAAAGGAACTACGAAGTTTATTTTTATCAGCAACTTTTCAGAATGAAACTAAAAAAATTATGTTCAACAAACCACATGGAATGGCTAACAATTCCTCCAAGATCACCGCATTTCGGTGGATTATGGGAGTCCGCAATAAAAAATGGAAAATGGCACATGAAACGAGTGATCGGATTACGTTCTATGACAATAGAAGAGTACTATAATTTAGTTTGTCAAATTGAAGCGTCCTTAAATTTAAGGCCATTGACTGTATTGTCAAGTGATCCAACCGATTTGTCCTTTACCTCCTGGCCATTTTTTAATTGGTTGTCCCTTATTAGCTCTTCCTGAACCACAAATGCTAGACTTGAATATTAATAAATTACCTAGGTACCAAATGATACAAGTTATGTTTCAAGATTTCTGGAATCGGTGGCATTTGGAATATCTGAATAAACTCCAGAAACGCTATATAAATGGCAAAAACCTTCGAATAATAACTATAAATTGGAGTCTTTGGTGCTTTTACACTATGATAATATTCCACCTATTAATTGGGTGATAGGTGGAATAATTCAGACACATTCCGGAACCGATGGTAAAATTCGGGTAGTTACAGTCAAGACATCTGAATCGGAACTAATGTAAGAAATTACATAATTTGTGCAAAATACGCAATTTCTTAATGTTGACCTTATTTTTGAACGTCCTTTGATGATCCAATATTTTTGCCTCATTAAATTATTGGTGAGTGTAGGGCCGGTGTGTAAATTTTTACAGTGCGTTTCCCATATCAGGCTCGTTGGCACCAATCACAATTGTAGCCAAGCTTATGATGCAAGAACTTTGGTTTGCAGATGTGTCTTGGGACGACGAACTTCCATCACACCTATTAACAGAATGGCAGGAAAAAACGTATTGCCACTTCAAGAAGAAATATCTATCCCGCGTTGGATCCAATTTGAAAACAACAATAAAACAGAGTAACATGGATTCTGCGACGTCTCAGACAAGGCGTATGCTGCAGCCATATACTTCAAATCTATAAATTCAGAAGGTATCACTTATGTCAAATTTCTTACATCAAAAACGAAAGTTGCTCCGATTTAAATATACTTTCACTACCTCGACGTGAGCTTTGTGGAGCGATGCTTCTCTCTAATCTAATGCATCAAGTTATAGAAGCGATGCAAATTCCAGAAATAACTTCGTTCTTTTGGACTGATTCGATGATTACAATATGCAGGATTCGAGGGCGTCCTCATAAATATAAAACTTTTGTGGCCAATCGAATATCGGAAATTCAATTTTATATTAATCCAGCACAATGGCATCACGTTGGATCAACCGATAATCCAGCAGATTGTGCCTCAATAAATACCGGTCCAAATAAACTAAAGAACAATCATTTATGGTGGACGGGTCCAACTTGGCTACAACTTTTATCCGAAAATTGGCTGCTCTAAGTGAAGTCAATTTGGAAACTAACCTAATTGTGACACTTGCAACATCAGCAATAGTTAATCCATTCCTGCATATTATAGACAGATTTTCTAACGTGAACAAAATATGTCGTCGATTTATAAATAAATGCTCAAGAAAACTGGATACCGGATCTTCAATTTTATTAACTGCCAAAGAACTAAATGAATCCTGTAACGAGCTTATTAAAATAATTCAACTTGCAGAGTTCCAGAATGAAATCAGACAAATCAACAAAAATGGCTCAGTATCAACAAAAAACAACCTCCTTTCGCTTAACCCATTTATTGATGAACAAAAAATGCTGCGAGTGGGAGGAAGAATAACTAATTGTAACCTGAAGTATGACACCACACATCCAAAAATATTGCCACAAAAACATAAATTTACAAAGCTATTAATCAAAGACGCGCATATAAAAACCTTGCACGGGGGAATTCAATTGACTCTATCACATCTTAAGAACAAACATTGGATAATAAAACGGTAAAGGTAACTTACGCTCAAAAATAGAAAAATGGATCACGTGTCATCGATTCAACGCTTCAACGAAACAACAAATAATGGCAAGCTTACTCAAAGAACGAGTCACGCCATCACGTCCGTTTACTAACACAGGAGTAGACATTTGGCATTTTATACCACCATCTTCTCCACATTTTGGAGGACTCTGGGAAGCAGCCGTTAAATTATTGAAATATCACCTAAAAAGGGTTATCGGAACCACAACTTATGAAGAACTATCAACAGTTGCAACTCAGATTGCTTGTCTTAATTCACGACCTCTCACAACAATCTCATCTGATCTAAATGCGTTAATACTTACTCTTGGACACTTCTTAATTGGGGATTCACTAAATACACCTCCAGAATCAAATTTGCTGAACGAAAACATTGCTGCCAACCATCAGTGGAGGCTAATCCAAAAAATAGTTCAAGATTTCTGGAAACATTGGTCAAATGACTAATTAACTGGATTACAACAAAAAAATAAATGGTCCTGCAAACCACCAGAATTAAAGGTACATGATATCGTTTTATAAAAGACAATAATCTGCCGCCCACCAACTGGCCTTTAGGAAGAATTATAGAGCTACACCCTGGTAAAGATAAAGATAGTTACAATAAGGGGAAGTAATGGTGCCACATTTAAAAGACCCGTTACAAAACTAAGTGCTCTCCCTCTAGAGTCTAAGAACTTTGTATTTACTACTGTGAGCCCCCAAATGGTTCGCTGATCTGCCTCTTGAGCGAACCGATAAGTTTTGGTTCAATTTGTCCATCTTGGCAAAACTCCTCTTTTAAGACACTCGTTCAGGAAGCGCGTGATACTAAGCCCTATTCTAGACCATGCTATTTG
This sequence comes from Tipula confusa, assembly GCA_963556175.1. Lineage (NCBI taxonomy): Eukaryota > Metazoa > Arthropoda > Insecta > Diptera > Tipulidae > Tipula > Tipula confusa. The sequence continues at coordinate 10,794,251 of OY744478.1, read as the reverse complement.
TATCACTTTGACCTCAATGTTGCCGAGGCCGGATGCTTTGCCAGTTTTGAATGACATTATTACGTCTGTGGTTTCATAGTGAACTCTTCTAAGGCACAAGTTCTTGGTGCTAGAAATCTTTGCGCTCTGATATTTTGTGTCATCAGAAAGCAGTGCACTCAACAAACATTTTGTGGTATTTGCTTAATACTTCTTGCGTTTTTAGTATTCTTACACTGAATTTGTATACGAATCCCCATAGTTCTGCATTACCATGCTCTGTAATGAAGCTTTCTAGACTAAGTTTAGTCACATCATGAGTGAGTGATGTTAGTCACATCACTCATGAATTCATTATGACATGCTACATAATTGCCTCTCTTCAGCGGTCTAGCTGCGGAGTCTTTTTGATACAATTTTCAAATTTTTGCTACTGTTGCTATTTTTGTGGTTAGCAAGTTGTTCTATATTCTTATTGGATGTTATATTTTCCGATCATCCTTGCCAAATTGTTTCCAGCAAGTAATCGATTTTTTCCCAATTTGACCGTTTAAAAAGTCAGCAGTTATTGCAACAATTTTTGCAATTTGCATATTTAGTTGGACAATCCTTATTTGTCGGTTTATGGTTATTGCCTGTTTATATGCTGTGCATATTCGGCTTTTAGAGGAGTGGTCGTAGGCTTCATGTGACGTTCCATGCGGTAGCATAAGTAAGGGCAATCTAACCCTAGGTGTAAGGATTTGTCCGATCATCTCAGAAATCAATTAGGAAGATGTCCACCAAAAATCAGTATCGATCGAAGAGTAGGTCAATGAAATCGATTTATAACCAAAGGGACACATAAATAAAAATAATTCAATACCGGTCGAAAGCATATCGTCATTACCAAAACCTTCGATCGTTCCATCCATTCAATTGCACGATCCAAATATCAAATCGAATTTATTTAATACAAAAAAAAATCACATTATCGACAATATTGGCGCTTGGCAATAAAAATAATATGATGAGGTTCAACAATTTTAACGGCACCAATGGTAAAATAATAAAAATACTCGATCGCATTGATGGCAACGATCGAGAGAGTTAAAAAAAATGTTGATTGTTACGGCGAATAGAGCACAGAAGACATAATAATAACATTAGTAATATGAATGAAATAAAAAGAGATAGTGATATAAACAAAAAAAAATCAACAACGATCATATGGGCGATCGTCGTGGTATAGTTGAAAATAAGACGCAACATCGAAAAATCGTACGAATGAAAAAAAGACGAGGATGATAAATAAAAAGGCTGTTGGGTGTAGTAATGATCGTGATGATAAGATGAAAGAATAATGAGGGAACGATTTGCGGAGTTTTTTTTTTGGGCAGTGAAGAAAAAAGAAAACTTATAAGTGGGACCGGAAGTGATATAAGAAAACGGGGAAAAAGGAATTTAATAGTAACTGGTTTACTATTAATTGTGTGGCATATGGAACAGAGAAATAACGTGGTCTTTCTTCGGGTTTAACTGATACACGTGTTGGTTGGTGTTGTGTGCGTCATCCGAGCTCTGTAAAATTGTTCTTTTTTCCATTCCGTCCTTTCTTTTGGTGCGTAATCGGCGTTGCGACGTGGTGATATTTTTGGAATTGCGTGTGACCCCTTCCGAGTCCACCTGCTTCTCAAGCGATATTACCCAGGCAGCTCACACATTCAGCCCTTTCCGCTTTCTTTGGACATGACTTGTGGTCATGTTCGACCTGAGTGCAATATCCGCAAATTTGATCTTGTACTTTGCAGAATTTGGCAATATATCCAAAGACATGGTACAAGGTGCCATGACCTTGTAATTTTAAAATAGTCGGAAACTCTTCACGATTCTGGGTAATTTCTTTTCAGATAGCGAAGCTACTAGCCCAGCCTCTTTTAAGTCCTTGCTCGTTAAGAAAAACTCAATAGCTTCTTCTTTTGAGGTCTCAATTGTAATGACATTGCTAACCTTTTTTATTGCTAATTCTGGTCCTGCAGGATTTATTGCAGGTTGGTTTCCATTGAGGTTTCTTGATCTTCTGGTTCTTTTTGGCAACACTTGGCTCAAGTACCACGGCATTTTTTAAAAGCCGACTACTTCGAGGCTCATAGCTAGTCCAACATATTTGATGAAGCTGAGTTCTGACAGTTGCTGTAGTTGTCTGCTTACCCTTCCTTTTATCCTTTTGGCTTTTACTTGGTTCCGTGACTGCAACATAATTTTTTTACACTGTCACTACAATGTTTGTTGACATTCAAAGCGCACCGTGCTTTTTTTCGGAGCCGCTTGCGCCTAGATTCTGGAGGTTGAGATTTTTCGATCCTCACCCCACAAAAAAACCGTTATTTTGTATTATCAGACTATATATAGTAAAAATTTAACATAAGGCTATAATTGGGTTTTGCGTATAATGATAACCGCCTTAACACACACACACACACACACAACACACACACACGATCAAATAAATTTTCAAACGATTTTATTTCGCGTTTCATTAAAAAAAAATTCAACTTTTGATGTTTTTTTTTTTTTTTTGATGTTTTTTTTTTTAATTAATTTTTTTATTGTTATTTTGGATCTATCATCACTCTATGTCTGTTGTATATGTATTTCAGTAGAACGTGGTATGCCAGGAAAATTAGACAGTGGAAAAAATGCAAGCAAAGGTTAGAGATACATTTTTTTGTTATTTAGTTTTTTGATATATTTTTTTTTTTATATTTTATGCACAAATTTTATAAATAGATAAGTTACAAAAAATTTTCCGAAAGAAAAATGTAATTTTTTTTTTAATTTTAAACCTCAGGGTTAGTGACCGATTAAACCATTAAATTTTAAAATAAAATAATGATAATAATTTTTGATTTTCTTGAGAATTATGTGGTATAAAAACGGGAGCGGCAAAAACTTTTCATTTTTATGGTTTGAATTGCATGTTATACATTTTCTTGTTATCCTGGAAACATATAAATGACAAACACGTATATATACTTGTATTTTATGATTTAGTAGCACAAACTATTATTTTTTTTTATGTTTGTTTAAAAGCTTTAATCCCGCGTATATCTATAAAATATATTATTTCTTTAACTCTAAATCGATTTATTTATCTTAAGAAAATAATTTTCTAAAATTATATTTATCCTAGGTATTTTAATTTTTCCAGCTGCCCGTGCCAAAATCATGGGATCACAAGAGGTTCACGTTAAAAAAGGTAGTACAATATCATTATCGTGTGCCGTAAATGTTCATGCATCATCCATATCGTGGTATCATGGATCAATGATAGTCGATTTTGATTCAGCCCGCGGTGGTATTAGTTTAGAAACGGAAAAAACTGAAGGAGGTACAACAAGCCGGCTAATGTTAACACGTGCTGCACTCCGCGATTCCGGTAATTATACATGTGTGCCAAATGGTGCTATATCAGCGTCGGTACAAGTTCATGTATTGAATGGTAAGTGACGGACAAAATTTTTTATTTTAACTTATTACGTAGTGGTTAGCAAATAAATTAATTTCGTAAAATCAAATTTGAGGGAGTGTCCACAGTGAAAATGGAAAAAAAACTATTTCAATCCAACTATTTCATAGCAGCTTCAAGGGTCAAATTTAATAATTGGAAACCAGGTTCATATATTAAATCTTATATTATGGTTAGATATCTCCAGAAGCCATGGCAAAAACGGTCTTGCCACTCAGAGATTATTACATCATTTCCATGCCATTATTTTTGATCAGCTTGCAAAATATTTGCAACGTATTTAGATTTTGTAATGAGCCTTCTGTTCAGTACCTCATCATTCTACCAAATGTGTGTTTTTCTCCTTAAAACTGCCGAAAATATTTTAATTTCTTCTTAAACTTCTCCCTACTGCATGTTTTACAACAGGAGCATAATGGATCATCTGCACAAAGAACTACTTCTGGAAATTCCAATGGAACAACAAGTTGATATCCACAAAAACTGTATGACATAAGTAGTGTAGAAACAGATGAGATGATAGCCAGGCTTCAGGACGCAACATAACAACAGTCAGCACCAGGAAGCGGCATCATCAATAATAAAATTGGTCAACCAGAATTAAAATTTCCACCCATTGAAATACCATATTTCAAAGGGCAAGATTTCAAAGGTTTGTGCACGAAAACGAAAACCTCAGTGATATGCACAAAATCAGCTACCTTAAAACTTATGTTAAAGGAGAGGCAGCAAAACTTCTATATATCATATTCCAACAACAAGAATAAGCTACACGGATCCATGGAAAATACTGATAATCGATACAACAACAGGATGTTACTTGTTACCAACCATTTGAATACACTGCTGAACCTGCCAAATATTATCTCGGAGTCCGCAAGTGCAGTAAAAAATCTTCATGACACGATGGTAGAAAATCTGTATGCTTAGAAGAATTTAGGCATCGATACAACAACAAATTTTATTAGCTACAGCCCTAACAAAGGTAGCTACTCGTATTAGATATGCAATACAACTACGCCCTTTAATATATCCAGGATCACAATCATCATTAATTACCCAAGAAGCCGCCGAGTTACTAAATTTACGAAAATTTCGTGTAAATTTACAAGCCAGTGTAATTGGTGGAATGACGACTGGCAATATAAAATATAAGGTGCTCATCACAATATCACCACATTACTCATCAAATTCCAAGCAAAGTTGACTAAACGTCTGCCAACTGTACCAATAATATGATTCTAGGTGCAAATATGTATGCAAATATTTTAAAGGAAGGAGTACTTAAGACCTTGCCAGACCATCCAGTAGCTCATAAAACGGATCTAGGATGGATCCTTATATAGGAATGATACAAACACAACCAACTTCAATCTCAGTGTCTTCACAACCAACTTCAATCTCGGTATCTTGATTTAGTACTGCAAAAATTCTGAGACACCTGTATAGTTGATTAGCAGATGAAAGGTATGAAGCACCATACCAATAAAGGTTATTTCAGGAGATAGCAGGAGCCAATCCATATCAAGATTGCTACAAGTAGAGCGGATATTAGACAGCTCGCTTTAGATGAACAAAAAACAGACCCAAATGCTTCAGAAATTATTCTGAAGGACTTTTATGATGTTCTCTCTGGCTCAGATACCATAGAAAATGGAATAAAATGTCAGCAACAATTACGAAGTGTAATAGATTCTGGAGTTTTTTTTGTGTCTGAACCCTGCAATCTTTTTGGGGCCGAAGCTCTCCCAACTCTTTCGCTGTTAGTTTTTAACGTCCTACTTTACCCCATCACCAGCCAAATCGAGGACGCACGAATACAAGTTCGATTTTAAATCCATCTGCACATTGCATTGCTTCAGCCAGCCTATACTAACATGGACGATGGTTCGGCCCATGGATTCTGCATTCCAACAGGGGATCATAGTTGTGTTCATCGTCATCACCGATCATCAAGTGATCATCAAGTGATGAAAAGTCCCTTTTGCAACCCTCTCCCGTTGGGATTCAAACCCGGTACCTCCTGTCCCAAATACCACAGCTTTAACCACTGCGCTAATTGCTCGGTGGTTTTGGAGGATTTAAACTGCGAAACAACGCTGTTATGGAAGGTATACCAGACCAACAAAAGAAAACCAAACCAACCATCATAAGTAAGGAACTTGAATCTATAAAAACTTTAGGCCTTATGTGGAATCCACAAAATGACGAATTTCAAGTCGACATACCATTCTTGGTAAGCAGATTCTCGAAATAATCGAATTCGACAGGTTGCACAATGATTTTTGGAAAATATGGAGCAGGGGGGTAGAAACCCACCCATGATATGATAAGTAAGTTAGATTCGCTAAAACCAGTTCACTGCCATCTCACTGAAACGGCAAAAAAATTCCTATAATTTCCAAGCCGACAGATTCCACGCCCGTGGATGGTTCATCTGGTCTGAAGGCTCCTTGAAGATGAACTACAGAAAATTAAGAATCATGCATCCATTTCAGTCTCTCTACCTGGTTATCATCTAGCTGATGTTTACGAAGTGATAACAGTAAGGGCAAGAGTTGTAACAAACATGGACATATTTGACATTCAGATACCCTTAATTCAATCGAATGCATACAACATCTACCGTATTATTCCAGTACCATTCGAACATCAAGGATAACAATACATCATTAACCCATCAACGACAGTTTTGGCAATGAGTAATTCTCGTTAATACTGACACTGATCAGGTAATACTGATAGATGGACCAGAAAGGAAAACCAAAAAAATATCTGAAAACAAAGATCCAGACATTAAAGGGACTTATCAGAAATAGAAGCAGAAGCTACATTAGAGCCTTCACATGGGTTTTTCATTAAACCAAGAAGAATGTCAACAACATACAGCACGCTTCGAGATGACAGACAACGTTTAAATGGAGCTCAAACAATGCCTACGATAATAAAAAAATTTCAGGCGTCTTCAATTTTCAATTTCCCTGAAAATAAAAAACCCACACTCCAGTAACAAGAATTGGCTCTTAAAAAATTTACCGAATATAAACCCGTTACCACAAAGGTACTCAATACTACGAGGCACGAGCATTAATGGAAGATTCGTTGGAAAAACGTGAGAGGGTGTCAGGTATATTGCTTCTAGACCCGCTGTGGATTTAAATGAAACACTAGAGAATTTCGTTGCACAACAAAAATCATTTTATGAGTTCGACATCAGCGATGAAGCTACCAAAAATCAAGATTGAGCAGTTCATTGATTCGCCATATTATCACCACCAGACCAGAATTATGATGAAGCCTGGCAGAAGTTAACAGATCGACACGAAAAGCATAAACCAATTGTTGCATCGACGAGGTAATTCCGGTCAAGAAGGCTTGGTAAAGAATAATAATCGCGTGATCCATGGCTCATACATATAGTATTGCAAAAGGTGGATATTAAAAGGTTATCTCAATCGAAGTTAGGGTGGCTAGTTGCTGGAATTCTAGAACTACGATGAACTAAAGAACCCCCTACTGCATCTTACTCAAGTATGACTCAGGATCGTTGCGAATCCGTATTTAAGACAACAACAATACAAACAAATGATAATCGGATTTTAGTGCGGTTGGCTTTCAAAACGCCAAGAGCAACGATGGAGAATTCATATGTAAACGCTAAATGTCGACTTTTAGTCGAACGAAAGTTGGTCAGGAATCCGGAGTTTAAAAGAGAGTACATGGAATTTATCCAAAAAAGAAAAATTTGGAATTTATTAAAGAATTCCAAGGAACGATGACAAACGATATTTTCTGCCTCACCACGGAGTGCATAAAGAATCAAGTAGTACAACGAAAATGTGATGTGCTTCACATTGGTCCAAAGATTCAACTAGATTTATTTTCGTCTATATACAGATGATTTATTTTCAGGCGCCGATTCAGTGGAAACAGCGTTAAAGCTGAAGAACGATATTGTAACACTGCTAGATTATCACGGATTGCAATTACGCAAGTGGAGATCGAATTCGGCAAAATTCTTAAAATTATTTTCTCAATATGAAATTGCTACTAAGTTTAGGATAACCAACGATGAAGCCTATGCTGAATTTCAGTCTATCAAGAGCTTACAAATTTAAATCAAATCGAAACAGTGACAGTGGTGCAGTCTTATATCTACGAGCAATCAGTAACGATGTCAGAATCACCTCACAAATGATTTGAAAACGTCATTAGCTATTGCTAGACAAGACTTTCCCTCTCTTATATGTTGCGACAACGGAACCAACTTTGTAGCTGGCGATTCTGGACTCAATTCTTGTGTTCTAGTTGAATCTAAATCAAATTTTTGTCTATTTTGTATGGTGGCGGCTCACCGTTTGATCAATTGTGCCGAATACAACAATCTGGAGGTTCGTGAACGCCAAGAACATCTTCTGTCACAAGGTTTTAATTACCTAAATTCTGGGCCCCGTTTCAAGCTATGCAGGTCAAAGACCAGATGTGCTATTTGTCACCGAATACATCATAGGTCACTCCATACTGATGAACACAACTCCAACGCTAATTCAAAACCTGCAATTTTCACCTCCGCTTTGACTCAGCCGAAGGTATCAACTTTGCCAGCTGCATCGAATACTAGTTTTACCCACAGCTATGGTTTTGATAGTCCACCATTACGGAATCAAGTGAGAATACCGAGCGTTACTTGATTCCGGATGTCCATGAGTCATGTGTCCCAATGGGGCTAGCGACGATTTAACGGCCGAATCAACATCACTGGCATCGGAAATACATCAGTTGGCACCTCTCGAGGTGCAGTAACAATTCGCATTAAACCTAGTGGTAAAAATCGCACCGATGAAATAACAATAAACACACTGATCCTTCCAAAAATAGCAGCTACGCTAGCTGAGCTATGATTTAAAGTGGTTATTCATCGTGCGATTCACGAAGTATTAACATACTCTTAGGAGTCGTAGTATTATTCAAAGCCCTGGAAGAAGGTAGACTTAAGTCTTCCAATACCGACCTGATTGTGCAAAATACTAAATTTGGGTGGGTAGTAGAGGGAAATGAAGGCATCCAACGTAGACAATGCATTGCGTCTCTTCTGAAAGATAGAGGAGGTAGAGAACTTCAAGCAGGTGGCATTAAGCACAAAAGAACCAGTTTGTGTCAAACATTACAAAAAAAAACACAGTGCGCAGTCCAAATGCCGTTTCTGACGCATTATACAGACGACTAAAACGCAATCCAGAACATCATCGTTTATATACTGATTTTTTAACTGAATATAGCCAGCTTGGTTATATGATAAAGGTTGGTGGTCCGGTTAATTCAAACGCAATGAACAAAACTCTACCACCGAACTAAGGGTAGCATTCAATGCCTCGTCAAAAATTGGTGGAAGTCCGTCTCTCAACAACATCCTCCTCGTAGGCCCTCCCGTTTAATCTACACTGAGTGAGCAATTCTCCAGCGTTTTCGCTTTTTCAAATACGTTTTTGCAGCCGACATTTAGAAGATGTACCAGCAAATCTCGGTGCACGAATCAGACCAGCGGTACAAATTAATCCTTTGGCGAGATGAGAACAATATGTGTACTTCTCAACTTACGACGATTACATGAGGGACATCCTCGGCCCTTTTCGTCACTACAAACACGTTGGATGAATTAGCCACGGTTTCTTCCTACGTTCATGCAAAGGCCGCAAAAGTCATCCAAGAAAATGTCTACGTGGATGATGTTCTTACCGCTGCCAACACCATTGAAGAGTTGGTTACACTCAAAAGAGATGTTTGAGCCATCCTACAGGGTGGCTATTTTCATCTAAGAAAATTTGTGAGCAATCGTCCAAAACTTTATGACCCCGCTCAATTCAACAACTGGAAATTATTAGAGTCAAACAAGGACACAGTCAAGGTACTTGACATCCAGTGGGATCCAATTCAGGATGAGAATAACTTTTCAATCAGAACCATGCTCACGAAACGATCGATCCTCTTGTAGACAAATTGAATATTCGACCCGTTTGGCTGGCTATCTCCGCTTTTAATCAGATCGGAAATCACCTTGCAACACCTGTGGCTGAAGTTATGACACGAAATTGTAAATTCGAACTCAATTTATCTGGATAGAAGGGTGGGTAGTTCACTACGTGGAGACGAGGAACTTGAGTTACATGAATTCAGCGATATGAGTATTTCGAGTGGTACCCACAGTCCCTGTCACATTCTAAGCTGTTAAAACAAGGTTGCACCGCTGAAAGCCAACAGCTTACCATGGCTCGAGCTGCTAGGCGCTGAACTTTTAGAAAACCATTTTAAATCTATAATCAAGGACAGATAGTTCTGGACTGGTTATCCAGCCTACCAAGGGCAACGTTTGTTGCAAATTGCGTGGAAAAATCATAATTTTCTTCAACAGAAGTCATTGGCGTCAAATTCCTTCTCAATTCAATCCAGTGGGCTGTGCAAGCCGTGGCATATCAATAGAGGAGTTGAAGAATCACCCGCTGTGGTACTATGGGATCCAAAATACTCAGCAATATAGCAAATCGCGGTAAAACCGAGACCAAACGACATAGCAAAGACACTAAGCAATACCTTTTTGGAATTTTCAAGGTCAAGGAAATTCTTCGCATCATTTCATATATTCGTCATGCTTGAAGTGCAGTCAAGAACAACACCCTTATGCTGAATGTTGATGAAATTAATCAGAAGGAAATAGTATTGTGCCGAGAGATGCAGCGTAGAGAGTTGTCGCAGGAATATATTGAGTTGATACAGTAAAAACCAATTTTTAATAGAAGTCTTCTTCTTCAATGCGCTCCTTTATTAGATGAAGTCAAGGTCATGACAGGGAGTGGTCAATAAAGAATGGCTTGGTGCCATATAATTCGAAGTACCCAATAATCTCGTCAGCACCCACGCCTGGAAAGGCAAAATCAATTGTAGTATATCACAAGATCCGAGAATTGTTTTTTTTTTCAATAATTAGTGAATTTTATAATTTACTTGATCAAAAAGTTCATACTATGCATGAAAATACAAAGTTTTGGGCATTCAATTTTGGAGTTTGGTCGCTGCAGCCTGATGAAATGATTGAACTTAAATTTAAAATTCAATCTGCTGTAACTAAGCAATTCTCAACCTAATTTTCGTAAGTGGAAACATCTGGCTGTTATGTCCAGAAGATTTTAAATGATTAGAGTTTAACTTGCCTATACATAAAAACTCATCTTTAAATTTATCCGAGCATTCCGAAGGAATTTTATCATAATCGGTTAATAACTCGTCGAGTTCCTACCTAACTGGCCATATTCCAGAACTTTCCCAAAAAATCATTTTAAAATCCCATTTTCATCATACGTATTGCATTTCAATATAATCGGTTAGGAAATCACCGAGTTCCTTCCTTACTGGCCATATTCCAGAACTTTCCTAAAAAATCATTTTAAAATTCCATTTTCTTCCTACGTATCGAATTTCATCAAAATCGGTTAAGAACTCGTCGAGTTCCTCCCTAATTGGCCATATTCCAGAACTTTCCTAAAAAATTTAAGTTTAAATCACATGTCGAAATATCCTGTTTTGAAATATCCAGTTTTGTACAATATCTCGTTTTGTACCTTATCCCGTATTGAAATATCCAATTTTGAAATATCCAGTTTTGTACCTTATCTCGTTTTGTCAAATCCTGTTTTGAAATATCCAGTTTTAAAATGTCCAGTTCTGAGCGGTTCCCGTCTCTAACAGCACCAAATAAATCATCATCTTTGGTTGCCGATACCATGGATCCTGAGTGGGACCAACTATTGCCAAATAAAGGGGACAACTTCCCTAAGAGCACGTTAATGTTGAGATCACCAACTCTTAAGGTTCCAAATTAAAGACGGCGGTGGCAGTGGCGACTACGCCCCATGTAACTATTACTAATCCTCAATCTGAGGAAGTAATCAAAGCTCTAGCCGAGTCTAGACAAGAAAATTAAGAATTAAATTCAGCAATTCAATGAATGCAGTGACATATTCAACTTCTTGAAGAAGAAGTAAAAAATCTTAAAAATAATCAAAAGATGGACTATCAAACTGGGCCTGAAGTTCCGTGCCAGGAAAACAATAAAAAATAAACGAAAGATGGTAATCCAATCGAGTACCAAACCGACGAGGAAAATTTAGAAAGAGAAACCAATTGGATAAGGAGAAAATCAAAAAGGGCTTTAAAAAAGCAAAAAACACAAGTAAATTCTTCTAGTGAAAGGAAAGCTGAATCGTCTCAAGAAATGAGCACCAGTTTGAACACATCGGGAGCAAAGGTAAACCAATTACCAGCTTTAAGCAAGACCAAAAAAGAAAAACCACCACCACCAATCAATATCACACACGTCGATAAATTTAGCGTTATCCAAGCGTTAATGAAAGAAGAGACAGAAAAATAGTATAAGCTTGTATCGCTAAGCATAAATATGCCTGATCCAGATGATTATAGAAAACTTTCAACTGCATTGAATGATAAAGGTATCCAATGGTATACATATGAAGAAAAAAATTCTAGACCTATTAGAGTAGAGTAATTGAAGACCTCAAAAGAAAAAATGTAATGGTCTTAGATGCAGTGAATATGTTTAAAACTGAAAGGAAGCCTACCGAAAACAGAGGGAGTACTGTTATAAAGGTTCCACTATTCACAAACTCAGAGAAAATTAAGAACATATTTAACACTAGGAACATCTTGGAAATGGTTGTCCGAATGGAGCCAACGACAGTGATCATACCATAATGCAAAAAGTGTCAGGGATACAACCACATGCAAAAATACTGCATTCAAAAAACCAGATTTTGCGGGAAAGCATGATACAAAAAACTGCGTAATAGATAGGAACACTCCAACAAAATGTGCTAATTGCCAGGGAACCCACCCTGCTAGCTATAGAGGGCGTGAAGTAGCCAAAACATGCGAAATAGGGCAAACAAAAACCAGCCAATGAGAGAAATTAAAGATAAAAAAAATCCAGACAAAAACTGTCACTACGTTCTATAGTGCAAAAGTGTCAGATGGATTCTCATACTCACAAGCAGAAAGACGAGTTCTACCTGGGCCTTCGAAAATAAAGAGTTTCTAAATAAAAGACAAGTTAATCTTGAATAGCAAGTAGGATATCAAGGAAAAATTAACCAGATTTATAGCAAAAAAGTTACTTTATCTGATCCCTCACTAAACAACACAAAATGAACAAAACACTCAGAATATCAACCTGGAATGCTAATAGGCTTCTACAGCATCTTCCAGAGCTAGAAATCTTTCTGAATACAGAAAAAATTGATATATGCTTAATAGGAGAGAGCCATTTCACTAGAAAGCCTTATGCAAAATGAAAAGGTTATTCTTGTTACCATTCTATACAGCCAGCAGAAAGAACTAGGGGTGGAGCAACTATCTTCATCAGAGAAAACATTAAACACTTCCAAGATGTCAAACTCGAAATAGAGACAACGCAAATTGTATCACTTAGAGTGCAACTAAATAATTACAAGAAGCTGCGGGTTGCTGCGATATATTGTCCACCAAGGCATCAACTTAAAAAGGATGATTACCTCTTTTAATAGTACCTAAAAGTAGAGCACTTTTGGAAGCTGGATATCAAATAAACTGCTATTTTCATTCAAGTGGTATTTCTATACTTATTGGCCAACGGACACAAACCAAATACCAGACGTGAATGACTTCTTCATAGCTAAAGCTATTTCAAAAAATTGAGAACCGCTCAGAACTGGACATTTTAAAACTGGATATTTAACAATAGGATTTGACAAAACAAGGTAAGGTACAAAACTGGATATTTCAAAATTGGATATTTCAGTACGAGATAAGATACAAAACGAGATATGGTACAAAACTGGATATTTCAAAACAGGATATTTCGACATGTGATTTAAACTTAAAATGATTTTTTTGGAAAGTCCTGGAATATGGCCAATTAGGAAGGAACTCAGTGATTTCTTAACCTATTTTGATGAAATTCGATATGTAGGATGAAAATAGGATTTTAAAATGATTTTTTGGGAAAGTTCTGGAATATGGCCAGTTAGGAAGGAACACGGCGAGTTTTAAACCGATTATGATGAAATTCGATATGTAAGAAGAAAACGGGATTTTATAATGATTTGTTGGAAAGTTCTGGAATAAGGCCAGTAAGGTTCCATACTTGAATATTTTTAAGGAGAGAAATAGAATTTTCCTTCACTTAATGTTTTTTTTTTTTAATAGTATAATTAAATTCGATTTTAAAATTTTTTTGGGAAAACCTCTGAAATATGGGCATTAAGGATTCATACTTGAATAATTTTAAACAGAGAGGTAGAATTTTTCTTCACTTTAATGGTTAAAAAAACCATTAATTGCTGCTTTTCTCATCTTATTAAAATAATCATTGGCTTGATCGAGCTTACTGTCAGTTAAATTTATCTTCAACTATTTTTTATTCTTCTACTTAATATAACTATTTTTCACTTTAGAGAATCTATGTGAGAAAAATTAATTAATTTTCATCAACATTTTCATCCTACATATCGAATTTCATCATAATCGGTTAAGAACTCACCGAGTTCCTTCCAAACTGGCCATATTCCAGAACTTACCCAAAAAATAATTTTAAAATCACATTTCCATCATACATATTGAATTTCATCATAATCGGTTAAGAACTCACTGAGTCCCTTCCTGATTGGCTATATTCCAGAACTTTCCTAAAAAATCATTTTAAGTATAAATCACATGTCGAAATATCCTGTTTTAAAATATCCAGTTTTGTACCATATCTCGTACATATTATCTTGTTTTAAAATATCCAGTTTTGAATTATCCTGTGTCGTCAAATCCAGTTGTAAAATATCCAGTATTGACCGGTACCCATATAGTGCCCATACAATTTTACTTTAAAAACGACCAAAGTGTATTAAATTAGAAGCAAATAATTATTTGGTTAGAGATGTACGGGAGGACGACACATTTCGAATCGTTAAAGTGACTATGGACTATCCACAAATTTACAATACTATGAAAAATTGATAAACTTAAATGATTTTTTGTTTTTTTCTTTTAACGGCACCATCGAAATGCCAAATTTTGGAATGGTTAACTCTTTCGATTATATATTTATGGATTATATATATTTTTTTGATATAACACGAAATTAATTTATTATGAACCTGATAGATTGTATATAATAAAAATTAAAATAATTTTCTTGTGTTTTCCAAATTTTCCGTTTTTTTAATTTATTCATTTTTTTTTTGTTTAAATTTTACTAATTATAGGCGAGCATCCAGCAGCAATGCAAACAAGTAGTAGTGGACCATGCCCGTCACATACAACCCTGTTAGTATTATGCATTCTATCAGTATATACATCACAAAAAACAATCATATCAAAATTTTTTGTTATATTTTCATCAACAATTTCCATAATACATCGAAATCAATTAAACCCATCTAGATGACTTTTTTTTGAAATAATCAAAATATTATAATAATAATAAAATAATATGTAATAAAACAAAAAATAAAATTTTAATTAATTAAAAATTAATTTAAATTTTCAAAATGAACACAAACATAAAAAATTTATTAAAAATATAATAAAAATTATTATTATTATATTAGTTAAAGGCTATTCATTAAAAATTAAAATTAAAACTATTATATTACTTATTAATAATTTAAAATAATAATAATATTTATATAATAATTTAAAAACTAAAATCATATCTCACACCTATTTTTGAAATTGATTTCGAAGGTTGGTCAAACTATTTATCAGAAATGGCTACAGTTCTTTTATTTCCCACTCTCTTCAATAATTGACAGTTGTATACTTTTCCCTTTATGTTCTCTAGTTTTGGTAAAATATAGTGCGAAGATTAAAAACATTTACGAGGATCTAAAGCTGGCTTACTTCGAGAGAACACATTGAATCAGCAAAGAATATATATATATATATATATATATATATATATATATATATATATATATATATATTCTATTTAAATTACCAAATACTTTTCATCCCTTTTGATCTTCTGTGCAAATTTATGTTGACATAAACCATAGTATAAATACATAAAGTACTACCATCATAAGAAAAAACAGTTTACGCATTGATGTTCCAGATGTCGGGTCGATAGGATATCGTCAAAATATTCAAAATATCAATATAACAAAATATACATATAAAAATATTTTGATTATTTTAAAACGATACCAGTAGCGACATCTATATCTAACATAGTTGACTACCTATCTTGTCGTTATCCATTTAAAATTGATGATGCATACATATATTTGTAAATCATGAAATGAATTTTAATCGTTAATCTGTTAATATTTGTAATTGTGTTTTATGTATATTTATATATTTAATCTTACGGTTTATTGTCACCGGTTGTAATGTAATAACTAAGTTTCTTGGTCTACTTCAACTTTCATCGTTGAACCAAAAATACCAAATTAATCAAATTTTGCACCGGTGACCTAATTTTGTGTAAATAAAAAGTTTATCGGATTAACCATCGACATAACGTTCACATACTGTAACTCGTACAGGTTGTACTTAAGGTCTCAGGTAAGAGACACGGTTAGAGTCGAAATCTATGCCAAAGATAATTATTATATTATAGTTTATTGTGCATTTCAACAAAAATGTCACTCAGTTAACAAATCACTCGTTTATAGGTTAACCTTATACCGAACAAATATATCAAAACTAAATACAGTTACCCAACCTAAAATGGCGATGATTCGATTTAATTTAAAAAAAAAATTAATAGAACAATTTTTAAATTAGTTCTGCCGTTTGACACCAGTCAATCGGAGGTACGGTCCAAGTCAATTCGGCGCTCTGTGCAATTTTAAATGTTCGCACTCCAAAATGTTTCCATACGTTATACATTTATCATTTGTATTTATTTATTTATTTATTACCATACAGCATGTTTATGCAAATTGGGTTATCAATCGACAACAGTACATTTTCAATTTTTTTAAAACAATGACAAAAATTAATTATTGAAATATAAATAACGTTAAACAGTACAGCTTAAACATCATAACATCAATGGAAAACAAATAAAAGTAGCAATTTTTGTTTTTTTTTAAATATTGTCTTAGCTATCGCTTTTTTAAAAGTTTTGCGGGAAATATGGAAGGCAAAACAACTAGCCACGGTATTAAGATCACGTTGAATGCGCGCTATAGGACCATAGTGGCGTATTTACTATTTGCAGTCGGAATATGCAGAAAAACACGAGGACGCAAAGTGCGTTGAGGGGTATAAAAGCTCAAAAGTAAAAGAAGGTCAGCACAGTCTACTTTACCACAAATAATATCACGTGCAAATGTAGCACTAGTACATTTTCGCCTAGAGGCCAATGTTTGAAGACCCAAAAACTTACACCGGTCCAGGTACGGCGAAAGTTTATAGCCTTCGTTTACAAGAGATGGCAATTTTTTAAGAGCAAATAAAAAACAATTGTTTCTGCACGCTTTCAATTATGTTAGAATAGTCGTAAAACGGAGACCATATGACACTAGCGTATTCAAGCGAACGAACGATAGAAGTATACAATGATTTAAAAGTCAAAGTATCATGAAAATCTTTAGAATTTCTTTTAATAAACCCTAACATAGAATATGCTTTATTAACAATTGCATCGATATGGGAGTTAAATGATAAATCCGAACTAAAGATGACCCCCAAATCATTAACCACATTAACTCTACTCAATAATTGGTCGTTAAGAAAATAATGGATTCTAGCATTTATCAACATTTAAAAACATTAGGTTAATAGCACACCAATTACGAAACCTGTTTAAGTCGCGTTGAAATAACTCACGATCTAGTTCACAAGAATATTTGCAAATATTTTCATGTCATCGGCAAATAAAACGCAATCAGCATATTCAAAACAGTCAACGACATCATTAACCCATATCCTACCGGAGATTTTTTTTTTTTAATTTTTCGATAAATTTTGCATTTCTGTGATACATCGGAGCCAAGCATCACGAATCTGAGGACAGAAAAATTTTCCGATTGTTAGTTTTCCCGAAAAATGCTGTTCGATTTATCGAACGCTGGCTACTATTTGACATTTTTAAGGAAAAAAAAAATTAATTAAAAATTTAGTAAAATGAATTAAAAATCTTGTTTATACTCAAATTTATTTTATTGTATTATTTATTATTAAAAACTCATATTATTTAAAGAAATCCAACAAAAAAAATTAATAATTGTTTTTCGATGTTTTTTTCAATGTGATATTTTTCAAAACAATGTGTGTGCTGGCTTATGACAGTGGCTGTATTGGCATCTTCGTTTTTTATTATTTGGTATTTTTACGACCAAATGTTGGCCGATCAATTTAGGAAGATTTGATGGATAGTCATCAGTTGGAGTTGCATGCGAAAAATCATCTTCCATAGGTGCAGCGACATCGCCAGTGAAATCATCCTTATATTCTGGTGTCATTATAAGGAAGTGTGCGATTTCAACTCTAAATTCCTTCTGTGGAAGTATTGGTTGTTGCCTATGACGACGAATAAAACAATTAAGTTTCCAAGCATTTACAATCGATGAGTTCAGTACTGCAATAAATAGCGGCCAATACCATTTTTTCGATCTTATGTTTATGTAATAATTTTGAGCAGCGTTATCATGGAGATCGACTCCTCCCATACTTCTATTGTAGTTATTCAACACAAGCGGTTGCTTTTAAAAAACAACTTTGCCTGCTTCAACAACTTTTCCTTCATTATTTTTCTTTGCCTTTGCCCACCTTTTAACTGAAACGGTTTGTTCAATTTGATCAAAATTGGTAGCAACTGTGACTTCTCTACTATCCTGCCAGCGGCAGAACATAATTTTGTTATTTGAGTCAAACTTAAAGTCATGGTCGCCTCTTTTCAATTGTTTGCCAGTTTTCATTTCAACACCACATGTTCTATTAGACCGTACAGTTCCTATTGCACATATTTTTTTGTCCGTTAGAAGACACATAAGATAATATGAGGTAAAAAAGTTATCAAAGTATACGATGTGACGAGTTGGATGTTCGACATTTTCCAATAATCTAAGCACCACATCTGACCCTAACCCAAGTTGTTTGTCGTAATTATCCGATGAACCAGCATAAGGTGTACAATAATAAAGATAACCAGCTGCAGAACAGAGGCACCATAATTTGTATCCGAAACGAATCGGTTTGCCACGTATATACATTTTGCATGAATGCCGTCCAAAATATGGTTATACCATAAAATATGGTACGCCCAAAGCTGGATTAGAAGACCAATAATCGGTAATTGCTGGTAACGTGTGGAAACCAGATAGCACTAATATACCAAGAAATCGTTTCAAAATAATTTGATTTATTCTGAAATCAGTATTATGTTGTTGGGCATAGCGATTTGTCTCATCAACTATCATGTTGAGGACTTCATCATCAAAAACATACTAAATAATTCACTTGGTGATTTACCATTTAGTTTATTATATAATTCTTCTTGATCGTCATCTACCCCATTATGAACAGGTGCAATGTAATATTCAAATTGTTTTTGGCGATTTCTTCGGTTTGTCCAATTTGGTACACCAAACGAAGACAGTGGTTTATAGGTCAATCGTGGTATTATCGTTGGTTGAATTATACGTCTTTTTGACATTGTACATTTTGTAGACGTTGATGGAGAAACTGTTAAATCAACATTCATAGTACATACATTTAATGCAGTTGGTGTATTAACAATTTCACCAGTTTCTTTATGCGCTGTTGAAATCTCAAATCTACCAGTACATTCAACAATTCCAACCTCCTTTTAAAATAAAACGCATGATAAAATAAAATAAAATTACTATATAAAATATTTATATAAAGGAGTAATATAATACTTACATGATTTATTACAATTATGTCTTCATCTAAACATTCTTCATCGGTATTTTCATCTATATTTTGAGGTAGTATGATTGTAATTGCATCAATTTCTTCATCATCGTCGCTCCAGTTGTCGATAAAATAATCCAATTGGGCTCCAATTTAAAATAATCCAATTTCACGCGACATTTTTTGACACAAAAACTTTGATTATATTGCACTAAATAACACGTACACACTTACATGCACCTACTTATTTTTATATAAAAAGGAATTCTTAAAAGTCGTTTTAAATATGTATATGTACTCGTACATGCACACTCACTTGAAATCATCAAATAAAATGAAACCGAGTATGAACATAACATGTTTGCACATGAAAATAATTTGTTAAAACAAAAAAACATAAAAGTTACCGTTCGAATTTAATAAATCGTGAAAAAGAACAGTTAATAAAACAATAGAAAAAAATGTCAAATAGTTACCAGCGTTCGATTAATCGAACACTCAGCTTTACACAAACCTGGCGCACTCCATATGTATGCGAGCACAATGTATGGCACGGTTTTAGATAGCCTTGTTTGTGGGCAACCAAGTTACTTCTTTACTTTTTTTCATTACGATTAATTTTTATTCGTTTTTCTTGTTTTTAAAAAAGGTGGAAAATAGGGGTTTTGTAAAAATGAAATTACGAAAAGGTGGAGATAAGGGGGGGGGGGGGGGGGTTGGCAAAAAATATACTTCGAGAGCCAATATTTCAAACTATAATATTATACTAATAAATAAGGTGATAGGTATGCGGCACACCAGACGATGCAAAAAAATATGCTAATGATGTATCATTTACCTTAACATACATTTTCCGACTTGATAAGTAGTCCAGTTTAACGGAATAAAGTCACAATTCAGTATATTAAGTTTTTCCAATAATATTCGATGATTCAGTTTGTCAAATGCCTTTGCAAAATCGGTATAAATCACATCGACTTGATTACCCGCTGTAACCGAATTGATTAATTTATTTTGGAAAAAGGCCAAATTAGTGACCGTTGAACGACCAGTAAAAAAACCATGCTGACGTCCGCTAATCCATTTCTTAGAGTGGAAATATAATATGTTATTGACCATTGACTCGAATAGTTTTGGAATAGAAGATAGTATTGCAATACCACGATAATTAGTTACATTACTGTGGGCCCCACTTTAATAGATCGGTATGATTTTTGATACTTTCCAAGCATCAGAAAATCTGCCTTGTTTAAGACTCAAGTTAAATAATAGGCATAACAGAGCAGCAAATCCATCAGCAAAACGCTTTAATAGAGACACGGGTATATTATCAGATCCAGGACACTTTGAAGCGTCCATGATTAATAATGCCTCCACCACATCTAGCTCAGAAAAGATAATTTTTGAATTATCACCAGATAAAATGGGTACATGCGTGTTATCTTTAACAAAAACCCTTTCGAAGTATTTCGCAAAGAAACCACAGATTGTTTCTGGATTGTTAGATTTTTCTCCTTTAAATTCCATAAACGATGGCAAACTATTATTATGGCTCTTAAGTTTGATAAATTTCCAGAAATTCTTTGGATTACAGCGTAAATCATCTTCTATGTCAATAATGTAATTATTGTACAAAAAACGGTTTAGGTAAGAAAATTGACTTCTTTCAAGAAAATTCGAAGTAACCCTGTTCGCCTGTATATCCTGTGATATTTATTACGCGAAGCCTCTAATTGCTTAAGTTATTTTGTGAACCATGGGTCGTTACGCATATGCGACTTTTTGACCATAGTTTTAGGAATAAATTTCTCAATAATATCAGTTAACAATTCATTGAATATATTTACAGAACTGTTGATATCATAATTTGATAGAGTAATAGCCCAATTGACTTTTGATAAACAATTGAACTGCAATTAGAACACCACCACCTTTAAGGTTAGTACTATAACTATACCGATCGCGACGGAAAACACAAAAATCCGGAGGAAAAAATTCCTCCGTATTGACAGTCAGCCAAGTTTCAGTCAAAACTATTATGTTGTAATTCGTTTCCAAGATAAAATTTTTTTGCTTTGGAACGCATACCTCTACAATTAAAATAAAAAATCGATAAGCTATTAACACAACGGCTTAATTATTGATATTGATAATGACGTTTCTGAAGTAACGCCGACCGTGGGGCTAAAAAATGATTTATTGAATTACGACGAGCGTTAATGAATTCTTTGATTAAAACACCTGGCGGCCACGCTGAGGCATCTAGCAATTTGTTAAGTTTATTTTCAGGAACACCTATTTTAAAATAAATAAATTTCCGATCATCATTGCGACGAAAGCAATGTAACACAGGTTGATTGATTTCGAATTTATTGTTTATAAACAATCTGATATCATCATCAGTGACGTCCTTGGATAATCGAGAAATAAAAATCCACGGTAAAGGCTCTTTAGAGTAGCATCTAAATCACCGCTACCAATAATAGTTTTGGGCGATTCCGTATTCGGAATCGCCCAAAATTATTATTGGTAGTGGGCGTTTCCGATTTCGTTGGTGTGTTTTTGTCAACGGTTTCGTAACAGTTATAATTTCTATCTTTGTGGAATGAAGTACAAGTCAATAGTTTTAACTTGTCAAGGTCAACCATAATCGCTGCTATTTTAGCACCATTTACATCCTTATGGTTTAAACACACATTACATGTCCAAGAAAAATTTACAATCTTGGCAATGACGACAAACAACATACCAGAGTCAATTCCAGTGCATTTTCTGTGTATTACACTTTTACATGCGTTAGTGCACACAAAAAAATTGTCCGTAGCTAAGCAACTACACACACAGCAGTTATTCATTGTACAAAATGTTAATCTGGACACTATCAAATAAACACTATTTAATTAAACGGAGACTAAACTAAAACAATCTCAAATACCAAAAATTACTTATATCACTGTAACTTTTAATTACGGTGAAGTCAAAATATAAAATAAAATAAAAATCGAGAATAATTTAAAATTACGTCCGTACACTATCCAGGCCACAATCATAACCCACATTGGCGTTTACTATCAAAAGTTCACGTAAAACATCGTCGACCATAAACTGTTCAATGAAACAGTATCAAGGACTTTTGTGAATCATTAGTGGCCTCAGAATTAAAAGAGATTTTACTAGGTGGCATACCCTAGCAGTCCCGTTTTGATTTAAAATTGCTCAAAAAATATTTAGATTTAAACATTTAAATTGACCTATGAGAGCGAGATATATATGATATATATATATATATATATATATATATATATATATATATATATATATATATATATATATATATATATATATATATATATATATATATATATATTTGCAGACGACATAGCCATCCTAATAAAACAAAAAGAAGCAGAAGCCACTACAAACAGAGCTTTGAGGAACATATCACAAAAACTAAACAAACTTAAATTAAAATTTAACACAACTAAATGCTACTACATGAGACTATATAAAAACTATAATTCAACATTTATAGCAAAAATAGATGATACTCAACTCGAAGAAAAGAGAAGCACAAAACTTCTAGGAATTACGTTTAATAACAAATTATCGCTAGCACCACACTACAAAATCCTCCTATCAGAAATTCCTAACACACTAAATTTATACTAACCCACACAAAAGGAGGAGCACATCCATATACAATGCTAAACAAACACAAAGCCATTCTAGATACTAGGACAACATTTGCAGATGTTATCACAGATTCAAATAAAGAAGGCATAATGAACACAAAACGAAAATTCTTAAATAGCAGCATAAGAATACGCAGTGGTATGATAATTACCTCACCAATACCAGTTCTTTTAGCCGAAGCCGCAACTATGTTTAGAATACAAAACACAATTTGACATTCGATATTTTAATAACAAAAAAAAGACGAAAAAAGATAAATGCTCAATTATTCATAAATCTTAAATAGAATGCGTTATTTTGAAATATAACAATTTAATAGTGGTAGTGAGAAACAGTAAAAATCAGAAAATTAAATATTTTTTTTGTAGGATTTTTGATGCACCAATACACGAAATTTTTCATATCGGTTTTGTTTCATATTAAAAAGAATAACATTACGGTACTTTTTTATTTTTTTTTTACACTAATACACCTATTCTTAGTGTACTTTTTGTATATCATATGTATTGCTAAAGCACGGCTTGTATAAAACATGTTTGTGTATAAAACATGTTTGTGTTAGTTTTTGAGGCAAATACATCCAAACGGAGCAGTTTTAAAAATTTGGTTAATTTTGCGCCTTTGCTGTTTAGCGCCTTGTGCAAATGCACATTATGCTCATATGGCTGAGAAATGTCATATTCTCATGGGAAATGTACAATCACATTTTGTTGTTATTTACCGTTATATTTTGATTTGTAAGTGTATGCTAAATAGATTACAAATTAATCTAGTAATAGCGTAAAATTGATAAAACTGAGAAAATTGAATATGCGTTTAATATTATTTTGAAATAAAATAAACACAACATTTAATATGAAACGCACGTTTCATTTTCTTCAGAACATAACTACTTGTATAGGAACTCGACATTCTGTATAAAACTTTTATTATTTTGATGTTATATCATTTTACTTTCTTTTTTAGTTTTTATGCCGTGCCATCTATTCTGGCGCCAAAACTCTCCCAAGCCTTTCATAAATATCCAACTGCATATTACTCCAGCCAGCATTAAAATTTTGTTGTTAAGAGATTAAAAATCACTGGCCTATTGGTAGGCCCACGCTTGAACTGAAAGTGGCCATCTGGTGTTATGAATGCTAATTTTGTCCTGGTCTCACCTTCTACTGGTACCTGATAGTAGCCACTGGCTAAATCTAAACTTTTCCCGATTTTTTCTATACCAACAAAGTTGGACTGGTGTAGTCTGAAATTGAATCCTTCACTAAATGGATCTTTGATCCATTTCCTTTTAATAAGTGCTAGCCAATATGGTCGGTAATAATCTGGTACGTCATGACGAATGGTCACATCATCTTAATCGTACAAAAAACTAAATTCTTCGATTCAGTCAATCCGATACCTCAAAATGATGGTTATATATCTACAAATTGCATTGTCCACATGGTCGTTCCAGCTCCTTACGACTTCCTCGTTCCACGATTTTATATTATTTTTTGTTGTAAATTTTTTAGGTGTTTTATGAAATCTTTTAACTTTCACTGATTTTTTTCCGAGATAATCACACACGAGTAATAATCCCACTTCTAAAATTTGTCAGGTGCAAAATTAACTGATTCCGAAATAATCGTTCTAAATTTTAATTTTTTATTAAATTAAATTTCACCCAAATACATCCATATCATATCACAGTCTATCATCCAATTGCCATCTATCGAAAATATCAATAATGACAAATTCTATACACAGTCGGGATACAAACCCAATAAAATTTATGACATTATGAATTTTTCTTTTTCTCAATCATTTTAATAAAACCGTCGGGTTGGTTTAATAGTGGTATGCAGGAATATTTTGTTCTAAAGCCTGTATGATTTTATCTAAAGTTTTTAACTTATCCTGCTATTTTGCATTAACAATATCATAGATTTTCTGCTTGATTATAGCGTTAAGCAAATTAACAAGGTTTTTAGGTAGAGATCACGACTTTTTATCGATTGTTTGCGCTTCACATTATGCAGCTTGCTAAACTTAAGAATTTCACCAGACAAAATTAACGTCTTATCTATTTGATGCAACAACAGTAGGTACAGTAGGTTTGAAAGCTTCTTTGTCATGTAGTCAATTTGGTTAGCTGTTGCCAGAATGACCTGGACAGGTTTCACTAGAGTACGACATCTCCTAAGTCCATCCATGATAGATTTCAAAATCAGTAATAATGACTGAAAGGACTCTCTGGAGTACAATTTATCGCTATTTGGCCTTTCGTAATTTTGCGCTACGGGAAATAAATTTGCCCACTAGGCAGAAACACTTAAAAATTCCAAGGTTTTAGAGTATTTGAGTCACATTTGGCCATTTTGCTGGAATTCTTTCTCCTATCCTGATGGTCGTCCACGGTTCCTTGAATCTTTAGCCACATTCACTAATGCGTCAGCAACATACATTCTAAATAAGCCAGAAAGATTATGATTCGTTATTTTATAAAAAAACCCACGCATCGTAATATCTAATAAGTGAAAAAAAGTCGAATGGTCCATTTGCGATTTTCTAGAGGAATTTTGTCTTCCAAGATCCATTAGCTCAACTCCACCCATATATTGTACTCTTTTATAACTTGAGGACAAGCTACCATTGCCCAAAACATTTTTTTTCTATCGAAACCTCGAATGCTTATATCTATACCATGAATTCAAATAACGAATTCTCGGCTCGTTCCACGTTCTAATTTCATCATTTCTTTCTCTTCAGGTTTCTTGCCGGATTTTATGTGGTTCCGTCGAACTGCTCATCTGCTCATTAACAAATTTGCTCATCTCCACAGAATCGGTCTAGTTTGGCACTTTTTCGAATTGAGATAATCGGCAACCAGACGAACGTTATAAATGTGGCCTCTTTCTCTATTTTCAATGAGTAGTCGTACGTCAGACATAATATAAACTACAGTTACAAAATGGCGCAAATCTTGCTTCTTTAACTTAAAATCCGAGTGGTTCTTGTTTTACTTGGTTGTTTTAAACAGACACTTTTTGATTTTTTAATAAATAAAAAGACCTGGTTAAAAAATCAAGGCTAGTTTTCGTCGGTAGCTATTCAATTGCACGCTAATTGAAGCAATTCAATACTTATGTGTCCTTTTAACTATGTTGAAGGTGAAACTATTAATTTTGGGCTTTCATGAGCTTAAACTATTTTTCATGCCATCATAAGGTTTATTATAATTTTATGTCTATTTATATCACTTTGGTTGTTGATCATAATAATTACTCTAATGAATGTAAATATTTTTAAAAAAATTCCACTTTGCCTAACAAAAGGAAAATATAATGCATAAAACTAGTACATCATCATTAAAATGAGGATAACATTTTTTAATTGATTCCTTTCAAAGCTCACAATGTTTAATAAAAAATATAAATACATTTTGCGCAGATATATATATATATATATATATATATATATATATATATATATATATATATATATATATATATATATATATATATATATAAGCCACCTAAATTTTCAAATCCTTTGCCGACTAGATACTAAAAAAGAAAACTCATCACTACACATTATATGGTTGAATAATATAAAAAAAAAAAAAATTTCATACACTGAATGTGAAAAACGTATATCTTTCTTTTGATAAAAATGGGAAAAAATGGAAAAAAACATTTTCCCTTTTAAACAAATAAAAGAGCTTCCCTTTTTCGCACAAACAATAAGGAGTAAATTATCAACAAACTCGTGGTTTTCTCCATCTATTTTTTTTTTTTTTTTAATTAATTTAAATTAAAAATAAATTTAATGAAAATAAAAATGAGGTTTCCACTTTTGATGAAAAGGTCAAAGTACTACAACAAAAATTGTTACCTATACGTAATATTATTTACTTTTTGTATTTGTGATCTAAAAAAATTCGAAAAAATCGAAAATATTCTCAACCCATTCATTTCCATCAAATAGTTCGATTCCAAATCAAAACAAAACTTGAAAAATTATAACTTCTGAAATTTCAATCACTTAAAACTATAAATTTTTTGATTAAATTTTCGTCAATCACTATCTGGCACTACGACGCAAATTACTGCTGCTAACAACTTGCTAATACAGGTTCACTTCAAAAATTGGTAAACTTTGAATCACAAGGTTAAAATTAAAGTAAGTTTCACAATAAATTGACATTTCAATCTCTAGTTTACAATTAATTAAAAAAAACTGTAAAGTAAGGATTAAGGCGCAAGCACGTATGCGGATCAAAAATATAAAAATCACTCGTATACTAACCAATCAAATCAACACATTTAAATCATGTGACTCGCTTATTATTTTATTATTATATTATTATATTATTATATTATTATATTATTATATTATTATATTATTATATTATTATATTATTATATTATTATATTATTATATTATTATATTATTATATTATTATATTATTATATTATTATATTATTATATTATTATATTATTATATTATTATATTATTATATTATTATATTATTATATTATTATATTATTATATTATTATATTATTATATTATTATATTATTATATTATTATATTATTATATTATTATATTATTATATTATTATATTATTATATTATTATATTATTATATTATTATATTATTATATTATTATATTATTATATTATTATATTATTATATTATTATATTATTATATTATTATATTATTATATTATTATATTATTATATTATTATATTATTATATTATTATATTATTATATTATTATATTATTATATTATTATATTATTATATTATTATATTATTATATTATTATATTATTATATTATTATATTATTATATTATTATATTATTATATTATTATATTATTATATTATTATATTATTATATTATTATATTATTATATTATTATATTATTATATTATTATATTATTATATTATTATATTATTATATTATTATATTATTATATTATTATATTATTATATTATTATATTATTATATTATTATATTATTATATTATTATATTATTATATTATTATATTATTATATTATTATATTATTATATTATTATATTATTATATTATTATATTATTATATTATTATATTATTATATTATTATATTATTATATTATTATATTATTATATTATTATATTATTATATTATTATATTATTATATTATTATATTATTATATTATTATATTATTATATTATTATATTATTATATTATTATATTATTATATTATTATATTATTATATTATTATATTATTATATTATTATATTATTATATTATTATATTATTATATTATTATATTATTATATTATTATATTATTATATTATTATATTATTATATTATTATATTATTATATTATTATATTATTATATTATTATATTATTATATTATTATATTATTATATTATTATATTATTATATTATTATATTATTATATTATTATATTATTATATTATTATATTATTATATTATTATATTATTATATTATTATATTATTATATTATTATATTATTATATTATTATATTATTATATTATTATATTATTATATTATTATATTATTATATTATTATATTATTATATTATTATATTATTATATTATTATATTATTATATTATTATATTATTATATTATTATATTATTATATTATTATATTATTATATTATTATATTATTATATTATTATATTATTATATTATTATATTATTATATTATTATATTATTATATTATTATATTATTATATTATTATATTATTATATTATTATATTATTATATTATTATATTATTATATTATTATATTATTATATTATTATATTATTATATTATTATATTATTATATTATTATATTATTATATTATTATATTATTATATTATTATATTATTATATTATTATATTATTATATTATTATATTATTATATTATTATATTATTATATTATTATATTATTATATTATTATATTATTATATTATTATATTATTATATTATTATATTATTATATTATTATATTATTATATTATTATATTATTATATTATTATATTATTATATTATTATATTATTATATTATTATATTATTATATTATTATATTATTATATTATTATATTATTATATTATTATATTATTATATTATTATATTATTATATTATTATATTATTATATTATTATATTATTATATTATTATATTATTATATTATTATATTATTATATTATTATATTATTATATTATTATATTATTATATTATTATATTATTATATTATTATATTATTATATTATTATATTATTATATTATTATATTATTATATTATTATATTATTATATTATTATATTATTATATTATTATATTATTATATTATTATATTATTATATTATTATATTATTATATTATTATATTATTATATTATTATATTATTATATTATTATATTATTATATTATTATATTATTATATTATTATATTATTATATTATTATATTATTATATTATTATATTATTATATTATTATATTATTATATTATTATATTATTATATTATTATATTATTATATTATTATATTATTATATTATTATATTATTATATTATTATATTATTATATTATTATATTATTATATTATTATATTATTATATTATTATATTATTATATTATTATATTATTATATTATTATATTATTATATTATTATATTATTATATTATTATATTATTATATTATTATATTATTATATTATTATATTATTATATTATTATATTATTATATTATTATATTATTATATTATTATATTATTATATTATTATATTATTATATTATTATATTATTATATTATTATATTATTATATTATTATATTATTATATTATTATATTATTATATTATTATATTATTATATTATTATAAGATATCGTGATCGTGGTACTACATTCACTTCAAGATCATTTGAAACATATTGAACTGAGAATAACATCAAACACATTTTGAATGCTTCCGCAACGCCAAGAACTAACGGCTAATGTGAAAGGTACAACAGAACAATCTAGGGAATATTACGTACAATGGTTGGAGAAGACGATAGGAAATGGGACTCAAATATACGAAATACGCAATGGGCGTTAATTATAATGGTCAATGCTAAGTACAACAAAACTTTCAGCTCAAAGGCTAATTTGGTGCTGACAATGGAAACTAATAAATGTACGGACGATGAAATGGAAAATATAAACAAGCTTGCTTGCATCGTATGCGGGTGATAATGGTGGTCGGATCACGTCGTTTCGAACAAAAACGTATTTAGTTTGGTGTAGCGACGGATGCTCGAAGACATCCTGCGATGTGATATGGTGTGCTGTGACCGTTGGCTGCAAAGCGCTCATATTTTGCTTTAACATTTTTACGAAATTGGACTGGGGTTTTAGCATGCTTCCTACGAAAATCTCACCGGGCAATCGAAGAGTCGTTCCGTATAATATCTCAGCTGGTACTGCACCGATATCTTCTTTGTGTGCTGTGCGTAGGCCAAGAAGGACGATTGGCAATTGCGATACCCAGTCTTCATTTTGTCTACATGTAAAAGCAGCTTTTATCGTCCGATTAAATCGTTCTATGATTCCATTCCTTTGCGGATGTCTTGCTGTAGTTCGCAAATGTTTGGTGCCAAATATTCGATTTAATTCTGCAAAAATTTGCGACTCAAATTGACGTCCTTGGTCAGTCTTTATTCTTTGAGGTGTTCCAAAGCGAGCAATCCATCCTGAGATCAGCGTATTGGCCACGCGCTCGGCGGTCATGTCTTTCATTGGAATGGCTTCGGGCCACCGAGAAAATCTGTCGATTATTGTTAACAGATATCGATTTCCTTGTGACTGACGGTCCTATAATATCGATGGCAACGATCCGACAATATCGATGTTGATGTACTCGAAGCGTTGGGACGGCGGTATGGTTGTCGAAAATGGAGATTTAGTGTGAACGTGCACCTTCGTTCGTAGACAGGCCATACGATGTTTGACGAACGCTGCACAATCTTTTCAAAGTCGGGGCTAGACAAATCTATCAGCGAGTAATTTGGTCGAAGCACGAATGCCAGGATGGCAGATTATTCGACCATAATCTGTGCCCTACTCGTTTTTTTGTTGGGAAAGAGTATGGAAATTACAGGGGTCTCTACATTTTCGAACATCCATTCCATATTTCCGATGATAAATACATGTAGTTGATCGAGTTCGGCTTGAATTACGATGAACTTTATGACTCTTACGTTCATCGTTTGCAGAACTCGAGTTCGAACGATTTTTTGAGCGATTTCTACCTTTTCGTTGATACAATCCGTCGACTCTTCGCGTGAGTTCAGCAATGGCTGGCTGAATTGTATCTCCGTCGGAAACTTGAGATATCTGGGCAACATTTAAATTTCTGGTATGTAACGTTTCGATGATGGCATCAACGAGCATTGCTTCGTCATCTAAAATAATGTTGCCAGGTTTTGCCGCATTTGCTTTATTCCCCACTATCACTGCACAAACTTCTGACTACATTTGATCTAGCCAAAAATCTCTGATTAAACCAAGCTTCTCCGCCTTTTCATTCTTGCAAGTGTTTCGCATAATGTTGAGCAAGCCCGTTGGTTTGTTAGTACCTCATGGAATTCCGAATAGCAATTTACGAAGTTGCTGTGTTTCACTATCGACAAAGTTGGCAATGATTGCTTTTTTGAGTGGTTCGTATTTATTCCCATGACTGACATTTTTTAGAACACCAGCTACTTGAGTCAATAAATTGGTGTTCAGAGCTGCAACCAGCGTGTCATACTTTGCTGCGTCATCATTTCGACGATTGAATCAAGTTTCTAGATGGAAAAACCACATTTCCACATTATCTCGACTAAATGTTGATACAGGAAGGCGATTATAATAATGCTGGTGGTGCATTAGTTGTTGAGGCGTATTTGGTTGCTGTATCGGTTGTTGTTGCATATGTGGCTAGTGTATCGGCTGTTGTCTTAATTTCGCGTTTTGATTTTGCAATTCATCTACCGTGGTTAACGTTTGAACATAATTGCTTGTAGCAAAATCTGTAGAATCGCTCGACCACCGTAAATTGAGCTGTAGCGGGGTGGTTTGGTTACCGTTATTGTCCACCTGGCGCGGCATATAACGGATTGGGTTGCGACTGGTTAAAAGCACTTAATGACGTCGTCGTCGGTGTTAAAACAACTATTTGTTTCATAATAGATTCGCTTTCAATTTAATCGACTTGTCCTACATTAGTTCGGTTGATAGCTTTATCTATCGTTGACTTTGACAATGCCGCAGCAGATACAAATATTCACTGCTGGATGTAGATCCGCCACTCGTGGACATATTATTTATTTGGTCAGGTAATCACGATGAAATGTGTTTATGGATAACTGTATTATAACTATCCCGTTGTATCACACCTTTACCGTTATTCAATAAAAATACCACTATTAGCGTGAATCCACGTGGTTACGACGCACTACGGAAACTATGGCACCGCTATTAATTACACCAATATTTTTCACATTCACTATGCATTCAAGGTTTTTCGTTGCATATATACCGTTGTAAGTTGTAACACGAGGTATTTTTACCGTTATGCAGTGATTTTACTACGGAATGTTTATTTTTCCTTTTAATTTCTGTACCGCGAAATTGATCATTGAGATTACTGCTGCAATTGCATTTAAATGTTATTCAAGATCCGAAATAAAATATGTACTGCCAAAAAAAAAGTAACCAGAGCACTCACTCATCAATAACATAACAACAAAATGTACCATGGCTAGGAAAATTTACCACTGATACTACTACATCAACAATGGTACACTAACCTATAGAATATGGAGTCTATAACGTCGGTGGAATGTGGTGAATGTTGTGCGAAGCAAAGCTCAGTTTCGATCTGATGAGGAATTGTAATAATTTGTTAAAAATTAATTGTCATCTCGTCAGGCCATCGTGACCGAGTGATATGTGTAAATGCTATTTTATGCTCTACATATATATTTATGTATAGTGTTCATGTAGCGTTAGCGAATTATATGATTGTGCACGAAATATCTGAATAATTAATTGTTTGTGTTTGTATAGCGATGGTCGCTACAAGTCGTTCCTTCTTCTTCTTTTGTTTGTAATATGACGAACTACATTTTTTTTAATGTTTTTCCGCCATTTTTAATCGCACACAATACTTGAAAATAATAAAAAAAAAGTATTTTCTAATCGTTATATATCGTCATTACGATAAAAACGGATTTATTTATAACATCCACTATTTATTATAAACTTTAATAAAAATAAAGCTCACATTTTTGCTCTTTTAAATCACTAGTCATATTTTAATTTAATTTCGAATTTAATTTGGCAAGAGATCTTTCTGCTAACGCTAAACAATTTTAAATAAAATTTCTCTTAATACGTGGCACGACTCCCCCTTTGTTTAATTATTTAATTATCAAATGAGATCGAAAACAGTTAATTCAGTTATTTTTTAAATAAATATTTTGCATTACACATGCACAATTATCAGTGGTAGTAAGTCTATCATTACACTGTAGTTGTAAAACATATGATCATGAAATTTGTGTATCAAGTGTATATACATACGAAAGCTTTGAAATATGTATACATTCAAAACATTTCCTACGGTAAATAAATTTACATTTTACAATTTTTGTTGCATGCAATATTTTTATGTCTCGTTGCAGCTTTGAAATATTGACAAATGTATATGAAGGTAATGCATGACGTTCGGCAAAAATTATAAACAAGTTTATCAATGTATGTTCATTGAATCAGTTAAAGCATTTTTATGAATATATTTAACTGTTAACTATTAAAGTATTTAAGCTTTGAAAAATTTGTAATTAGTTCTTTTTGACCAACTTAAGGTCCCACCTTATTCCTGAAAGTCGATTCTGGAAAACTTCTATCAATGTGGCTTGTTATTGATCTGTAACTTTCTCGTCTTGCAATAACGTTGACAAGATTCAATGACCTTGACGATTCAATGACGGATGTGATGTACAATGAGAAATTGAGAGTGTTTTACGGTGGGAATAATTAATTTATATTAGGTAGTGGTCGCTTATATTAAGACGTAAAGCTTCAGCCTCTAGTTATAATATATAATCTACTTGAGAGTAGTTTCGTTCGTCGGTCCAAGTAGTAATTATTCGACATACCTTTGGAGGAATGAACTAATAATTTGGACATTTTAACAAGAAGACTTAATGAAAAACCTAGTGAACATTTTTGAAGATTATTTTCGGTTATAATATGAAGTTAAGGCAGGAACATACACGGCAGTAAAAAGGAATTCCCCACGTTGGCCGCACTTCATTTTTCGAAGTTCTAAAAATGTGTCCGAAACCCATAATAAATATTTGTAAGTAAAAATTTTTACGATCAATTGCTATGAGCATTTTTGACAAAAACCAAAACCATCTATAGTAAAAGTCTCAATGTCATCGCATAAACATATATTTTTCCATGTTTAAATTTAGGTTTTTATTTTTTTGTTCGAATGCAACATTTTTGTCTATCTGAATCAAAAATATTTATCTTAAAATGCTTCAAATGTTGTATTAGAAATCCATGCGTCTTATTAACAGTTTGCCTTTCGTAAATAGTTTGACAAACCACATCTCACAATTCTATATACTGATGTCTTTTGCGTTTTATTGACGACATATTATTGTAATACGGTTAATATATTGCAAACAAATGACAATAATGATGTCCCTCTTGGACCAATTAAATGAGACTAAATACAGTTTTGAAATTTTAATTGGTTACAGTAATGATAACGGAAATTGATATAATAAAATAAAAACAATTGTGTACGCAAATAATATTTGCGTAGCATTGAATTTAACAGGATAAATTACCGGGATTTCGATATTATTTATGTTTAAGTATACAAATGAAACTGTTAAAAATCATAATTTTTTTATCTTAATTGTGAATAAAGATAACGTTACAATATTAGGTTTTACGTGAGAAAAAAAAATGATATATATATATATATATATATATATATATATATATATATATATATATATATATATATATATATATATATATATATAAATATAACAGTGATGTAAAATTTTTTTTGATTTTTTGTGTTTTTTACAAAATGTATTTGAAAACAGGTTTGTCGACGTCTAACTGTATTCAAACCAAACTGTATTTTTTTAAATAAGTTTTATTCGGAAATTTAATTTACCATTTAGCTTATTTATTAAAAAGTTTTATTAGGCATCGTCACATAACTACGATAATTGGTTGGCGACGATTCCTTTTATTTAAATGACCGACATCAATATACCGCAAAATGGTATAATTTTATGTCACATTTAGACAAAATGGTTTTGTTCTTAGCCTACATTTTGAAAAATTTAACTTTCCAAAGCAGATAACTGTAATTTGCACCTAAACCAAATGGCATAAGCCTCACTCATTGTTAGTTGATCTAATTGTAGACGAAGTAAGCTGAATGGTAAATCAACCACCCGAACAGAAAAATGTATATGCGTGAAGTGCTGCACCATTACAAATTTATCGGATTTGAGGAAAAGGTTATAATTTGAAATACTATTTATATTTAAATAGTGGTAAAATTATCAGAATTTAGTCAATAAACTAAGATCATAAAACACGTTCTAAACAATCGTTAAATTAGTAATTATAAAAACTACTAAATAGTAATTATCACGGTATCACGGTAATAGTAAACAAATTTTATTTACAAAGTAAAACCAAAGCCTCCTATAGATACAAAGCCACAACCATCAAAAAAGAACTATAAATAGATCCTGTAATTTACATCAAACAAATTCGGCAAAAAATAAATGTAACGGGTTATCCATTTTCATAAATTGCATATTACAAAAACAATTAAACACCGAACTGTGCTACAATTTATAAATGTGGTGTTCAATTCAAGATGGCAGTTATTTTTTTTTAATACTTTTTTCTGAATGAGCAAATCCGGTAGCTTTATTTATTAAATATTTTAATATTATATTAAATATTTATTCATTTGATATAATAAATATTTTATTTGAATATTGATATAAAAAGAAAATAGGTTATTAATGTTTTTCATTCCGAAAATGTAAATCAAAAAAACAATATTTTACATGGGTCTTATAGGATATCGTAAAATGTATTATATTAAGGACAACTACCAATTTGTTCGAATATTGTGGCTTTGTATATATAGAAGGCTTTGGTGTAACCATAAATTTTCAAAAACTTATTTTTTTTCTGTTTTCATTGCGGTTTTAGATGTGTCTTCGAAAAGCAAAAAATTGTTTTTAAATTATTTGCATCACTATATATATATATATATATATATATATATATATATATATATATATATATATATATATATATATATATATATAATAGACATATATATTTTTATTATATTTATATAATATAATAATAAAAATCCAAGAATGTTTTTAATTTTAATTTTGTAAATATCAAATTTACAAATAACACATGCTCACACACACATATATATATATATATATATATATATATATATATATATATATATATATATATATATATATATATATATATATATATATATATATATATATATATATATATATATTTATTTATATATATATATATATATATATATATATATATATATATATATATATATATATATATATATATATATATATATCATAGATGTGCGATCTTGATGCATTAATGATGATCAAGAGTAAGCTGCTAAAAACTAATTAACCAAAATAAATATTTTGGCTTAGTAACAAAATTTTGGTATATTACTTTATTACCACTTACCTTGACATATAACATTCATCTATCAATTGGTTGAAATTTGAAGTGATCTAATGCCACATATTTACATCGTTTTTGACCACGCCATCTGGAAAAAAGAATAAATTTAGGTAACGATAAAAATGATAATTTTATATTCAATTAAAATATTCAAAGATTTAATATTTAAGTATGCAGCCAAAAATATAATAGATTGAAATAAGTTTATTGAATATGGCTCATATTTAAGGCCTAGAAAGGTCTACTTTAAGTAGATAATTTTCGAAATAGTTATTTAGAAAAAAAAACTGTTATTTTGTCGCACATCAGTGATATATATATTATATAAATAAATATATGTATATATATATATATATATATATATATATATATATATATATATATATATATATATATATATATATATATATATATAACCAGTATCTTGTTTATAGCCTATTTATTTTTTATTATAATTTAATTTTTATAAAAATATATTAATATATTTTAATAGTCCGTTACAGCTGTAAAAAAATCATTGGAATTTAAAGAAAAATTAAGGATGATCATTTACCAAAAAACCGCATTCTCTTATCCTTCTCTTATTCTTTGTTTACTAATGTTGACAGTAAATAACTATTAAAGTTGTAGAATGATAATTGGGTAAATATTAAAAAAAATTCAGGGACTTTATTGAAGAAATCACAATTTATTTCAGCTATGGAATTAGTTTTGAATAACTGGGAATTTTATTTCAATAAATTTGGTTCTCCTATGGGTTCTCCAATTAATATTTATGGTATCTCAATTAATATAACGTTATATAATGTCTTCTATATTAAATAAAAAGATTTTAGTTTCTAATTTGAAATATTAATCTTTTAGTATATTTATTTTTAAATATTATTCAGCTAATATCTATTCTAGACTGAGGTTTACAATAAAAAACATTTCTATTTATATAATTTTAAAACGGCTTTTTTAAGCACGCATGTTTGACGAAAAAATAATATGCGCTGTCATAATTCTGATTGAGCGTAATGATCAAATAAATTGAAATGCATAATAAATTCTATTACTTTTTGTGTTCATTTAAAAACCCGAATCTAGCAGCGATTTTGAAGAATGACATTACCTCAATACTCCCTCTGCATTGAACTAGTTTAAAAATTTATTTATTGTGTGTATTTGTTATAATAACAAATTAGGCGAACTAAACATGTTTTTTCATGATCTGGAATTTTAGTAACATGATCAAACGAGAATTTTCGTCTGGTGAATTAATTTTTAGTATGTTTTCTTGATTGTTAGGTAGAAAAATGTCAAAATTTTGGAAATGGCATGGGTTTAATCTGTCAATATAGAGACTTTAACCGATTTGCCTTTATTTTCGAAGTCAAATGATTTTTCGTCTCATTTTGTTACTTTAAAAGGCCCTGTATATGGTGGTTCTACAGTTCTTCGTAACGTGTCTGTTCGTTAAAATACGTGAGTTGAAGAAACTTAATCCTCGGACATGAAAATTTTATCAGTAATATGTCTTGAAACTGATGTTGGTCGTATTTTTTCAAAAACTTTTTTTTAATTTATTACAAAATCATTTTGAAAAATTTTATTGTCTGAAAGGCAATTTATTGTCTGAAAGGGTTTATGAAAGGTCAAATGACATTTTGAAAGAGGCTTTAACACCTGGGAGTGACAAATTGTAAAAAAAATTCAAAAACAGATTTCCGAAACGGTCTTAGTTTATCTGTGGATACGTCACAACATATTGATTTGCTTGTGTTATAAATATACGTGAGAGGATGTCTGCAATCCTACGTGAGAGGATGTCAGGCCGATGAAATCAAGATTTTATTGGAATGCATAAATTAATGGTTTATGATCGGTGAAGAGGGTGAACTCACGACCCTCCAACAATGTTAGAGTGTCACTGTTAGAGATATACTACTGAACTACAGCCCCAAGTAAATTTTTGAAAAATAATTTTGAGAAGTCTGTGCAGTATTGCGAAGTCCAAATGTCATTTCAAAAAGACCAAGAGGATTAGTTATTCTTGTCTTAGGTATATCTGTCGATTCAATGGGAATTTAATAGAACGTCTGGACAAGGGGCCTTCAAATTGAAATTAGAAATCTTGAAGATGTGGAATCGGATATCTATCCTTGAGTAGAATTTTCAATGATCGATAATCACCACAAGGTTGATAAGGTTCAATTTGTCTTCATCACTAATCGTAATGGGCTGTACAAAGCGATGTTACTATGTTCTGCTCCGTAATATGCTCAAACTCTTTTTTAGCTATACGTAATTTATCTGGAGCTAACCGACGTGTTTTGCAATTTACCAAAGTGGAGGCTTGTGGTTTGTGAATAATTTTGGATGTTGATGATGCTGCCAAACTGACTACCGGGTAAATATTTGATTGCGTCATTGTCTCCAATATATTGGCAGCTCTGGCCGCTAAAATTATCAAAGGCATCTTCCCGTTTCCAATTTCAAGTATCTCAGCTGATCTGTCGCCACAAAGCAGAGAATTTAAGGCATGCATTAATTTTATCCGCTGGTGTTGATTGAGGAATTACAGGTAATGTTTGCCTGAAATCTCTAGCAAGCAATATTAATGTGTTCCCAAATGGTTTGATGATTCCACGCAAATCTTGCAATGACTTTTGCTAAACCGGATGCTTTGAAAATATTGCATGTATGAGAGTATGTAACGCTTGGGTGTATAATTGTGCACATGCTTGATACTATAAATCCTGAGTGCTCAGGGCTGGGCGGGTTCAATGAAATTTGAATAAGATTACACCACAGCATCACAAAAAAACTAAAATCATGTGCTACGCCAACCAACAACACTTCAACTGGTCACCCATAACATGACAATTACTTCATATTAATGATACTTCCCCACACAAATAATTTATCTCGACATTTCTAAGTTAATAATCAAAACGATAACCGGTATGCAATGACAAAATAAGCATTATATTTAATGTTTGAACTTAATGTACTACAGATTATATTACATATGTTATGGACAGCCCATAATATTAACTTTAACAGTATAATTATTCAATTCAATATCGGAGTGTCTAAATCAACTCCATAAGAAAGTCACGTGTCTTTATATATATATGAATGATAGGTAAATTTATTATTTTCGTGCAATAACT
This sequence comes from Tipula confusa, assembly GCA_963556175.1. NCBI lineage: Eukaryota > Metazoa > Arthropoda > Insecta > Diptera > Tipulidae > Tipula > Tipula confusa. The sequence goes on along the minus strand of OY744478.1, from coordinate 10,754,145 downwards.
ATAAAAAAAAATTACCAAAAAACACACTTACCCACAAAATCCAGAGCGCTCAGGGGATTGCGGTATGTACGATTCATATAACTTGACCTAAAACAAAATTATTAGCACTATAAAGTTCACCATATCATTCACCACAATAAATTCACTATTCAAATTCATTAAATTTCTTAGATAAAACTATAAGCTAATCACACACTATACAAACATATACTTATATATCATAAATGAATTCATAAAAAAAAAATGATTTATCCCAAATCTTGTGTTTGATAAGCAGAGCAGTGGCCCTATTTATATAATATATACATGTGCGAAGAAGAAGGTTAATCCAATATTTTCCCGTTTTTTTTTTTTTTTTTTTTTTTTTTTTTTTTTTATGTTTTCGAATAAACCAATACCGCTGCTGGAACCCAATGAACTTCCAATTTATTTGTTGTCACCGTTCATTTATATTAGTCAGCGATTTATAAAATAACGCCAATAAATAATATAGCCGGTCGGCTAGGCAATAGCGTGGACGGACCCACTACCTACACCACCCCAAGGTCGTCACCTAAGGTTTCGGAAACCCAATTGTAGGAGTAAAAACCGGCTATAGTTTGACTTTGGTAATTTTATAACAGGAAAGGCGGTTAAATTCCCTCTAAAGGCGATTACCTTAATCTACGATATCACTCTTGGTCCACAATTTAACTATATTTAATAATACCAAATTTATAAAAACTAATTTCCACTCAGTATATAAATCTATAATTACCCGTTTATATTTTTTCGTCTATAAATAAAAATGTCCAAGCAAACACCCGAATATTAGCGCATTTGCGGATGGCTCTATTCAATTCAATATGGCTCTACAAACTAACACTGATTTTTTACAAATATGTAGATTTAAACAGATATATCCATATATCAATGATAATGTTGTTATGATGACTGCTGCTCATCAAAAAGACTGAAATCAATTATTTGTTTTTGGATATCCACGATCATAAAAAATTACTTTATGATCATATGGTAGGAGGAAAATCAATACCACCACAATATTGGTCAATGAACAAGCGAAAACCAGTCCATACAACGGGTCAGTTAATGCAATAAATTGATGACGGGTCAGTTAAAGCAATAAAATGATGTTAGTGTTCCTATCATAATCATCAACAAAAACATTATAGCTACAGTGCGACGACAGCAATCATAATGCGAATTATATCTTATATGACGTTAAAAGTACCTACAAATATTTTTGTAGAAACCTTAAAAAAAATATCAATGCAAGACGCACGTTACAACACAGATTTTCTTGATAGCGCTTAATCGTTAGTGAAAAGCGATAAAGTCGAGAAACTCTGAAAAAAACCTTAAACGGTCTAGACTGAAATCTATATGTTAACCATTCACTCAACGTTTAATGTCTTTCGCGTGAAACATACCTATCAAGCATCCCGTTTCATCCTCTAGCTGGTAATTGACCTTCCCAATTCTACACTTCACTCGGGCCTTGATAAATTTAGGAGCGAATTTTGCACAAAAGTAATCAATTGCCCTGCTTTGTGGGTGGTTACGATAATAAACTATTTCACCAGGCTGAAAATCAACCACTCTAGAGCGTAAGTTATAATGTGATGCATATTTTTTATAGGCTTCTGCCACTTTACTTCTCACCTCTTCGTGAATAAGTTGAATTCTTTCCGGAAGAGATTCCACTAAGACACTATTTTCGTGTATACAACCAATTTCTCGAAGCAATTTGTATTCATCGCCATGGTTGGTTCGGTGATATCCAAATAGGCAGAAATGTGGGGAGACAGATAATGCGTCATGAACCGAATGTCGCAATGCACTACTAATTGCACTTAAATAAGTATCCCAGTCGCGATGGTCTTTGGATACATAAGCTCTGATAGCTTCAATTATAGAACGGTTTACACGTTCTGAGGCATTAGACTGTGGAGCATACAAGGCTGTTTTCACATGTTGTACCCCAAATTCCTTTAATAGCTGTTGAAACTCCTTACTAACAAACTGTACACCATTGTCTGAGTGTATCGACTCTGGAACCCCGTAAACTAAGAATATATCATCCCTAATATATGTTACGATTTTTGATGCAATAGCTTTATTTAATGGTTTTAAGAGGACGAATTTAGTCAATTTATCCAAAACAATGAGAATCGTCGTCTTTCCATTCTTTGATCTCGGATACGGTCCTAACAAATCCACATATAATTTTTGGAATGGCCGTTCCAAACAACGATTGGGAGTCATGGGTGGAGTTAGCATTTTGTTTGCGGCCTTGGAAGTTTTACATGTAGAGCAATTAGCTAGGTAGTCTGTTACTTCTCTCCTTAAATGAGGCCAGAAATAGAATCGTCTAATTCGATCTAGAGTTTTACGAATGCCTCCATGAGCCGCACTTGGAGTATCGTGTTCCTGTTTAATAAGCAGATTGGTTAACTTAGAAGGGACCCACAGCTTCCATACGGGAATGTCAGTTATAATTTGACTCCGCAGTGGTTCTAATCGTATATAGATTTTTCCATTCGCGATTCGGTGGTTCGGATAAGTCGATGGGGATGCCTGGAATTTATTTAACAAATTTACATACTCTGAATCAGAAAAATGGTTCGAGTGCAGATCAATAGACCCCACATGCAAGTGTTTCTCTTTTCTCAATTCGTCGAAATTGTCACAGAACGCTCGGGAGAGGGCATCAGGAACAACATTGAGTGAACCTCTTTGATGTTCAATGGAAAAGTCGTACGATTGAAGTTTCAAGCTCCAACGAGCTAACCTGCCGCTTAGGTCCTTTTGGGACATTAGCCATTTCAAACTGGCATGATCTGTTATCAAGGTAAAATGGTAACCCTCGACGTATGGTCTAAATTTGTGTACACTAATCAGTGCTGCTAGACACTCCAATTCTGAAATTGAATAATTACGTTGAGCACTATTCAATTTTTGTGAAACGAACGCTATCGGACGTTCCTGGTCATCTTCATCTTTTTGAAAGAGGACCCCTCCGATACCTTCTGTACTAGCATCACACCTAATATAGAAGGGTTTAGTATACACCGCATTTACTAATACGGGAGCCGTTGTTAATAGTGATTTTAATTTGTCGAATGCAGATTGAGCGTCACAGCTCCATACGAATTTTTGTCCCTTCTTGAGCAAGTTGGTAATTGGAGCGGAGATTTCTGCGAAGTTCGGAATGAATCTCCGATACCATCCTGCCATGCCTAACAGTCTACGGGTTTGTTTTACAGTAGTTGGGTTTGGGAAGTCACAAATGGCTTCAACCTTTCCAGGATCGGTTCGGAGACCATCCTCACCTACTATAAATCCCAAATATTTTATCTCCCGCATTACAAAATTACTCTTGGACAAGTTAATGGTTAAACCAGCATCAGATAATAATTTCGCTACTGTCTTCAATAGATAAAAGTGTTCCTCAAGAGTGGCTGAGATGATCAATAAATCGTCCAAATACACGAAAATCCTTTCGTGGTATTGGTGGGGTATAACTTTGTCCATTAGTCTGCACATACTCTGGGGCGCGTTACATAAGCCAAACGGCATCACAGTAAACTGGTAGAGTGGTCTACCAGGTACCGTGAATGCCGTTTTCTCCTTAGATGCCGCCTCCAGAGGTATTTGCCAAAAGGCATCTTTCAGGTCTAACGAACTTATAAATTTAGTAATATTTAGACGACCAATTAACCCATCAATGTGAGGGAGTGGGTATGCATCCTTTTTAGTGACCGAGTTTAGCTTCCTAGAGTCTAAACATAATCGCGCTTTACCATTCGATTTTCTGACTAACACCATGGGGGAACTCCAGGCACTAGTTGACTCTTCAATAACTCCCATTTTTAGCATGCGGTCTAACTCGCAGTATATTATATCCTGGATAGCAGGTGATACGTTGTAAAAACGTTGCTTAATAGGAGAAGTTTGCCCTACATTGATAACATGTTCCATAACTCTAGTTCTTCCCAAGCCATGTGTTTCAAAAGCTGCAAACATTGATTTGATTGATTCCAGCACATTTTCCTGAGATGGGGTTAAGCAATGCTTAGTGGACTTAGCAACGATAGGTGTGGCAATTTCATTGATGATCTTTGGAGCTAAATTAAACTTGGCCCAAAAGTCAATGCCCAAATAAAGATTTCCTGACAAACTTGGTACTATATAGAATCGCAAGGGATGGACTAGGTTATTATATTCTACCTTAGCTTCTACAAATCCAACTATAGGTTGTGACGTACCATCAGCCGTTTTTACATAAGAGCTGAGATGCCGAATTTTAAGACCCATGATTTCAATAAGTTTTAACGCATTTTTCCCCAAAACACTTATAGATGCGCCACTATCTAAAAGACCAATTAAATTATGTCCATTAATCGAAATTTCCGTGTGAGGCCTTTGATCATTCTTAAGGCTTATGATCGAGTTGCAACATTGCTTAATGATAAATCGGCGTGCCTGCCAATATTGTTTCATACGGACTGATTGTTTCTTTTCCGTAAAACCCAATACTGTTTGAGGAATATTTTCTAGTGAAATTTCCCCCTTTTTTAAGCGCAAGACATTTGGTTTGGAGGAAACGACCGTCAGCTGTTGATGAGCTGCTAAGTTAAATAGTTTATGGCAGCGGCATACTTCATTGTTTTGTACATTTGTGGTTTGTGTATCTACGGATTTTGATGTAACGGGTTTTGGTATTTTAATTATAGTTTTCTGGGGGGTATCGATCCCGAACGAGTTTCCCCCGACTGGAACTCGTTCGACTTTTGGTTTAAAGATCGTTTAGCGCAAAGAAGGCAATTTGGTTTTCTTACCTCGGGTGCACCACACCCAAAACAAAAAACACTTTGGAAATCTAACAGACAGTCGTGGTAGCGATGTCCGATATTTTTACAATTCCAACAAACGAGATAATTGGATTGCGGGGAAACTCTATCGCTCTTAGTAGCTTGAACGGCGGATATATCAGTATCTGTTCTATCCTCGTTACTCATCAAAAGGTCGGATGGCATATCTTTTGATTGCGCACGATATTGAACTTCGTTTAAGTTTAGTCGACGTTTTGGATATTCCACATTCTGCCGTGGATCATACCCCGAACTTGACCAAATTCGTTCAAACTGGTGACATACCGCTCTAAGTTGTTCTACCGTATTGAATTGCATAGATAACGTCGCCGTTCTTAAAACGGGATTCATGTTTTCGCGAAGAATTTCTACTAGCTCCGAATCTGAAAATCGTTTTGAAAGATGCCCATTTAATGTTTGAATTTCTAGAGCAAAATCGTTAAAGCTTTCTCTGTTTTGCATTTTCCGTTCAATTGATCGACGAGTTTCTCGCTCACTTTCGTGGCTGGAAAATCTCAAAAGCAGAGCTGTTCTCATATCAAACCATGTTGCGTTAGGGTTATCTCGCGCATAAACCCACAACCATTTTTCAGCGTGATCGCTAACAAAATTGTAGATCAGTAGAGGTAGTTTATTTTCCGCGTAACCATCTCTTTTCGCGAATGTCTCTAATCGAAACACAAAATCATGCACATCTAGTCCTTTCGAACCACCATTAAATGAAATTTTCCACTGAGGAAGCTGACGGGACTGATTTTTGTTTGTGTCTACTAACTCAGATGTGCGAATTTTAGGTCGAGCACCAGTGTTTTGTAGAACTTCTAATTTGCCTGGGCCATTTTTAGTATTTATGGAACGACAGTTACTTTGATCACTCAAACTCAAAGGATTATTAATAAGCTTAGGAGGTGACGTTAATTCACGATGTTTTTCTTGCGGATAACCTTGCCATGGATTATTATAAAAATTCAACTCATTGTCTATTGATGAATACATCTGCTGCGGAAGAACAAACCGTTCCCTTTGATTGGCTTCCTTAGTATCAAACCTTTGGGTTGTTTTCGAACCAACCTGCATCAGCATGGATGCTCCTTCTTCTTTCTCACTAGGATCAATAAGGTCATCTTGCCTAGTTTGACTGGGATCACCTATGGGATCATTAGTGTTTGTGTTCGAGGATTCTTCGGCAAGCAGACGCTGTGCATATTGATTCACCCGTCTGAGTTTAGTTATCACGCTGGTGATATTCAGAATTTCACCCGTGGTGTTTTTAATACGCTCCAGTCGTCTTTGCCAATGCAGAGCTCGAAACATTACTTGACTCACTAATACCTTATTTAAGGGTTGGAATTTGATGTCTGTTTGTTTATTTAAAGATTCTGCTATATCCTTTGCAGAACCAACCTCCAAACTGATATCGATATCGGGATGTGGTTTATTTGGTTTAGGTTTAGAGTTTGCCGCCTCCTCGATCATTCGATCAACCAGTAATTCTTTAGAATTAGACAACCCAGACTTAATATTTCGAATAATAAACTCAACTTTTAGCTCTTCGCTTGTGAGAGCGTCAATATAACTTGTAAAATTCATTGTAAATAAAAGACTATTGCTACCACCGCAATTGAAAAAATAAATATGTAATTTAAATTATATCTAAATCCAAGCAACAGAACCAAAAAAATTTATGTATTTATGAAAATAATACAAAAAAAAAATACTATACCAATATGGGATATACTTATATACTTTTAATAATTAAGTAGATAATAATATGTACTAAAGTACCAAATAATAACGAAAAATTAGATAAATATTCTGTGTTTACAGAAAAAAAAAATGTTAATTAAGTAACAATTAATATATAATTCAACTAGGGGAAGTATTCAAATAATTGTTTGTAATCATCCAAATGGGCGACACCCTCAAAAATCAGAATAAAATTTAACCAAACTAAACCTATGCATTCATAAGAAGGTAGACCAACTAAATGAGCTAAGAATAACGGAATCCCAGCAAATCAATTAGGTCAATTAGTTGGAACCATAAAAACTTAAAAAAAAATTATTAACCTAATAGAAATTTAAAAAAAAACTTGTACTTCACTATACGTAAAGTAACACTGTAGTGGATTACCGGAAAAAACAAATATTTGATGAAAAATTTAGTTAGGCAAAATTATCTAATCAAAATAATAATTATAATATAACAAAGTATGGGAGCAGCAGAAATGGTTGTTGATTGGTACATAAACATAAATATATATACATAAATATATAGAATATTTAAATAGAATAACCCGACAGGTGAAAACAATTAAATTTAACCCCGATGACTGATAAGATGACTAAGAATCACTTAGATTCGATTATCATTCATCATAATTAAATCAACTGCACTAATCGGAAAAAAAAAATTTGATGACAAAAATAAAATAACACTAACAAAAAAATAAAAAAGAAACAACTGTGAAAACTACTGGGAACCACTGAGTCACAGCCAATCAACCAGTAAATTTACACGCTGAAATCAATTCTCTATTATCTGATTAGTAACTGATATGAAATATTTAAATACTCAAACAGACAAGTTAAAACAGTTAAATTTCAATCCAATGATAGATAAGATGACTAAGAATTACTTAGATTCGATTATCATTTGTCATAATTAAATCAACTGCCCTAACCCGCTATTAAACTGAAAAAATTTAATTAATGCGAAGGAAGAAAAACACTAACCATAAAAATAAAATAAAAAAGAATAACTATGAAAATCATTGGGAAACACTGAGTCACAGTCAATCAACCAATATTTCCACGTTAAAATCAATCTTCTATGATATAGTTAAATGACTTGAATATAAAATTTTTAAAATTTAATAACATCTGAAAAATTTCAAAATTACCAAAAGATGAATATTCCGCATTTAATTAATAAAATGTAAGAGGCGGAAAAAATGCATCTATAGATAAGGAGTGAAGCTCCTTGGATGCTTTATTAAAGCGACCAAAACTATTTATAAAAACACATGTTCAATAAAGAAAATTAATAACAGGTCCCTGTTTCGGCGCCATTTTTGTAACGCTTGGGTGTATAATTGTGCACATGCTTGATACTATAAATCCTGAGTGCTCAGGGCTGGGCGGGTTCAATGAAATTTGAATAAGATTACACCACAGCATCACAAAAAAACTAAAATCATGTGCTACGCCAACCAACAACACTTCAACTGGTCACCCATAACATGACAATTACTTCATATTAATGATACTTCCCCACACAAATAATTTATCTCGACATTTCTAAGTTAATAATCAAAACGATAACCGGTATGCAATGACAAAATAAGCATTATATTTAATGTTTGAACTTAATGTACTACAGATTATATTACATATGTTATGGACAGCCCATAATATTAACTTTAACAGTATAATTATTCAATTCAATATCGGAGTGTCTAAATCAACTCCATAAGAAAGTCACGTGTCTTTATATATATATGAATGATAGGTAAATTTATTATTTTCGTGCAATAACTATAAAAAAAAATTACCAAAAAACACACTTACCCACAAAATCCAGAGCGCTCAGGGGATTGCGGTATGTACGATTCATATAACTTGACCTAAAACAAAATTATTAGCACTATAAAGTTCACCATATCATTCACCACAATAAATTCACTATTCAAATTCATTAAATTTCTTAGATAAAACTATAAGCTAATCACACACTATACAAACATATACTTATATATCATAAATGAATTCATAAAAAAAAAATGATTTATCCCAAATCTTGTGTTTGATAAGCAGAGCAGTGGCCCTATTTATATAATATATACATGTGCGAAGAAGAAGGTTAATCCAATATTTTCCCGTTTTTTTTTTTTTTTTTTTTTTTTTTTTTTTTTTATGTTTTCGAATAAACCAATACCGCTGCTGGAACCCAATGAACTTCCAATTTATTTGTTGTCACCGTTCATTTATATTAGTCAGCGATTTATAAAATAACGCCAATAAATAATATAGCCGGTCGGCTAGGCAATAGCGTGGACGGACCCACTACCTACACCACCCCAAGGTCGTCACCTAAGGTTTCGGAAACCCAATTGTAGGAGTAAAAACCGGCTATAGTTTGACTTTGGTAATTTTATAACAGGAAAGGCGGTTAAATTCCCTCTAAAGGCGATTACCTTAATCTACGATATCACTCTTGGTCCACAATTTAACTATATTTAATAATACCAAATTTATAAAAACTAATTTCCACTCAGTATATAAATCTATAATTACCCGTTTATATTTTTTCGTCTATAAATAAAAATGTCCAAGCAAACACCCGAATATTAGCGCATTTGCGGATGGCTCTATTCAATTCAATATGGCTCTACAAACTAACACTGATTTTTTACAAATATGTAGATTTAAACAGATATATCCATATATCAATGATAATGTTGTTATGATGACTGCTGCTCATCAAAAAGACTGAAATCAATTATTTGTTTTTGGATATCCACGATCATAAAAAATTACTTTATGATCATATGGTAGGAGGAAAATCAATACCACCACAATATTGGTCAATGAACAAGCGAAAACCAGTCCATACAACGGGTCAGTTAATGCAATAAATTGATGACGGGTCAGTTAAAGCAATAAAATGATGTTAGTGTTCCTATCATAATCATCAACAAAAACATTATAGCTACAGTGCGACGACAGCAATCATAATGCGAATTATATCTTATATGACGTTAAAAGTACCTACAAATATTTTTGTAGAAACCTTAAAAAAAATATCAATGCAAGACGCACGTTACAAGTATCAATGAATTGCATGTTTAATGACAATTTCAAAGCGGAATGAACAGTTTTTCCACTTGGTAGCAATATCGCAGTCACTAAGGCTATGTCATTTTGGGTTGGAATTCCGGCCAGAATCAATCTAATTCGAAACGTTTTACCAGTTTCTCCTGGCACATCTAAGAAGAAGATTTCTCCAACCCCATTATTGGCAGTTTGCATTATTTGATCGTAAATGCTTTTTTGCTCAAGCGTTAGCTTAGGAATATTTGATTATACATACGATAAAAGATCACCCGTGGTGTAATTTTGTGCACGAAACAATTTTACATCGAACGAACCAGCTGCCGATTAAATCGGTGATGGCATTCTCAATTGATTGAGAACTTTGTTTGCGATTTCTTGTTTGCGAATTGTGGTTCTAATTTTTCTGCACCAAAGAACGTCATTTGAAAGCATGAGGTATATTTCCTGATGTAATTTGGCGGTATATCTGGCAAGTAAAATTTTTAGCGACTCGGGCAGTTCTCCAAATTGAGGCATTTTAATTTTTCCGGCGGCAGAACACTCCTTTCATTTCTCCATTAAATTTCTAATGAGGACACACTTCAGTCATAGTGCCAGAGTTGTGTTTAACGCAATTTTATGTCGGTGAAGAACTTTCGGAGATTTAAGATTTTGAACAAACGAACATTTATATAGGTCTTACGTACGTCCTAGCTACATTGAAACCTAAATTTTATTTTTAATTTAGAGAAAATTTTGGTTAGTCCTGGGGTTCGATTCTGTTTTCATTTACTTTTATCATTTTATTTTATCATTATTGATTTCGGTTTGAACCAAATTGAAAAAATACATTAGTTCTGAGTATTTACGCATGATGTCAGTGAAAACAGTTTCCAAATTAAATATATGTCAAAATTTGGAATAGATTTTTAGGGTTGCCAACTGAGTATTTTTCATCCGGAGACTCAGGATTTGTCGGCAAAACTCCGAGTTCAGGGTTTGGAAGAAAAATCTCCGGAAAAAATACTGATTCCACAAAAAAACACTAAACTCGAGAAAAATACCTGAACTCTGTGTAGTAGAAAACAACCGAGTTTAACCAGATTTTTTTTCAGAAATCTGGAAGTGTTGGTACAGGCACATCTATAGGAAGAATCACTGTAGCAATATCATCAACTTATTTCAATGCCGAAATTTCAGTACAAGCATAAATCCTGCTTGTAGTTACATTGCCCTTGCCAACTTCAAAGCTAGACTCTAAGCAGTGCTATCTCATTAAAAATCTCCAACTTACGGATCCTTAATTTAATATTCCCGGTGGTGTTCATCTTTTGATAGGAGCCGATCATTTTTTTGAAGCAATAAGCTATAAGGAGATTGTAGTTGCTTGCACCAGAGCTCGCACGGCCGGTTATTTTCATGAATCGATATTGCCTCAAATAGCAGCAAATATTAATCAGGCCCTGCGAGGTTTATGGAAAATATAACTAAATCACTTTACACAAGACGAAGAAGAATTGGAACGTTGCTTTGTATAAACTAACACTAGAAATGCAGAAGGATGATTTGTCGTCCGTCTACTATTCAAAGCTTCGTCAAGTCTACTTGGGAAATCTTACATAATGGCTAGAAGGCCGAGCTCAATGCCTTCAGGCACATGGAGGGTGCAACCATTATGAATGAGCCAAATCAATCCTTTCAACCACATCACGGTGTCATGAAACGTTCGTTTGCCACCACAAAATTGTGCTGTTTGACGCCTCGGCTAAAATCAGCCAAATTGTTGGTCCTATCGAGCAAAACAGTCTGTATCAGATACTCGACTTGTTTTGCGAGTATCAAATAGCCTTTACCGGAAACATCGGAAAAGTGTTTCGGCCACTATACTTGAAGTGCCAGAAAACCACATATATGAGATGATTTTATGGAGAACTAACCCTTCTAATAACGTTAAGGAGTTAAAATTAAATTGCAGAAAGCAGAAAAGCGTATGAAGTTGCTCAACTTTTATCAGACTCGGGTTTCCAATTGCACAAATAAACATCTAACTATTTGATGATACTCTAAGAACCACCTGACTATAAAAGAGTGATGGGCTCCTAAAATATTGAAGAAAATAACAAATCAATTTACTAGGTTTACCGTAGAATCAGTTTCATGATATAGTTTCTACTTTCAAGAAACTTTCAAGAAAATATTGTCTAAGCCATCGTCCAGATTAAGATACTTTTCAAAGTTTCTGGTTCGAAAAATCGGACTAGAACGGCCACAGGTTGTCCCGTCGTTGACCAAATATTCAGTGATTCCCGCTTCTAACTGTTTCATGGATTTGCTATGGGAAGCTTTTAACTCCGTTGCCGATCCAACAAATGTAGTGCCGTTGTCACTATACATGTCACTAATTCTACCACGTCGAGAGGTAAATGTTGAAAAGGTTGCCTTTGAGTAATACGAAGAGAGGGTAGATTGCCCATTAGTTGGTTTCTAGATCCAATATTCACGTCGTGTTGATGCTAGTGTTTGAGTAATCCCGCCATGGACTGTAATATTATGTGCTTGAGCAGTAATCCGAGGAGATTTCTAATGAAGGTTGCGGTACCGGCCATTCTGTTGAATGGTTTTGTAACCGTAGGAGGGGCCAGTCCACCAGAGAGGATGATTATGAAGCACTATAGGTGACACTCCTCGAGAGGCGCAATCAGCAGGATTCTCTTCTGAAATTATGTGTCGCCATTGACTGAATTTGACTTCGAGAATTTCAGCAACTAATATACCTGATTTAGTCGAGCCACTTTCGTTTTCGCTGCTAATAGCCCGATGTAAATTGTGCCATCCAAATTAGCAACACGAGAGTAAATAACTGCTGCATATGCTGCGTTCGATGCATCGCAGACGCCATGTAATTCGCAATGTTGTTGAATCCTGCTATTATTCAGCCACCTATAGGAAGTTTTATAAGAGAAATTAGCGGCAACTCCGCCCTTTACGTTAGCCATGTGGTTTTAATAGATTCTGACAAAGGATCGTTCCATCCCACATGTGCCAACCATAAATTTTGTAGAAGTATTTTACATATAGAAAATCATCATGATTTGATGACCATTTTCGAAGTGCAAATGCTCCAGATTTCATAAGCTCGATCAGTTCTTTTGCGCTGATTCGATACATTCTCCACCAGACAACACATCATCAACGTAGAACTCATGCCGAACAGATTCAGCTGCCAAAAGATATTTCTGCCTTCGTCGGATGCTAATTGCAACAAGGTTTTTATGGCTAGAAATGAAGCACTTGCTGTTCCATAGGTTCCTTAATTTGCTCATTAGGACTAGAACGCCATACAATTCGCTGAAATTCCCTGTAATTTATGTTCATCCGGATCTGCCTATACATTTGTTGAATATCCGCAGTGAATGCTATCATGTGTGTTCGCCAGTTCATAATTATGGATATAAGTTCAGATTGTAGTGTAGGCCCTACCGTCAACGTTTCATTTACCCAGTTTTGAATTCTGTGCTGTGGATGAACCATTGTGGCTTTTCCATAAAAAACCATAAGGCCGTCAATTAATATTTTACCAAACACGTCCACTCCCAACAATATTTCGACCGGGCCTGGTTTATAATAAAAAGGATCAGCAAGACGTTGATTTTAAAGATGTGGCCAATTTGAGGTTTTAACTAATTTTGTCGGAAGTTCGTGGATAAGTTCACGTCTGAACTAGTCGTAACTTGCATATTGAATCTAACTATCGAACTCGTATTGCCAGTTTGGACTGACTCCAATAATTGGAACGTTCATAGGTTTTCCTTTTAAACCCAGTTTGCTGACCGCAGTTTCAGTAATAAGCGTAGCCGAGAGCTTTGATCAAAAAGAGCTCGTAAGATGATCTGCTTACCAGAGACCAATTGAACCTTAACCAATGCTGTTGCTAATAAAATTTGGAAATTAGTGGGTGCAACATGAGCACTAAATATATCGTTGGTTTCATTATGTCGCTGTGGCATCTTGCTAGAATGAGTATTTTCAGTATATGTCGGTTTCGTAGTAGCTTCATGAGCTAGCGAGTGGTGTTTTTGATTACATTGTATGCAGCTTTTGGTGTTGGCACATTCATTAGCGTTATGTCCATTTCGTAAGCAATTAAAGCATAAATTATTGTTACTTAGAAACTCTCGTCGATCCTTTACCTTCATTCTTTTGAATTTGAAGCAAAAACATAAAGCATGTTTGTTCCCACACAAACTAAATGAATTGGTTGAGGTTGCGTGAAAAGTTCTCATTGGAACTGACGAAGGATTTGATGCCGGTTGGTGCAATCGCAGAATTTCCCAAGTTGGATGGTCAACATTTGATGCATTTGCCATTTCGCATTGCTTCAAATTTTCCGAATCTAATTTCTGTACTACCATGAACACAACCCAGTCGTCCCAATATTCAGTTGGCAACCCAATATTTTTTAACACCCGTAATGTCTCGGTTGTTGTGTATTTTCCAAATTACAGGCATTGATGTTTTAATGTTAAAGGTAATAGTTTTGTTTTTAGTTTTTGATTGGAAACTCCAGGTCGAGTGTTTTCAGGAGTTGGTAATCCTACTTCTCAGATTTACTAATTTATTATGATCTTATTAGAGAAAATATTTGAGTTTACATAAAAGTGGTTATCTGTCAAATTTGTCGTTAGGAGAGGGGGTCTTGTTCTAGAGGTGGTCGTATGTTGAAGTTTTACAAGTATTTGGTAAAATTGAAACTACTTGATTGTCTTTTAAAATTTGACATTAAAAGAATTCACACAACACACACATTTAGAATACAAAACACAAATACAGGGTGTCCGCCGGGAAGGTATACTACTCTGTTTGTTTATAATTGTTTTATTTAATGTCGGCAATTATGTATGGAATACAGTATTAGCTAACTGTCCGCCTTTGTTAGCCTGCCTCACAAATGCGAGCACTTTTGAGCACATTTTTCATTACATTCTAACACATTTCACGCGGTATTTCATTAATTTCATCACGAATATTTTGTTTGAGTTGCTCAAGCGTTTCTGGTTTGTTTGCATAAGCCTTGCGTTTTAGATATCCCCACAAAAAGAAGTCTGGAGCAGTCAAATCAAGTGACCGTGGAGGCCAATCAACATCACCATTTTTTGAAATAACTTGTTGTGGAAAGAGGTCTCGCAGTAATTTCATTGTAATCCTGGCTGTATGCGATGTGGCACCGTCTTGTTGATACCACATGTTAATCAAGCCCAAAGCATGCAGTTGTGGTGTTAAAAAGTTTTCAATCATATCACGATATCACTCCTCATTCACAATTACCGTTACGCCGTTTTGAGTTTCGAAGAAGTAAGGTCCAATGATTCCTCCTGACCAAATTGCACAACAGACTGTCACTTTTAATGGATGTAAAGGTGACTGATGACGTCACAGTAATCGATGATTGATTTTGATAAAATGTTTTAACGATTAAAACACGTTGATTTATCGAATATTTTTCCATAATAAATTTGCCACGTGTCTACTTCACGACTGCCAAATATGAACTGTCAATACTAACGTTTACCAAAATGGCGGCCAAACAAAGTAGTATACCTTCCCGGCGGACACCCTGTATCTAGTTTTTTCAACAAATTTAACCAAAGTTTATCATTTATCACATAAAGAGAATCGCTATTTTTGTTTTATCGATGATAAGTTTATCATCGATAATTATTTATCATTATCATTATCATCGAAAAGATGAACATGAAATAACGTTCGAAACGTCGACTTAATTTTTTTAATTAAAAATTATAATAAAAAAATAGGCTATAAACCAGATATTGTTTATATATATATATATATATATATATATATATATATATATATATATATATATATATATATATATATATATATATATATATATATATATATATATTTATTCATACTTTATAATTTATGTATAATTTATCACTTATTCGTTTAGGATAGACTAAAAATTATGTCAAATGAGATTTAAGTATTAAATTTAACATTTCAAAAAAAGAAAAATTACATGTCCATCTAAAAAAAATTTAATTTAAAATATTTGTTAAAAATTCATCAAGTGGAATATTCAAAATACTATAAATGTTATCAAAATTGTAAACATGTTTATATATTATGAAGCACCCTCAACACAAATTGACTGATAAAGCGCTCACATATTAAATTTAATTCTATATTATACTACTTAAAACAAACAATGGCCTATATTAATAAGATTGAACTCCAAAGAATTTTTTATTTATCTATAAACGAAATTTTAAAATTTTATTTTCA
Organism: Tipula confusa; assembly: GCA_963556175.1. Taxonomy (NCBI): domain Eukaryota; kingdom Metazoa; phylum Arthropoda; class Insecta; order Diptera; family Tipulidae; genus Tipula; species Tipula confusa. The sequence continues at coordinate 10,738,148 of OY744478.1, read as the reverse complement.
TTTATAAGAATCCTGACGTTTATTTTCCTAATTTTTTCTTAGACAAGTTACTCGAATAACCTCAATGATCTAAGTTCTTATATTATTCAATCATCGCTTTCATTTTAAGATTAAATTTTTTTTCGTGTAACCTTAATACTGGATGGCCAGAATTATTTAAAGTTGCAAGTCAATAATAAAATCGAATCTGCAGTTATGCATCCCAAACCGAAAAAGAGTTGGGAGAGCTTTTTAGCTACAAAATGTTGCCCCAGTCGAGCCTATAAATGAGATTTATCGACAGTATCCTCAATTTTATGATTAAAAGGACTCCGTCTAAAAAATTTAAAACTTAACCTTGCACATAATAATTTTTTAACGAGTCCTAATTTTACTCTTTTGTGGCTGAAATAAATTTCAATCATAAAATCATTATGATCATTTGAGGTTGAGTATTTGTTATAAGTTGTTTCACAAGGTATTCAAAAATTTTAAACGCGAGCACTTTTTAGAATATGGCCTATACCTCGTTTAGTTTATATCACCGACGTAATCGATGAATGGAGTGTATATAAAATATAAGAAACTAAAACAACGGGATTCTTAGTTAAAATTTAAATCGAGTAGGCTCGATATTCTAAACAGGAAAATGTCCATAAAAGAAAAACAAAATATTCAAGCGCACGTACGTTCATCCCAATGAAAATTATATGTAATTCATATAAAAACGGGATACACTCAATTTTACAATTTCCAAAGTGTGGAAAAATATTCGCTGTCAAATTTATAATCATATTTTACATTCAACAAAGTATTTTAAAAAAAATGTTAAATGTAGTTTTTATGTAATTAACTTAAAGAATTAAAATCAAAAATAAGTAAATAGAAAATCAAAGATTTTCGAAAATGTTTTATTGAAAAATCTATGTAAACATCTAAGTACACATTAAATACAAAAAAAAATATTATTAATATATATATATATATATATATATATATATATATATATATATATATATATATATATATATATATATATATATATATATATATATATATATATATACATATATATATATATATATATATATATATATATATATATATATATATATATATATATATATATATATATATATATATATATATATATATATATATATATACATATATATATATATATATATATATATATATATATATATATATATATATATATATATATATATATATATATATATATATATATATATATATATATATATATATATATATATATATATAAGACAACATATACACGTCTAAAGAAAATTAAATAAACTAAACATGGTAACCTGGAAAAAGTTGTTTTATTTTCCCTGACTATCCCAACAAGCTGTACCACAATACCACAACTGGTTTCAATCGCAAGTATGATCAAATTGAACAGTCAACACCACAAAAATTGGAGAGGAAATGAGATTATACAACGAATACGGTAACGGCAACAATGTAAACATATTTGAATTATATTATTATTATTTATTTATTCATCAATTTAAAAAAAAAAGAACCTTATTCAAACGTTTTAATAAACTTAAAAAAAAACATTGAAGTAAAACAATAAAAATGAAATAATTATGACAGCAACAGCCGTCTCTTAAACAACGTTCATAAAATATTAAAATCAACAACACTGTAATTTCGATTAAAAGCAACAAAAGCATTGAAAATAAGTTCCTTATTTCTAAAATTATCTGCACTAAAAGCAATATGCAAAAATTCCGAACGTACTCTTAAAACTTGCTGAGCAATTAAATCGTGAACATAAAATGTCACGAGCAAAAACGGTACAAAAAAAAAACCGAGCAATTGGCGCAGTGGTTAAAGCTGCAGTGTTTGGGATGGGAGTCACCGGGTTCGAATCTCAATGGGGGAGGGTTGCAAATGGGAGTTTTCATCGCCTGATTACGATCGGTGATGACAATGAACACAACTATGACCCCCTGTCGGAGTGCAGAATCCATGAGCCGAACCATCGTCCATGTCAGTATAGGCTGGCTGGAGCAATGCAATATGCATATGGATTTAAAAGCGAACCTATATTCATGCGTCCTAAATTTGACTAGTGACGGCGTAAGGTAAGACATTAACAATTAACCGCGAAAGAGTTGGGAGAGTTTCAGCCCCAGAAAAGATTGCAGGGTTCAAAATATAAAAAAAAACTACTTCTGATGCTTTCAATCCTATCAGAATACTTTTGATAGAAAGGATTCCAAATCACAGAGACATATTCTAACATTGACCTAAAGTAAGTAAAGTAAAGACATTTTAAAGGATCACAAAACTCATCACCATGACGCTTAATAAAACCCAGAATAGAAAATTCCTTATTTATTATACAACTAATGTGATTATTAAAGTTCAAACTACTAGAAAAGATAATTCCGAGATCATGGATGTCATACAGACCCTACTGACCTGTACGTCAAATAAAACAAATGGGACCTCCACTGAGACATTTTGAACCTTAAAACATTAGACTACGTCATTAATAAATATTATGCAAAGTAACGGTCCAAGATAACGGACTTGGACTGTGCGATATTAACGCATTGCTTACGGTTTGAAACATACGACGCAGCCCATTTAATCGGAATGAAACCAACCCCGAAATCAATTAATTTACGAAAAAGAATTGCGTGATCTATTTTATCGAAAGCTATCGAAAAATCTATATAGAACACATCTACCTGCATACAGGTAGGTTTCCAACAGTCTCAAATACGTCACTAGAAATATTTTTTAAACGACGATTGAACCTATGGCTCGTCATAGTTTCAGCCACAAAATTTCTTTGGAATAAATAAATCAAAAGCCTCTATTGATTGATTGGTTGATTGGTTAGAGTGTACGGCCAACAACGAACTAGGAACTCCTGGAATGCCGAGCACAACCGTAGACCTGTGTTACATATAACAAAATCGAAGGAGTGGAGGAAATGTTAGTTATGACAGACTCGACCCGGTTACTGACACCTAAGCGATCGATAATTAGTATTTTTTTTTTGTGGTATAGGGAAAGAAAAATAAAGTTAGTAATGGCGGAATTGACCCAGTTTCCCGGTGGCTAATGTTTAACTATTATATTAACACAAGACAATCACAATTTTTCTGAACTGCGCTCCATTCTAATGTCTCTTATCAGCAAATCCAGTGTGCCACCATTCAACTGTAATTTCTAAAGGTTCCCTAAGAACAAAATCTATTAATGAAAAAACTTCTACAAGCTGTAGGCTGTAACAGATAGCATTAGTTTTCACCTGTAAATTACAAATTTATTATTTCACTTTATTTGACACAAAACTTTAAAATAAATACATATTGGGTTTTAGAATAATTGATTAAACATTACAAATCAATTGAATTAACCGTTTCATGACTAATTCGTCACATAATCACATTAATAGATAACAATAGAAGTTTATTGTTTAAAAAACCAATAAATCCATTGTAAACATCTGCGATACTTCCATAAGGTATATAAATCTTGATAATGATTTAATACTCAGCACTATCGCAATTTGCGTTAACTTGAAAAAGTTCAAGATTATTTTTCAACGCATTAATAACGCCGTGTAATACAAACAAGACTCTTTATCATAGTAGATACATTTTGGAGCACCTTTACGGTTTCGTCGAAGTTACGAAGTTAATTACCATTCACATCACGAGAAGAACTCGGCAATGAATACATTTAATTGAATACCTTAATGCACGCTGCGTAGACAATCTAACTGCACATTCCAATCTAACTGCACCAATGGACCTAATTTAAAATGAAATTGGTAAAAACAGTATTTTATATCCCCAATAATATAATTAATTTTATTATATGTTCGACTTTACAAAACATAAACAAATTAAAAATAATAAATTAACAGTTACTTGACATTCACAGTTATAGTTTTCAATTATTGTGTTATTAAATTCACAGTTTATATATATATATATATATATATATATATATATATATATATATATATATATATATATATATATATATATATATATATAAATATATATATATATATATATCAGCGAGAAAGTTAAAAAATGAACAGCACGTTACTATGGCAAACACACAGAGAAATAAATTAATAAATAAATTTAAAATTAACAAGTTAACAGTAAATAGTACTGGTCGATGGGTCGACAACGAACGAATGACAATGGTATTAACAACAGTTAAACACAGAAACACGTAAAAAAAACTCGCATCCAAATAACATTAAAACCGTCCATGGTTTTTTTTTAATATCGACGAGAAGATTCAAATTTTTTTTACAAGCATAACGGTAGTTTTCATATCGTTTCTTTGTTGTTGTTATTCATTATAAAAGCATAAAGAACAAAGAAACAAAAAAAAAACAAGAAAATGGAAGAGTTGTTAAATTTTAGGATGTACCCTAAAGATCTTTCTGTTTCAGGCATAATGTATGAACTGAGGATTCGTGACATGGTAATAAGTGATACCATTCAAACAGTAATTTCTAACGGCAAGTAATTTTTAAGTCTAAAATTAGGCATATTCGGAACGGAGCGTTTTGAGCTATGGATAAGAATGAGGAAAAGGATGCAATATTGTACGGTCTTGTAAGAATAATCAAAAGAATCATCCGGCAGTCGGTTGAAGAGCGAGCAAGTATCCACGTAGATATTCAACGAGGTTGTAACCAAGGAAATGTAACCGCTCACAGCAGAGATTGAAAATTTGTGTAGAAGGGATCAATTATTTTAAACCAAAAACAAAGAGACAATAGTCACGTAAACTTAATATGACGATTTAGAGCAAAGAATGAGGAACTTGCATATTTTTAAATCCGATGAACGTTTTCGTGATGTTTGACTCTCTCTAAATTTGATTAAATGTCACAAAAGAATTGGGAAGAATCCGGGTACCATTAGAAAAATGGCCAATTAAATTTAGCGATGAGAATAATATTTTATTAACAGATTTCTTGTCGAGAGGAGACATGTATGCCTGAGCTGATGATGTCAATCCAACGCAACTATTCAAAAGCTTTTTCAAAATGTTGGAAGGTGTAACTTTGAAATGGTACGAAGTAAATATGTAAAAGTTCATGGATTAGGCTCGTAAGAGGTTTGAAAAATGTTTCTTGTCAAAGCATTATGAATTTATGATGCGAGAGGAGATTTTAACAAGGATGCAAAAGATAAGCGAAATATGAGGAATACCAAAATATGAGGTAAAACCTAGACGCAGGTGAAAAGTTGTGGGAAAAGTACGGCTACTTAAAGTACTTTGTGTATTCGATTCTGCTTAGATGCGAGAAAATTAAATGAAGTGACTGTAAAGGATACAAACCCGTTGCCATATATAAACTGGATCTACAGTCAACTAAACGGCACTAAATATTTATCCAGCTTGGATCTATTGGATGCTTTCTGGCAAATATAATTGAACGCTGCAAGCCGACCTAAAGAGTCTCGTAGTGGTTTTCGCTATAGAGATATTGAGGTCTTACATCGACGGTATACAATTCAGAGTGATGACTGACTCAGAGTGTGCTTCACTGATATGGTTGAGAAACCTAAATGACCCTGCATCAAGGTTTGCTCGTTGATCACAATGCGTATCCAAGGGCACGATTTCGAACTCCTGCACAGAAAAGACAAGCTAAACGTAGTTTCCTATGCGTTGTCCAATGCAATTGAGTCAATCGAAATAGAATCGACCATGCAGAATGATGAGGCATATCAAAACATCAGGAAAGATGTTAAGGAATCGCCAGATTAGTAGCCTGATTTTCGGCTTAAAAACGGAACATTATACAAATATTGTTGAAGGCGATGGAACACAGAGTTGGAACTGGAAATTAAATGTGCTACTGTCTGAGCGACGAGGGATAATGGTGCGATAATACGTAAAAGTATGTAATAGATGTCAGTTTAGTAAAGCTAAGTGTAAGATATCTCGAGTACCTATGGGTGAGCTAAGAGTACCAACCTTACCATGGAAAACTAAATGCAAATTATCATCCACAAGGCAATCCAGCGGAACGCGTGAACAGAAGTATTTTGTCGACAATTAGAACGATGAGGTTGATGAAGATCATCGGGATTTGGATAAAAATATAGCAAATATAGCCTGATCGTTAGGATTATTTATGTGAGATGACATAATTACCCAGAATGTCCTTAATCAATGGTTCGAGTTTAAGACACAATTGCAAGCGCTAAATTGAAACAAATTAACGGATTCTCAGATGCATCTGAATGGTTGTGTGATTTATCTTTGAGTGACTGACGAGAATGGTAAACATTTTATACGAATTATTCGTTCCAAATCCCGGGTAGCATCCCTTAAAAACCAAACTGTACCAAGATTTGAGCTTTGTGCTGGTTTGTTGCTAGATCAAACTTTAGATAAACTATTGAATAGCATGGATATAGAAAATGATTAGACATATCTTTGGTCGGATCCAGAAATCACGTTACTTCGAATTAAATACGAACCATACAAATATGCGTCATTTGTGGCAAATATAGTGGCATGAAACCGCCAAAACCACAGTCACACACATTCTTAAATACCTATACATCACACAAAAGCCCACATATACAACCACACACTTATATACATACACCTGTGTGGAATGTATGACCGGAGGAAAACTCCCCAAGAAATGGAAGGGACAAAGATTGGTACTCAGACCAAAAGGAGGCACCCGAACAACCCGCATCATACAGACCATTATGTATGTTAGATACTACCGGTAAGCTGCTTGAGAAATTATTTATACCAGTCAAGAGCGCCACACGGAAGGTATTTCCGGGCAACATGAGGGTCAGCTTTAGGAAAAAGCGTAGCACAATTGATGCTATTGCAAAGGTGTGTCACATAGCAGGCAACACACTGGCTGATAAAATGTAGAAGGAAGGCGACAAACACTACTGTGGAGTCGCTACACTTGACATTAAAAACACGTTCAATATTGCGAATTGAGACATAATCGTTAGGAAACTACCAAACTTATGAGTTCCAATCTATCTAACCTGCTTAATAGGTAACTATTTTCAAGAACGGATGCTGATATACTCATTGGTAACTCCATCCTCTCTAGCCATTCCACCACATGCTGTGGTCCAAAAAATGTGTGGATGGAATTCCCCTTGATGCGACGTCAGCTGGATTCTACGATGAAGTAATGTGGTTCCAATATTTTCGTGGATATGATTCAATAACTTGTGAAACGCGATTAACTTCGAAAGTTCCCAGATTTCGAGGTATCGTTGAAAGCCAACATAATACAATTGTTAAATCGCTCCATAGGTGAATTGTTCTTGATCTGTCATCCAATATTTGCAACACACTGTCCATGAGATTAGCAAGCAATACGGCAGCACATAATTCTAATTTTGCTATTGAAATTTGTTTAGCAGGTGCGACTTTCGTTTTTGCTGA
>OY744478.1:10708002-10730502 GCA_963556175.1 Tipula confusa | reverse complement strand
CGCGTGAAAAACCATACATAAACGTAGATAAAAAATAAAAAGAATAAGACGTGCAGGAAAACCCAAAGTCTGTCTGTAGATTGTTTTAAGAAAATTTGTATATATAGATTTATATATATATATATATATATATATATATATATATATATATATATATATATATATATATATATATATATATCTATATATATATATATATATATATATATATATATATATATATATATATATATATATATATATATATATATATATATATATATATATATATATACATGTGTTGTGCAAATATTAGAATTTGTTCTCGAAATATTTAAATGATCATGACTGTGATGATGGTAGTTTACAATTAAAAATAATAACAATAAACTAAGAATAGTCCACCGACATCAAAATTATTTCTAAAATTAGACTGCTTAATATAAATTTTCTTTATTTTATTTGTTTTGTAATTCTAATACACTGACGGAAAAATGTAACGTCCATTTATATATGTAAATTTTATATATGTATATATAAAATACATTTAGGAAAATACGAAAACTACTATATATAGACGATTGATTGATTATGATATTAAAATATTTAAAAATTATTTATTAAAATCCATACCATAAAATTTCCAGCCCAATACCTCAATTTTCCCGTATATTTTATTTGTCTTATACTATTAAATCCATAAACAGTGTTTTCATTTTCTATTCTATCCAAAATATAAAATAAAAAAGAAAAACGACACACAGATAAAAGACATATTTCCATCAATTATGTAAATTAATTTTTTTAAATTAAAATTATCGATATGTCATCAAAACGTAGAAAGCAAGCGGCGGCCAGTGATAAGAATCCAACAAAATCATTATTACCAAAAAAAGAACGTTGGTTATTTACACGAAAAACATGGAAATATATGCAAGATGCGGGACGAAAATTAGTTCCCGATGGCAAAAATCCAAATAATCCTGAAGATTTTGCACGCATCGAGGAACACTTTAATAAAATATGTAAAAGTGAATCAAAATTTTTAATATGGCGACGTAAATCATCGTTTCCCGAATCGATAATCGAATGTCGAAGTCGTAAAAAATTAATTGCAAAACAAAATAAAAAATTATGTGGTCTTAGTCACCAAGATGAATTTGATCATGAAAAACAAGATCAATTTGTTATCGATACATTGGAACAGTATTTGGATGCAATTAAAAATCAAACGAAATTAACATGCGAATCGAATGAAACGTTGGGTGAATCGAATAATGGAATAATAAATAACGAGAATATGGGGGCCATACCAAAATCATGTAGTCGTATTCGAAATACGCCATCATTTAAAATTTCATTGGATAATATAAATAAAAAATTTAATCTTATCTGGCAACATCATCACAATCGATCTCGAAATACGGGCGATATACCCATATCACAACAACAAAATCGTCCTCCTGAATTAGATATCAATGCCAAAGTCGAATTGATCAAATGCATTAAATACTATATAAAAAATAATAAAACAACGGTATTCAATTATAATCATTTACGATCGATTGATAATCTTTTCAAAGATTTTTATCTCCTCGAAAAATTTCTTTTAGAACTTAAACAAGAAAAATTCAACACAATGTTTAAGAAATGTACGACCCTAAGCCATAAACCAATATCCGCATCTATGTCGAATTTAGATCAGATACAACCATGTTTAAATTTTATAATTCCAAAAATTCAAATAAAACATCCATCGTTTGAATCGACGATTAATAGTAGTACGATCGGTGTGCAAACCGATCGACTATCAATTGCCGAAATTAAAACATGGTATAATGAGCAAAAATCACAAGGCGATGGTTATAGTAGTCACGAGAGTGATAACGATATACTCGATGGTAGTGATCACGAACATGGTCGTAATCGACGAAAAAGTAGCATGGATAATGAAGATGTTTCAGAATCGGTCAGCAATACGATCAAAAGATATTTAAATATGGCGCGAAAAAAACCAAATAGCAAAAAAGACGATGCAAATCGATTTAAACGTATCAACTATGATAAAAATTTACGAAACATAAAAACGAAAAATAAATTTATATCAATATTGGCTATTGATACGGACACGGACAAGGGATCCCAAACCGAAAACGTATGGCTCGAACATTTACTCAGCTTATTCGACGATCGTAATCCACATAAAATTAGTAATAATTATAATAATAATAATAATAATAATAATAGTAATAAACATTCCGAAAATAATTCGTCAAATGGGGAGTCATCGTCACCACAGTCACCGTCACCACAGTCATCACCAATATCGAAACAAAGTGGGAAACATTTTTTTACAGGCTTACTAACATTTAGTACGAATAATGACTGTAACGACTCTAATACGAGTAATCAAATTTTAGCTAGTACATCGTCAACGGCAGCAAATCAGCTGATGCAAAAATCAAAATCATCATCAAATGTTGGTCACTTGGTTAGCAAAAAAATATGGAAGACTCGATCAAAAAGTCAATCTCGTGCATCAAATACATTTCGACCAATGTGGACTCCGCAGGTAAAATAGCAAAAAAAAATGTCATAGAGACATTCGCAATTTTTTTTTTGTATTTTTTTTTTTTTTTGTATATTAGGGAGATGGAATATGGACTACACCACAGGGTAAACGAGTTCTGTTGACTAACACAAAATTACAAAATTTAACCGAATTGGAACGGAAAATGTTGCATCGGGTCGCCATAGAAAAATTACAACAACTTAATTTCGGAATTAATGTATCAGCACCAGATGGTTAATATTTTATTCTAGTGCCATCAAATATATTTATCTAAAAATGCATTTTATTCTAGACCAAACAACAACAAAAACATCAACAGAAAATGGATCAACGAGTGGCAGTGCACCGACAAAAAAACATCGAACCCTTTTACTAAAACGTAAAGCATTGACAACCGGATTTTTTGACATGGGTAAAGATAAAGATGATAAAAGTGCCGCAAGTCAAGGATTAGTATTCGGTTTATCTTTAGAGCAGTGTATCAATAATGACGGTCGACTTAACAAAGAAAATCAAAGTAGGCCAAATCATAATTCATTTAGTTCGTTGCTCGAAACAAAACGAGATAAAACCGTAAGATCTTTAACATTTATGTATAACGAACATAAAATAATTTCATAATATAAATTCTAGAAACTACAAACAGCGTCATGTGAAAGTCTTCCAACTATTCCAACCAATTTAAGTATTGTCGAAAATCTAGATGATGACCGGGCATTTTCGTCTAATACACTAGCGATTATGACATCGCTCAGTCAAACAGATTTATCGAAAACATCGATGATGGATGATTATGGAGCATGCGATATAAGTGGACGAGATTCTTATGTACCGATAATTGTTACCGAATGTATAAGAAATTTGGAACAGTTCGGTTTACAAACTATCGGTCTATTTCGTGTGAGTTCATCGCGTAAGCGTGTTCGACAATTGCGCGAGGAATTCGATCGCGGATTAATCACAAAACTAGATGAGAGTGTAACACCGCATGATGTGGCTACGTTATTAAAAGAATTTCTACGTGATTTACCTGAACCGCTACTATGCCAAAAATTGTACTCAGCTTTTGTTAAAACTCAAAGTAGATACGATCGAAATTTACGATAATTTTGAAAATAAATTTTTTGTTTTTTTTTTTTTTTTTTTTTTTAGAAATTCGCAATCGTCGTTTACAACTTGAATCACTGTCACATTTGGTTCAACTGCTACCGGTTGCACACCGAGATACCCTATATGTGATTCTACGATTTTTGGCCAAAGTAGCTCTAGTATCGCAGGATGTTATTCATGCAGATAAAATCGTTCATTTAGGTAACAAAATGGACTCGAATAATTTGGCAACTGTATTCGCACCAAATATACTAAGAAGTCCACCAACAAGTCGGCAAACAACAGAACAACAAGTAGAAGAACGTCTTGATGCTATTAACGTAATACGAACAATGATCGATCATTATGAAGATATTTTTACAATTTCATCGGAAATGCTCGATGAAATTTATACCACAATGATTGATGTGCAACCAGATCAGTTCGATAATTGTTTTGAACAACGAACTGGTGGTTGTGAAATACCAAGAGATCCGCTATATCATTCAATTTCAATAGCACCAAGTGATACGGGTAGTGATGATACAAGTGCTGGTGAATTACGAAAAATTTATTCGAGAGAAAATTTATTGCATGAGAATACTGTGATCGGGCCAAATGTTGAAAGTAGTAAAAGGTATGTGTACTTTACTTCCATCATTAGATTAAGTCGCCAAATTACATACGACAATGATTTAGTGGAAGATATGTTTCAAGAAATCGATCAGTAAGCGAAGTAATGACTATTGACTTGACTATTGGCTTGACTATTGACTTGACTATTGACTTGACTATTGACTTGACTATTGACTTGACTATTGACTTGACTATTGACTTGACTATTGACTTGACTATTGACTTGACTATTGACTTGACTATTGACTTGACTATTGACTTGACTATTGACTTGACAATTGACTTGACTATTGACTTGACTATTGACTTGACTATTGACTTGACTATTGACTTGACTATTGACTTGACTATTGACTTGACTATTGACTTGACTATTGACTTGACTATTGACTTGACTATTGACTTGACTATTGACTTGACTATTGACTTGACTATTGACTTGACTATTGACTTGACTATTGACTTGACTATTGACTTGACTATTGACTTGACTATTGACTTGACTATTGACTTGACTATTGACTTGACTATTGACTTGACTATTGACTTGACTATTGACTTGACTATTGACTTGACTATTGACTTGACTATTGACTTGACTATTGACTTGACTATTGACTTGACTATTGACTTGACTATTGACTTGACTATTGACTTGACTATTGACTTGACTATTGACTTGACTATTGACTTGACTATTGACTTGACTATTGACTTGACTATTGACTTGACTTTTGACTTGATTATTGACTACTATTAAACTAGCTATTCTAGGTTCTATAGAATATTAAAAGTTTGATAGCCTCCGTTTTAGTAAATATTAACCTTTAACTTTGAGTTAATTCCAAATATTTCGAGCAAAAAGTTTGAAATGAATAATATCATAATTTATACAACATAAAAACAAAATAATTTAATTTCTTTTATATATAAATAGTCGACATAAGGATCGTACACCAACAACCACAAAAATTAAATATCAGGAGGGTCAAAATATAAATTCAAGCCGGTTACGTGAACACACGCCACAGTATCAATACAACCAAACTACTGATGATAATGACATTCATTCCAAAAATCAAACTATAGATCAAAAAATACGAATGACTAATTTTCCAAGTAAAAGCAGAAGTTTATCAACCGACTCAACAGCTTACACAGCACCATTATTTAGTAGCAGTACAAATATTGATTTAAGTCGTCGTATGTCATCTCCTTTACTATTATCGAATGAGCAACAGCAATTTCAACAAGGTCCAGAAATATTGACAGCTAGTTTACAAATTCCAGTACAATTACAACAAAATAGTAGTAGTGGAAATATTAGTAAACAAAATGTTGGTGATGAATACAACGATATACCGTATATAGAAGATCAGTGTAACACTTTCCCAATAAGTAATCACCATTCTAGTAGTATGCAACCACCGATTACTGGAATGTTATCAGTATTTGATTCAAATGCTGATCAACGAATTAGTACAAAAGCCATTACCCTAACGACATCATCGTCAAAATTAAATCGTGCTACGGCTCCACATAATCGTAAACTATCACAATCCGCATCCCTATCAAAAATTCGTTTAGATTCTATTTCAAAACATCCAGCAACATTATCCCTATCATCACCGACGACCGGCCCGTCTAACTACACATTTGAACCAAAAATCACTCCGTCCATAACAAATATTGGAGATGCTGTTATGAAATCAAAAACCGCCGGATTTGAAAAAAAAATTGATCCTGGATCGACATACGATTCAAAATCGATGTCCACAATTCATCAATCAGCATCAGCCTCAGCAATTCCATCGTCTGTAGCAGGAAGTACAACAGTGCCATTATCAATAAAACGACGGGGAGGACAAATGTATAAACGGCAAGAAATTATCTCAAGTGTTCAACCAGTAAAAAAGTAAATGTTTTAAATTTCGATGACTTACAGTCGTTATTTCACCATTTTATTATTTATATATATATATATATATATATATATATATATATATATATATATATATATATATATATATATATATATATATATATATATATATATATATATATATATATATATATATATATATATATATATATATATATATATATATATATATATATATATATATATATATATATATATATATATATATATATATATATATATATTATAGTTTTATATTCTGTGCGATTTATATGTGGTTCTCTTTTTCTTAACTTAAATTCTCTAACATAACTAACATGTATCATTCCATATTATATATATATATATATATATATATATATATATATATATATATATATATATATATATATATATATATATATATATATAAGACTGTTAGTGTTAGCTCTTAAACATTACCTTTAATAAATACGAAATGGTCTGAAGTGCCGGAGAATAACAACAATATGTTTATAGGGGACTATATTTCTTGGTAACCTAAAAAAATAACACTTTAAATTTCCACAAAGCTTTACAAATCCTCAATAAATTTTTTTCATCATTTTGCTCCGTTTCTCGTACCTTTACTAAATATATGCAATCGACACGTACTTTTGACTTTACATATTTTTGTATAGATATAATATATATAAGGAGTCCCGTCAGTCAATTTATCAATACCTGTATAGTTTTTATAATAGTAAAATGAAGTCAATTTCTAATGCTATGCTATGTGACGGCACCTGAAAGCAATTAAACTCTTTCTAAGTAACCAATTTTACGGTAACAATTAAAGCCACCAAAACCTTTTACACGGAAAACGTGCGCACACGGTGGTAGCAGTTTTCATAGTATTTCATGGTAAAGGGATAGAGATAAGGATATTAATTTACAAATTACTCCACGGAAAATATAAATACGTAATGTGTGAAATGGTTCCATATTGATTATTTCATTAGAATTAGAAAACAATAATTTGTGTCCATATGTATACCTTTCCAACACCAAATCCCAAATCCTTTCAAATACACACATATAAAAAGGAATACAAATTCGCTCAGATTCATTATTGAATTAAGTAAAAAAAATTTACAAAATAAAATGAATTAAAAACGATAGATGTACTTAATTAATTACTTGTATTGTACGTACTAACCAATCAAAAGCCTTTTTAAGTTAAATAAATAAAAAAAACTATTTATAATATATTATTTAAATGTCAAAACAAATGTAAAAAATAAGAATAAAAATGTCTAAAATATCTTTTAAAAATATCATCAATTTTATATGCACGAAACAGTACAAGTGTAACTAATAAATAAAAATAACGTTAGAAGAATCGAAGGGAGATTAAGTTTATTTTTATGTGGCAACTTAATTTCTTATACACCAAGACCCGATTTGCGTCGATTC
Organism: Tipula confusa; assembly: GCA_963556175.1. Taxonomy (NCBI): domain Eukaryota; kingdom Metazoa; phylum Arthropoda; class Insecta; order Diptera; family Tipulidae; genus Tipula; species Tipula confusa. Next base: position 10,722,871 of record OY744478.1, on the reverse strand, counting down.
AGTTATACATAATAGAAAAGACTCGGTTTCAGACACCTCATGATCAATAAGGAACAATTCGATCCTATTTAGAGGTAAGGAAAGGAAACGTATGGTAGTAATGACAGCCAATATAATAAACACCGTTTTATACCAAATACACAAAGTGATTGCATGAAAATCTTATTTATATTCACTTTAATCGACACAAAATCACCGAAATTATCAAAAATAAAATTTTATTAAAATAATTAAATATTCCAATTCTATCGAATTCACCATTTTATACCAAAAACACAAAGTTCTTGCATGAAAAAACTATTTATATTCACTATACTTGACAATAAATCACCGAAATTATCAAACATAAAATTTTATTAAAACAATTAAACGTTCAAATACCATAAAACTCACCGTTTTATACCAAATAGGCAAAGCAATTGTATAAAAATCCTATTTATATTCACTTTACTCGACACAAAATCACCGAAATTATTATAAATATAATTTTATTATAATAATTAAATGTTCGAATTCGATCAAATTCACCGTGTTATAACAAAAACACAAAGTGTTTGCATGAAAATCCTATTTAAATTCACTTTACTTGACACAAAATCACCGAAATTATCAAAAATATAATTTTATTATATTAGTTAAACATTTAAATTCGATCGAATTCACTGTTTTATACCAAAAACATAAAGTATTTGCAGGAAAATCTCATTTAAATTCATTTTACTCGACACAAAATCACCGAAATTATTATAAATAAAATTTCATTTAAATAAATAAACATTCACATTCGATCGAATTCACCATTTTAAACCAAATAAACAAAGTACTTACATGAAAATCCCATTTTTATTCACTTTACAAAAACACCGTATTTATCATGAATAAAATTTTATTAAAATTAATAAAAGTTCAAATTCGATCGAATTCACCGTTTTATACCAAAAACACAAAGTTCTTGCATGAAAATCTCATTTATATTCACTTTACTTGACAATAAATCACCGAAATTCACAGTTTTAAACAAAATTCACAATGTATTTGCTTGAAAATCACATTTATATTCACTTTACGCGACATAAAATTACCGAATTTATAAAAAAAATTTTTATTAAATTAATTAAACATTCAAATTTGATCAAATTCACCGTTTTATACCAAATACACCAAACACTTTCCTAAAAATCCTATTTATATTCACTTTATCGACACAAAATTACCGAAATCATTATAAATAAAATTTTATTAAAATAATTAAACGTTCAAATTCGATCGAATTCACCGTTTTCAAACCAAATACACCAAGCAATTCCTTGAAAATACTATTTATATTCACTATACTTGACACAAATCACCGAAATTATTATAAATACAATTTTATTAAAATAATTAAATGTTCAAATTCGATCAAATTCACCGTTTTATATCAAATACACAAAGTGCTTGCATGAAAATCCTAATCAAATTCACTTTACTTAACACAAAATTACTAAAATTATAAAAAAAAAATTATTAAAATATTTAAACATTCAAAATTGATGGAACTCACCGTTTTTAAACCAAATACACAATGAACTACTATCAAGATCCTTTTAATATTCACTTTAATTCTATACAAAAACTACCGAAATTTTAATAAATAAAATTTTATTAAAATAATAAAATATTCAAATTCAGTCGAATTCACCGTTTTATTTCAAATACACAATGTACTCGAATGAAAATCCTATTTATATTCACTTTACTTGACACAAAATTATCGAAATTATTATAAATACAATTTTATTAAAATAATTAAGTGTTCAAATCAAATTCACCGTTTTATACCAAACACACAAAGTTCTTGAATGATAATCCTATTTAAATTCACTATACTCGGCACAAAATCACCGAAATTATCAAAAGTAAAATTTTATTAAAATAAATAAATGTTCAAATTCGATCGAATTGACTGTTTTATAACAAAAACGCCAAGCATTTCCCTAATAATCCTATTTAAATTCACGTTATCGACACAAAATCACCGAAATTATTATAAATAAAATTTTATTAAAATATAATTAAATAATTAAAATAATTAAATATTAAATAATTCACCGTTTTATACCAAATACACAAAGTTCTTGAATGAAAATCCTATTTAAATTGACTTTACTTAACACAAGATCACCGAAATTATCAGAAATAGAATTTTATTAAAATAATTAACAGTTAAAATTCGATCAAATTCACCGTTTTATATCACATACACAATTTATTGACAAAAAATCACCGAAATTAACAAAAATAAAATTTTATTAAAATAATTAACAGTTAAAATTCGATCGAATTCACCGTTTTATATCACATACACAATTTATTGGCATGAAAATTGTATTTATATTCACTTTACTTGACAAAAAATCACCGAAATTAACAAAAATAAAATTTAATTAAAATAATTAACAGTTAAAATTCGATCGAATTCACCGTTTTATATCACATACACAATTTATTGGCATGTAAATCGTATTTATATTCACTTTACTTGACAAAAAATCACCGAAATTATCAAAAATAAAATTTTATTAAAATAATTGACAGTTAAAATTCGATCGAATTCACCGTTTTATATCACATACACAATTTATTGGCACAATTTATATAAAATTTAATATTAAATTTTATTAAGTTAATTAACAGTTGAAATTCGATCGGATTCACCGTTTTATACAAAAACATGAAGTATTTGCAGAAAAATCCCATTTAAATTGATTTTACGCGACACAAAATCACCGAAAATATTATAAATTAAAGTCCTTTATCAAGTTGTTTATCAATACCACAGTGAGGTTTGAGTTATGTTTTACTAGATTGATGGCGCTAACTATTATAGTTGTTTGATTTTAGATGAGCGCCTACAAATAATTATTATCATCGTTAATTTTTTCAAAGTTGGATTCATACTTTTCAGCTTCTCGTTGGGTGAGAACCCCAAATATGTCCCCTAATACAAGACCCACCGAATCACCGAAACCTCGTTTAACTCGTTTACGGCCTTTACTGCTTTCGAATAATAGCTTGTTGTCGGCTATCGAGTAATTGTATTGCCATAAAGAATGACGTCGCATTTTAGATCTGACAGCTTCATACAAGCCGATTGCAATTTTTTTTTAAATTGTCAATTTCTTCCCAATAAAAGGTTAAGTTGTAATGAAAGACTAATGTCCATTTCGTTGCCACTATTTAAAGCTTGCCAATTTTTCAAAGTGTATGAGTTCTCCCTACTTGTTTTGCTCGTCTATGTTGTTTTAGATGTGATTTTAGATGTGCCTGAATTAACATCTAATCATCGAAAGTTATTTGGTTGCATTTTTCCTGTTTAAAATGCTAATAAGCCAAATACTTGACTCAAATTATTTTTACAAGATTTAGTACATGGAAAAAAAAGGACAGGAATTAGTAGGCCCAAATATTCAAAGACGTAGTACATCCACCATGGTACATCTACCATAGAAAGGGATTAATGGCTGAAATTATATCGTTCTGTTGTTCAGAGCAGCAACAACTTCAACTTTAAAAAGTAACCAGTTAAAATAATACAAAAAAGCGAAGGTGCTACATGTGCAACCTAATACTTGGACGAATACCCAGATAAAGTACAGTTATCTGCAAAAACAGATTGTAGTTTATTACCAAAAATTTACATATGAGTTCGAAAGACTCATCGCATGCTTTTATGTAACTAAAATTAGCCATGCTGATTAGGGTTTAAAAAAAAGTTACATTTCTTTGTGTCATTATATCGGTCTAACCGGTCTAAGCACGGAACACAGTATTAATTTTGCACCACTTAGTAAAATTTGTTGTTATTCAAATTGGTTGAGTTCTCATTGAATTTTTCCTGTTCGGATTGCTAATCAATGATTGTAGGGAACAAGGCTTTCATAACGCATCGTTTATAAAATGCATAAATATTTGAATACAGTCGCAAATTTAAGGATTAGAACAATTATGTGAGACAAGGTGGAAAATAGAAAAATACTACGTTTGGCTAAACTTGAAAAGTTTCGTTAAGTTTGATGGTATAATTTAGCAAAATTTGTACGACCTTGCTAAAAATGTGTTCCCTACTACAAATAGCTTTTGTGATTTTATAATTGTTAATTAATCTTACAATATGCCCGGAAACTTCGAAGTTTAAGATGAGCACCTATATCAAGTGAATAAACCATTTAAATTTAAATTTTTTAACCCTTTCGTTAAGTTACTTAAATCATTGAATCACGCTAAAATTATATATAAAAAATGTGTTGTTAAAATGATATCCTCAATTGCCATTAAAACCCATCACTAGCTTCATAAACATGGGTTTAGATTGCTAACCATCCTCATAATATTACGGCTGTTTCAAATAAAATAATTTGTAGCTGGGTTTTGTACAACCCCAAAGTTCAATACCATAAGTCCATATTGGTTTCAGTATTTGCTTATAAAGTAGCAGCTTATTTTATGATGATAGAGAAGAGTGTCTCATGCATTTTTCTATATTTTAGTTTTAGTTCTTCATTTTTCTTTTTGACATGGACCTTCCATCTAAGTTTAGCATTCAGGGTCATGCCTAGATACTTAGCTGTGTTCGCATACGGTATTATTTCTCGATTTATTGAAATGGGTATATGTCCAACTCGCTTGTTGGTAAAATTTATGTGAACTGATTTAGTTTCATTTAGGTTAATTCGCCATTTTTTGGTCCATTTATATACTTCGGAGATAGCTGATTGTAATTTTTGTGTTGATGCTTCGATGCTTTTTCCAACAGCTAGGATCGCAGTGTCATCAGCAAAATTCACTACTGAGTTGTTTTCTAAATAAAAGAGTTGTATAGTAAATATAAAATCGGTCCTAGTACACTGCCATGTGGTACACTTGCTTTTATTTATTTCAATTCAGAATAAGTTTCAGCCAATCTAATTCTAAAGAATCTACCTTCCAAGTATGATTCCAGTATTTTAGCGAATTGCATTGGTAAGAGGTTTCTTAACTTATGATTAAATCCTTCATACCAAACCTTGTCAAAAGCTTGCGCCACGTCTAAAAATATTGGGGAGCAGACATTTTTCTCTTCAAGTGCACTTTCTCAATTATGTTGATTACTCTGTGTGCTTGTTGTATTGTTGAGTGTTGACGACGAAATCCGAACTGATGATTTGGGATTAAGTTATTTCTTTCAATTATCGGATTTAACCTTTTAATCAGTAGTTTCTTAAAGAGTATGGACATAACGGCAACAATGGAATTGGTCTATAAGATGAAGTTTCGTATGGTGGTTTTCCAGGTTTTGGTTTCATTATTACTTTTGTAATTTTCCACAAACTGGGCACAAATTTGGTTCTAAATGCTGCATTGATTAGATAAGTAAGCTTATTTAGAGGCTTCTGTCGAAGCAAGTTCAACATGGTACCTTATAGAGGGTTAACCACACATATTTCCACACAGGTTTATTATAACGTCATATTTGCGGCTAAATTTGAGCTCACCATTTGAGTCATTTATAACATTCATCCAGATTAAAAAAATGGATCCTGAATCTACCAGGCTTTATGAATAAATGGTATCTAATCCAAGGAAAATACCACTAAAACGTATACATGCCACCACGATTAGTCCCCATTGTTGGGTTACTACGTGTAGAGAACGTCATGGATTAGAGCAATGCGAGCAATTCCGGAAAATGCCAACGTTAGACAGAGCAAGGCTAGTAAGTAACTGCAACCTTTACATACATTGCCTCGGACAACATAAAAGGGGTCAGTGTAAATCTACAACATACATGGTGTGCAATGGACACCATCATATACTTCTGCACTGCAACAACGCAGCATCTTCGAGCAAGAGTATAAGTCAAACTCTTATTATCAAGCAACCAGAACCTGTGTTTTTATTACCCACTGCCTTAATCAAAGCAACTTGATAAACTCAGGGTTCTAAGCCACCTTAATATTATCAAAGGCCGCTGAGCTATTGAATGCAAACAAAAGTAAAACCAACGTAAATATTGCTGGCATATAGTTGAAACCCGGGCTGACTTTTGCAGACATTCCATCAACATTTTCTGAAGATTTTTTTATGCTTGTCGACGCTTCGACAAGCTCACTCAACAACTTCCCGAAACCAACATTAAAAAAGTAAATGGAAACATCTAAAAGGTATATAATTAGCCGATCCCCACTACAATTGCTCGCAACCAATCGACCTGGTGATTGGAGCGGATTACTATCCGTTAAAAATAAACGGCTCAAAACACTGAATTTGGATGGGTCATCATTGGTAATCTGGGGAACAATAAACGTCAAACAACAACCACTATGGTAACAACCAAGAACATTCAAGAACAACTACAATTGTTCATTGAGAATGAAAATATTCCCAAAGAAAGAAATCTCACCGAAGAGGAGATAATCATCGAAAAATGCTTTAAGGAAAATCTAAGGCGTAATCCCGATGGACGGTACACGTGAAGATTCCGTTTAAGTCAAGTCAGCACAACTTAGGTGAGTCAAGAAAAATGGCTGTAGTCAGATTGCTACAGCTCGAGAGAAAATTTACAAAGGATGAATCATTCAAACAGATGTATCACCAATTCATGCAAGAATATCTGGACCTAAAGCACATGGAGTTAGTCCAGTGGGAGCCTAAAGAAATCGAAATTAATCAAATGTATTATATACCGCATCACGGTGTGCTCAAAGAAGACAGTACAACAACCAAACTCCGAGTTGTATTCGATGCTTCAGCGAAGACCACCACGGGAGTATCATTAAATGATCTAATGATAACTGGCCCAAAATTGCAATCCGGATCTTGCGGACATTTTGCTCCGATGGCGATGACATAAATTCATACTGACTGCAGATATCGAGAAAATGTATACACAGGTATGGATTCAAGAGGCAGATCGAGATTACCAGTGAATATTATGGAGAGACGATCCCGCTAAACCTATGGCTACCTACAGATTAAATATGAATACCTATGAGACTACAGCAGCCAGTTTCCTGGCAGTACTTATCCAACAGCATCCAAGGTCCTGTCATCAGATGTTTACGTTGATGACATGCTAACTGGATGTGATACTCTAGAGGAAGCATTTTCAACTATAAAGGAATTAAGAGAAGTCACGGAGAAAGGTGATTTCAACCTAAGAAAACGAACTTCCACCTCCGAGAAAATTTTGGGGCATATCCCAAGCGAATTACATCATAAGGGAAACGTACAAAGCAAAGACCGCATAAAAACTTTAGGGATCGTGTATCATCCCTCTACAGATGCGTTTGAGTTCTATGTTTCAAGATTGCAACTATCACATGGTCAACCAACCAAGCGGTCATTTTTGTCGGATTCCTCCAAATTATTGGACCCCCTCCCGTAGGATGGCTGTCACCCATAACCATCACAGCCAAGCTAATGATGCAAGAAACATGGAAAATTGGAATAGGATGGGATGATTGGCTATCATCTAAGCTAAACGCTAGATGGATGAACTATAAGGGGGAACTGTTTATAATGAAGCAGATAATGATTCCTCGGTGGAATCACAACATAATCATAAATTGAGCTTCATGGATTTTCTGACGCATCCGAGTCTGCATATGCTGCGGTGGTATACTGTCGAATAACTGACAATATGGGCCACATTGCAACACGAGTCACTCCTATAAAGACCAAATTATTAATCCCACGTTTGGAGCTTAACGCAGCCTTGCTACTAGCGAAGCTTATAAGGCCTACTCAATGTGCCCTGAAACTCAATCAAGACTTTCGCCTGGACTATCTCAACTATTGCGTTGTGCTGGATCAGAGGGGAACCAAACCGTTTCAAAATATTTGTGGCCAATAGGATTTCTGCAATAAAAAGTATGCTACCAACAACTTCATGGCATCATGTAGGGTCATTGAAAAATCCGGCAGACATAGCGTCACGTGGAACAACGTCTTTAGCTCTCGCTAACAGTAACTTATGGTAGAAGTTCCACATTTTCTTTATGAGGAATTACGGTTGAATCTTAATATTCTCACACCAAACCACATTCCTAATGACTTACATCTGGAGGAATTAAAAGAAAACTCAATAGTTAATCTGGCTAACGTAAAAGAAGTCAACCCATTCTTACAATTATTTGAGCGGCATTCAAGTTTTAGCAAGCTAAAGCGCATTGTTGCGTATTGCAGACGATTTATCTCCCACAAAACGCTCACAATCAACAAGTCAGGTATAACATCGACTAGAGAACTTCAAGATGCAGAAATTACAATTCTTAAAATTATCCAGGAGCCTTCCACAACGAAATTCAGCGCCTCGAATCCTTTAGGCAGTTAGACAAAAGAAATAGACTCTTCCTTTTGAATCCGGTATTTGATAACAACGGAATACTAAGAATGAGTGGTCGACTTCAAAATTCAAACCTGACGCCTGCCAACCGAAGCCCAATAATCTTGGACAAGCACAACATAATAACGCTGCGAATAATCAAAGATGCTCACCATAGCACTTTGCACGGTGGCATTCAATTAACCTTGTCATATTTAAGGAACAAATTCTGGATTATTGATGGCAATCGGGCGGTGCGAAGCGTGATTCAAACATGTCTAAAATGTTTTCGCCACAAGCAACATATGTCAAAACATCTAATGGGAAATTTGCCAGCTACCAGAGTGCAACCAGAGAGAGCATTTGCCAAAACAAGAATCGATTATCCAATTATTCCAGTCCCATCCAATTGAGAACAACAAAAGGAAGGGGACACAAGACCCACAAGGGATACATAACGCTCTTCATATGTATGGTAACTAAGGCGATCCATATCGAAATAGTAAGCTGTCTTACAACGGAATCTTTCATTGCTGCTTAAAGCGTTTTGTTTCCAGGAGAGGATTGTGTACCGATATTTTCTCCGACAAGGGAACCTACTTTGTCGGAGCAACTGCTGTATTAAAAAATAACTATCGCACGGCCATGACAACATTACCGAGTGACATTGCAGCTATGTTAGCTATTGACGGAACCAATTGGCACTTCATTCCTTCTCACGCGCCCTATTTTCGAGGTATCTGGGTGGCTGGTATAAAATCAGTAAAATTTCATTTCAAGAGGATTATTGGTGAATTACCATTAACGTTCGAAGAACTGTACACGGTAACCACTCAAATTGAAGCGTGTCTTAACTTTCGACCTTTAACACCACTCACAATTTATGTCTCTGACTTAACAGTAATAACTCCAGGGCACTTCTTAATGGGTGATTCATTAAAGGCGCCACCATGTGCAAACATCGAAACTATGGGGTTGAAAACAAGATGGCACCTGACCGAACAATTAGTACAGCATTTCTGGAAACGATGGTCTTCTGAATATATTCACCAACTTCAGTAGCGAATCAAGTGGACAAAGACTCAGCCTAACTTGTTGGAAAATGACTTGGTACTAATAAATGATGATCAACTACCTGCTACCCGGTGGGAGTTAGGACGGGTTCTTGAAACTCACACTGGGAAGGATGGCTTGGTTCGAGCCGCCACAGTGAAATGTCAGGATGCCACATATAAAAGGCCAATTACAAAATTATGCAAGCTACCGATCGAGGATGGATTGAAGCAAGTATTGCCACCATTCGAACCGAATACTCGCGAAAGATGTTCAACTGATAATAACTCGGCCCCTATGCAGCAACCACATAGACGAGCAAAACAAGTAGGGAAAACAAATCATATGGCTCTAGCAAAACTCTCTATAAGCTGCATTTTTGGACTAACACAAGCCACCATCCAAATAAATCCGTTAAATGAGTCTACCGGGATGTACTTTGAGAAATTAGGCAAGCATGAAATAGTGGCTACGAAATGGACATTAGTCGTTCCGGCCCACACCGAATTGCAGTTGACTTGTATGAAGTGTCTTGTCTTCAGCAACTCTTATGGCAATACAATTACTCGATAGCCAACAACGAGCTATTATTCGAAAGCAATAAAAACCGTTATAGGAGTTAAACGAGGTTTCGGTAACTCGGTGGGTCTTGTATTAGGGGACATGTTTAATTATTTTTTGGCGCTCATCAAAAATCAAACAACTATAATAGTTAGCACCATCAATCTAGTAAAACATAACTCAAACCTCACTGTAGTATCGATAAATAACTTGATAAAGGACCAATATCGCTTGCAACAGGAAATTCTGCAATTACAAGAATATAGGACATACGAAGACAGAGTGCGATCAACGTTAACAAGCATTTTTGAAATGATGCTAGTATTAAAGAGCCTTCAGGATACGCAACAAGGCTTACTCAACGTACACTATCATTCTCATCAAGACTTGCTACATCCATCCATACTTACACCAAGTAAATTGGAAGAAATTTTACAATTTATTCGTCAACACGTGCCTGTAACCATTACTCTACCAGGCCACAATATATATGATCTCCATCATGTGTATGAGTTCATAATTGTACTCATCCAGTCTTGCCTTCCATCTGTTCAATTTTGTGTTGTTATTTTTATTGCTTAAGGCAAATGTGAGTGGTTGATGATCGGTGAGAATTTAAATTTTTTTTGCTCCATATAAATAATTTCGTAAGTTGTCCAGTGCCCAAATGATCGCGAGCATCTCCTTCTCATTAACTGCGTAGTTCTCCTCTGTTTTGTTTAACGACCTAGATAAATATGTGATTGGTCTATCTTTTCTCATATCACCCTGTGATAACACTGCACCTATTGCATAGTTAGATGCATCGGTGGTTAAAATAAATGGCTTCACAAAGTCAGGAAAGATGAGTAATTCGGTAGACGCCAGCACCTCTTTGATTTGACGAAATGCTTGGAGTTCCCTTTTCCCTAAACTGATTTTCACTTTCTTCGATTATGTTGCCTTAATCTGTGCGTTTTCTCCTCTTGTGAGGTTAGTTAATGGTTTGGCGATTTTTGCGAAGTCTCTAATAAAACGTCGATAGTATGACGCAAGGCCCAGGAATGATTTTAATTCCTTTAGATTATCTGGGCCCTTCAGGTTCCGGATAGCTGAGACTTTTTTTAAGTCTGGCCTGATTCCTTGGTTTGTTACTTGGATTGTTTCTGTTTTCAAAAATTCCATTTTATCCAGGTTGACCCTCAAGTTGGCTTTTTCGAGCTTCGCAAAGATTTTTTCGACATTGATTAGGTGCTCTTCTTCATCTTTGCCTCCAAAGATGATTATATCATCGATATAAACATAGCATATGTTACCGATGAATTCTTTCAATACGTCGTCTATCATTCTTTGAAAGATAGCCGAAGCATTTTTTAATCCGTAAGGTAGTCTTAAAAACTCATATTTTCCATTTAGGGTTGAAAAGGATGTCTTTGGAATGTCCTCTTCTTTCATCCTGATTTGGTGGAATCCCGATGTGAATCGACCTTACGGTAGTAAAAAATTTCGATTTTCCTAGATTTGTCAATGTGTTGGATATATCCGGGATTGGATATGTATCTGACACTGTAACCGCATTTAATCTTTTGAAGTCTATAACTATTCTAAATTTTTTTATCCCTGAGGCATCCAGTTTTTTTTCAACTACCCAAATTGGGGAGTTGTATGGACTTTTGGATGATCTTATAATTCCATCCTTTAAATACTGATTGATTTGTTTCTCCTTGAGTGGAATTTTTATATTTGGATTTACAGTTAGAATGTTATTTTTTCAGTCAATGATTGCTCCAAGTTCTTTAAGCGTGTCGTCTCCTATTATTCCGTCGAACGTATTTAAACCAGGTAGCACAAAAAATTCTATTGTTGTATTGATGCCAATAGATTTGAAAAATGTTCCAGAAATTTTTTTATTAATTTTGATTTCGCCTCCAGCTGATTTAATTTTAAATGGCACATTGGTGGGAATTGATCCTTGAGCTAGTTCAGATTTTATAAAATTCTTATTAGCTCCAGTATCAATTAAAAATTTGAGGGTGTTATTATTTGCCATTTTATACTCTAGGTAGGGTACGCTAGAGAGGCTCCCATCATAAAATTTAGTTCTGTATTTATTTCCTCAGGTTCCTCCTCAAGTGTCTCGATATCCGCATTTTCATTGATTAATTGATTATAATCTTCTTCTTCTTCCTGTGTTTCCAAATGATAGACCCTTTGTTGTTTACGGGGTTCACCATAGTTGGAATGTTCTCTTTTCGAGAACTGTTCATTATAATTTGGTGGCCTATTCATATAATTTACCCGTTTGGTTTGAATAGACAGCTCAATTTCCATCGGCACTGCAGGTTTCGGATAAGTTGGTCTTGGTGGTAATTGTTGGTTTAGGTATTTATTATGGTATGGCATTTGATTGTTGTATACCATATTTCTCCGTTGCGGTTGTATAGAATTTTGATTTATTCGAGGGTTAACAGAAGTAAATTGATTGATTGGTGTTGTTATAAAGTTATTAACGTTTCTTTTATGGATTAACAAATTTCTGAAGTTCATGTTTTGAATTCCGAGGCAGGATCCATAGGCTTCTGGAAGTGTAGTCGGTTTCTGAATAATCAACATTCTTGATAGTTCTTCATTTAGTCCCCTTAAAAAATCGTCCAAAGCACGATTTCTGTAGGTTTCGACTAAAACATTGATGGTTTCGGGTGAATAGTCTTCCGTTTTGATCTTGTTGATTATTAACGAGAACTGATGATTTACATTGGCGTAAAACTCATCAACCGTCATGCTCTTTTGGGCAAGGATACTTAATTGGTGTTCTAACGTTTGAAGATCCCTCTTATCGGCATAGTGGAGCGATAAACATTTTTTTATTGACACCCATTCGTCGTCAAATATGTTATATGATATCAATGCTGAATCCGCATTTCCTCTTATCTTCTGCCGTATATTTTGTATTATTGCTCTATAAATTGGCTTGTCGCGAACAATACTGTAATCCCGTAGAATATTTTCGACATTATGCACCCATGATATATATTGGGTAGGGTTTCCGTCGAATGGCTGAAGCTCTTTTACGCAATCTGGTAACTTGCTGATATCTCGAAGGTCCTGTTCGTTTTGTGGGATTACACAATTTGTAATTGTAGGTGGAACTATTGGTTTCACGAAGACACACGAACGGGTCCCGCGTTCGTGTGTCTTCTAAATAATTGTTGGATAAGCTGTATATCTCCCGTTTAGCGAGATTGCGTTGACAATTGCGATCCGCCTACTAATGGTACAACTTTCTCACGATTTATTGTTTAGTTTCACTACTTCAGTGGAATAGCGTTAGATTTTGCGACTGTGTTCTTATGTGTACAGCGTTCAAATCTTTTTCTGGTTAAATGAACGATTATGTTCTCGTGGGTATAAAGTTCTTAACCAAAATCTGCCGTTCTTTAGTTTAAGATAATTCTCAACAGGGTTTTGTTGATTTTTCATTCACTAAATTTGTTCACTTTTTTGTTACTTGCACTTTTTATTTTTTAACGCCAGGTCCCTGTTTCAGCGCCAGTTATGAGTTTAGTTAGATTAATTTTAAAAGAATAATTTTATTTATTGTTAATTCATTACATTCCAAACTAAAACTAAACTCTTAATCAAAAAATGTTATGTTTTATACAAAAAAAAAATAGCTTAATAATTAAAAATGACCATATATCCAAAATCTAGAACATGTTTGCGCGTGTTCTTGCATGTGTTTATTATTATGCTGATTTGGTAATTTTAAGTGTTGCGCGTGTTTGTAGTTTATGCTGCATTGCATTTATAGATGTGTTAACTTATATATATATATATATATATATATATATATATATATATATATATATATATATATATATATATATATATATATATATATATATATATATATATATATATATATATATATATATATTGGTTTTAAATGTTTACAAATATTTGTAATCGGGTGATGGGTATTTGGATTTTAGTCATTGGATATCGTGGGTATTGGAAAAGTTTTGGAGTTTTGGCATCTTTTTTCTACGTTTTTCTACGTTATAAAAATGCTAATTATTTTTTTAGTTGAGAGAGAGCCATTTAAAGTTTTTTCTGGAAGTGGAGGCAGGCTGATTTACCTATGACTGGACACTTTAGGGATGATGATTGAGTTAGTGTAAAAAAATAACTTTGGTATGTTCCTACGCTACGAGGAAGAGGGGAAGGTGTAAATATAATGGTTTTATTTTGTATTTAATATTTTTGTATTTTACATTTACATTTATGAGGTTTAATTAAATTCTTCGTTAAATTTCAAATTATTTTTAAATTTATTACTAAAATGTACTTTTATACTTTATTAAAGTTGGTTAACATAGTTTTTTCAGGTTCAAAAATAGTAAAATCCTTAACATTTTTTTTGATTCATTCTTTGATTAACAAAATAACACTTATGCTTGGTGGGGGTTGAGATAGTTTTTGTGGCTTTTTTGTTAAAACCTTTGGAACATTCAGTTGTAATTGAGGCGGAGATGGAGTATTATTTCGTTTCCTTTTGTTCCTACGATTTATAACTCTTACAAACTCCGTTTCCCTAGCTAGTTCTTCTTCATCTGTATGGTACTTTTGCACAGCTGTTGTTATTATATTAGTCTTTTGGCTATTGACTTCCTTTGATTTTAGAGTACTAACTTCGTTTTCTAGAACGAACATTTTCTTTTGTACTCAGTTGAGTATTATTATTTTCCCCTAACATATCTTGGGATTGGTTGTAATAATTTTAGTATAGCAATGATTGGTCTCCCCCAGAATCCATGAGACCGATCTCCGAAGAGAATGGATTTCCCTGAGCATCAGGTATACCACCTGGAGTAATTCTTTCCTTGTTTGTTACACTTATTGCGTTTTTATAGTGTATTGATTGTACTCGCC
>OY744478.1:10665502-10703002 GCA_963556175.1 Tipula confusa | reverse complement strand
GGACGAGTTATTGATAGCCCACCGGTAACCATTTCATTAACCCCAAACCGCGTTTAAATATTATAAAATATCGATTTTATGTTTTTATTCATCATTAATATAATTAATCGGTGTATATGTTTATGTGTGTGTGTGTGTAACATGAAAAAAAAATCGGATTAAAAAATAAATGATAAATTATGATTTTCCGATTTTCGTATTTTCTAATTTTCTACGGATATAAAAAAAACTTAATTACTATATATACATATATATAAAATTAGGACCAATACTAAACGGACAACGTTTACTGGAATTTTCATCGGCCGAAGAACGTAACTCGGGTCAAGAACTTCATGTACGATCAGCATCACTTTGGTTAAAAATCGAGCAACGAGCAAATATAAAAAAATTAAAAAAATTTAACAACAAAACATTTACAATATGGATATTTCGATTAAACTCGCATTTTTTTACAAAAACAAATCATAGCCATTTAGACGATAAGGTAAGGTACAATTCTATAATATATAGAGGTGTCTAGTTCAAATAATAAAAGGTCTAGTCGATCTTAATCGCAATATAGATTTAAGAAAATTAATTTTTTGTGTCATCGTAGACCAACTATAATTTCCAGACAAACTATTATTTAAATTAATCAATAGCTGACGACAGACGAAACAATATTGGTTCATTACAAAATCATTTTTCCATATATAATAACGCTAAGGTTGTTGTTGTTGTCAATCTGACAACAACAACGATTTATAAGAAAAAATATATAATTTGAACTAAGGCACCTGTATATTATTTTTTTTTTGTATAATTAAGTTTTTATTGTAAAAATATAAACAAATTTAGGATTTTGATCAACAAACAGAACTGTGCGCCTCACATAATGTTCAATTTTCAAAATTAGGATGGCATAAATTTGATTTGACATCAACAATTCGTAAATGGTATGCATCCATCGATACAATAAAATCCAGTCTGAGTCTAATAATTGATTGCTCTGGATGCAATGATCGGATTAATATTCATATATTTAATAGTTTAAATAAAAATAATAATAATAATAATAATAATGAGCAGCAATATTATGATTTAAAACCAAAACATAATCATCATCATAATATACATAGTAGTAGTCATAATTTTATTGCAACAAATCATTTAGATAAAACAAATCGTAATAGAAATGATAAAAAATCAACGAGTATAGATCAAAATCGTCCATTTCTTGTTGTGCATACTGATCCAAATTCAATGCGACGGGTGCGACGAAGAGCACTCGACTGTAATGGCGGAACAATACGGGGGCAATGCTGTAAACAACGATTTTACGTTAGTTTTAAAGCATTAGGTTGGGACGATTGGATTATTGCACCGCCTGGATATTTTGCAAATTATTGCCGTGGCGATTGTGGCGGATATCATCGTACACCTGATACATTTTTAACATACTATACACATGTTATAGATGAATTTCGTAAAATGAATAAATTAAGTGGAATGCAACCATGTTGTGCCCCATTAAAATTTTCAAGCATGTCACTTATATACTATGGACCTGATTTGAATATTATAAAACGTGATTTACCTAAAATGGTGGTTGATGAATGTGGATGCCCATAAGCGTATTCATCAACGTTGTGTTTAGATAGCAAATGTTCCATTTTTTTTATTTTTTATTTTTTATTTTTTTTTTTATTTTATAGTCTATATTGACGAGTTAGTTAGATGATTTGTTCATAACATTTTTTATTTTAAATTGTTCACCAACTCATATTTATGTATAGTTTATTTTTAATTTTTCATCGTAAGACATATCTCTAATAAGAAAAGAAAACGAGTAAATCGTTAAATAAACCGGCATATATGATTAAAGTTGTGATCATTGGTAAGTTTCATATATATATGTATATATATATATATATATATATATATATATATATATATATATATATATATATATATATATATATATATATATAAATGAGAAAGAGACAAAAAGTCATCGAAAGCCTTCATTTTCGATCAAAAATCTTGAAACAACAGAATATAACATTTTTGTGACATTAAGGCGCAAGCACGTATGCGGATATAAAATATAAAAAAGCATCTGCATACTAACCAATCAAACCAACACATTTAATCTATGTGACTAGCTTAACCAATCAAATCACACGTTGGCGGAAAAAAAATTCCGTATTCTATGTAAAAACAAATTTAAAATATTTTTATCTCCGTTTTTACTTTGTTTTTATTCTGCTACGCAACATTATTTCCGCAAATGTGTGATTTAAATGGTGAAACTAGTCACATGGCTTCTATGTGTTGATTTAATTGGTTAGTATGCGGATGATTTTTATATTTCACATCCGCATACGTGTTTGCGCCTTTACAATTTGTACATAATCAATTTAGACAAAACAAATCATCTTACACATCTAAACAACATTTATGGTGACTCTTTGACAGCTAAGTAAATCTTTAACAACTTTTTACTGTTTTAAACAGTTTATATATTATATACTTATATAGTAGTGATTATGGAAATTGGAAAATGTAAATGATAATTTTAATTTTATGTATAAAAATAAACGATTCGGTTACTCTTTGCTCGGCAGTTATATCAATCTTTTAGCATTTCTACATTAAGCTCAAATTACAACTTTTTAGGCCTAAGATCCAAGTTCATTAATTCCAGTGAATCATTTTGTTTTAGTCGTTTAAATGCGGTAGGTCCATGTGTATCGTATAATAAAATTGTAACTACTATTTGTGCTTTTGAAAATTATACTTTTGTAATTCATGTTTGATGACTGAAATGACTCGAAATGCTTATATCGATTTTCATCTATTTCTATAGTCATTTGGCGGTAGCGGAATTAGCCTTTTTTAGTTAAAGACCGTCTTGATGGACAAGTTCATTTTCATTCTCATGGCTTTTAACCCATACAATTTTTTCTGAGGCTCTCAACTCTTTCGCATTGGGATTCAGACCCAGTACCTTTCGACCCAAACACCACAGCTTTAATTTGTGCGCCAATTGCTCGGCCTGTTAAAAGTATGTCCATTAACTTAGGTCACATTTTAAATTCGATTTTTTTTCCCTTGGTCGGGATCTATTAAACAAAGGTAGGATCGAAGGGCTGGCAACCTGAAACCTTAAAAAAAATCGACAAACCTAAAAAACGGATACAACCGGACCTCCGCTTACGTTCAAGGACACTCCGTTTAGATGAGGTACGTAGAACATGCTGGAACTAATAAAACCATACTCGTTTAATAGTACTAGGGGAAACCCTAAAGCAAGGTCCGTAGCCTTTTATGTGCTGATTTGTACTTTATAGTCATAAGACAATTACCGGGCTCATCTTAATCTTTAATGAACTTTGAAAGATTTCTTGGTCAACGATATATTGTGTGCATCATTTATTTTATTTAACGGTAAATACAACCACATTCGAAAGTTGATCATCAAGTAATATAGGAATAGTTAGAAATGGTCACCGAAGCTGTGAGGTGGCATTCCTGAAAGTGTTTGATCGCATAAATAATTTGCTGTATAATTCAAAACGTCAGCGGGATCTTCCGAAATGATTAAAACTGGAATTCAGTGGAAGTTCAGAAATATCCAGAAATTATTTTGTTACTCATTTCGCATGTTTGCCGAAATCCTGGCAAAGTGAACTCGATTTAATGTAGCACTCTTGATTGCAGTTTGCGAGGTGTACTGTGGTGTAGTGACATTCACTATATCATTTGAATTCAATAGCGAATACGACATTGTGCATTCTACAATCACTGATCAGGAAAGCATTACCTGAATTGCTTTAGCTTTTACTTCACGAAGCATGCAGTACAGGATGCGCAGATTCTGGTTGCTAAAAAAACAGCCGATTTCAACAAGAATCCGCAAATAACGAGATGTTGCATTCGAATTTCTGTAGCATGTGTGTTGTCGACAACGTAAAGTTGAAGGTATTACCGAGGCTGGCCGAACAAATCTTTTTTGGGCAATTATATTATTTGAACCTCCCAATTGTTTTTGTTGTTCCCAACGTAATGGTGAATACAAAGTTCAAATATGTAAAGTGGCGTGGGTCAACTCCCTCACTGTTTTTTGAAACCACATGGTCAAAGTGAATGCCGTATTTCTGTTGCATTTTTGTGCCAGTCGCATTTTTTTGTGCTTTGTAACGGGCATGAAAGTTTATCAAATTTCCTAACGATAGACACAGCATCTTGAAACAGGTTGTGCATATGTCGGGATCAGCCAGTGAAAGAGAACGACAAAATTATTCATTTTTTAATAGTCGCAGCATCACCGTTTCCATCATTTAATGAATCTTGAACTCCTTGATATACTTCTGCTCGTAAATTTGGTTTGTTGTTTGTAATATAAAGTAGTGTCATAGCGTCTACGGGGCCGATGTGAAATTTCCTCTGTATTCCTACACATTAGTCGGTATGCATAAAATTCCATAAGTGAAACTTTCCGGGGGCAGTTGAATCACGATAATCTCCTTGTAAATGGCAACTTAAAGCACCAGTGTGCAATAGCAAACAGTGGTCCTTGTGTAGTTTTTAAAATAAAATCACTTGTTATCTCATTCTTAACACCAGGCATTGGAACAGTTATTTGACTTTATGAGCCTAAATGTGGATTACAAATTTAAATTACAAAATTTTTAATTTTTCAATCAAGCATTGCCACCTGATAAAGTTGATGAAATAAAATAGGAACTTGGTGCGAATGGAACTCAGGAATTTGGAGCGTTGCATTTTCTAGCTAATTCCTCTATCAATCAGGCAAACCTTGTCAGCAGTTATATACCGACATTTGCAGTACAATCAAAGAATTTATTTTTTAAGCAAAAAGATCTCTTAAAAACTCCTATATTAATATAGGAGGTTTTCTGTATTCATATAGAAGAATTCGATATTATCAAAATCTCCTATAGTATACATTCGTGTTTTGATATTATACCTGCACAGTTTTGTTAGTGTATTGTCATGTTATATCCAAATCACCGACTTATTTATAATTAGTCTGACTTAGTTAAATATGTCGGCTGCATAAGTCACCTCTAACCGTTTTTGCTGATGCAAATAAGTGCGGATGCGAATATAAGCATTTTACACGAGTGCGGGTGCGGACAGTTTTTATTTTTTTACCAAAAAACGTAACTGCGAAGGGCTGTAAATTATATATATATATATATATATATATATATATATATATATATATATATATATATATATATATATATATATATATATATATATATATATATATATATATTATATAAATATATTATATAATTAGGTCACGCCGATTTCATTTTTTTACATCGCTCTTCCCTCTGGAATTTGAACGTGGTACCTCTTTATCCAAAGACCACAGCTTGAACCACTGTACAAACTGCATGGTTATAAAAAAGTAGCGATGAACTAGATAGAGAAATAATTTAGCTAATAGTTTCAAACTATAATTTTAGTATGTATGATTCCCATACTAAGACTATGTCCGAAACCCATAACAAATATTTCTGAATATAAATTTTTTTTGACATTTACTTGATAAAATCAAAGGCACCGAAATTATCACAGTCGATTTCTATGATACTTTTTGTCAAATACCAAAACTTTATATTAGACAAAGTCAAACTCATCGCGTGACACACTCTGATATATACAATAAAACATATAGGGACTATAGTCTACATCGACTGACACCAGAAAATCTAAAACATTAAAAAAAATAAAAAAAATCATGTACTAATACACCTGATAACGGTAATTACACAATATAACAAAATATATTATTTAAATAAAAATTTAAAAAATAAACTTCAATAATAATAACACTATTACTATTACACTACGTCCGCGAAAGGGTTTTCTAATTTTTCTTCATAGTTTTGACGTCTCGCAAGAAAAGAATTTAAAAAATAAGGCGGGGAAATATTTCAATCAAATATTATACTTTTCGGACAGCGTACTAAAACATTGGGGATGTAGGGGAATATTTTTCAAATAAATGTCAAAAATTGTATTCAAAAATATTTATCATGAGTTTCGGACATAGCCTAAAAGTAAAGTAACAAATTTATAAAATATATGATTTGTAGGAGCGTCGACGTTTTTGTCAATTTCTATGAGTGTATATAGCGTTATTTTCCCGTTAATTTACAATATTTTGTTTGTTATTTTAAATTCTGTTTAGTTGACTTGTTTGGTAGATTAATGATTTGCTGAACAGATGTTGTTAAACAAACGGCGTTGTGATTACATTTAAGTGCAATCAGTCGGAAAGTTAATACACTTCAAGTCAAAGGTGCTATTGAGGATACATCATTATTTTCTGGCCCAAAGGGTTACTACTTAATCCCAATGTAACTTAATCTTAATCTTAATTAGGTCTTTAACGAAGGCCAAAAATCGCAAACAACGCCACTTATTTTGGATTTGATACTTTGTCAGACTCCATTGAACGCCATTTCTTCCATCAGAAATCACCAAATGCTAAAATCGCTGTGGCAGGTAATTTCAATTTCCACAATGGCAAGTAGCTTCTTTATTCTATGTCCGTTACACCGGTTCGTAAAAATACCCAATCGGGTCAACGATACTGATCATTTACTGGATCTGTTTTTAACATCTCATGGATAGGAACACAGTATCTTCGTCAACTCTGACCATCGGCTTATTACAGTGGAATTTCTAATATCGTAGTCATGCCAAGTGAATATTCCTCCTGAAACGTCGATTATGGCATTATAAAAATGCGGACTGAGGAGGAATGAACAATAGCAGTTCATTTCTTCAAGTCTCTCAATGACAAAATCAGGTAATAATTGGCATAATCTCGACTGTAAAACAGCAACCGCCAATAAAGAAGCCTCTCATCACAAATTTATTAGGAATCCATCAAATAAAAATTTCGCTGAATTTAAGGCGGCTAGAAACCTGGCAACGCGAACGATGTCGCAAGTTAAAAAGAATAACTTAAAAAAGTATCGAGAAGAGTTGCGGCAGGTCCTAAAGCAGGGCTATAACAATCGAACCTTTTGGTCCTTTTCTCGCAAAGTAGAAGAAAACTTTTTTTTCATTCACTTTTGAAAAATGGGGACTATAGAAAAAGCTAATCTCTTTGCCCAAAAATTTGCTGTAACACCCCCGATTATCTCGCTAGCCAACTCATCGTTATGCCGCATTAGATTCAGACCTAGAGCTGTAGTTAAAGTATTTGCAAACATTAGCACAAACAAGTTAGCCAGTCTAGATGGTATTCCTCCAATTATTCTTAAATATTGTTGTAAATCCCTGTTAAAGCCACTATCATGTTTGTTCCACCGATCTATGTCTTCTGGCATTTTTTTCTCCATCTGGAAAACTGCTACCATATATCCTGTGCCAAAAAAGAGCAGTAAATCGGACCCTTCAAATTATTGCCATATTTTAGCGAAACGAATAAAGGATCGCCTTACGCGAGATCTTAATTATATTCATGAATGGGATGAAGCGAACAGATTTGAATATAATCCCAAAAATATCAATCCTGTGTTTGGCCGAACTGATGGCTATTCGCCATTTTTTCCGATTAGTGTGATCCTTATCTCTTAATTATTTTAACTTTTGAAAATTATGTTGGTAAAGGCACAAGCACGTATACGGATCAAAAATATAAAAATTATCCGCATACTAACCAATTACATCAACACATTTATACCATGTGACTCGCTTCACCAACCAAATCTCTTTTTATTATTAAATTTTTATCTCTGTTTTTACTTTGTTTGTATTCTGCTACGCAATATTTTAACCGCAAACGTGTCATTTGATTGGTTAAGCGAGTCACATGGTTTAGATGTGTTGCACTGTTGCTCAAAAATGGAACTAATTATAAATTTATATATATATATATATATATATATATATATATATATATATATATATATATATATATATAAATAATATATATATATATATATATATATATATATATATATATATATATATATATATATATATATATATAAATATATATATATATATATATATATATATATATATATATATATATATATATATATATAAAATATAATATTTAAATATATTATGGGATTTCCCGTTTGTGTTTCTCTATTTGTGAATTCGAATTCAAAGAAACGAACACGTTTACGGAGGACTGGTTTTTGTGAATTCGTAAACGTAGATACGTATAATAAAAAATCATCGAATTCGATTAACGATGTAACGAAAGGAAATTTCTCCTATTTGGCAATCGGTTTTCCATCCAAATTTCAACGATCATGATCAAATTTTAGCTCGTTGATAGTTTTGTTGACGAAGACAAAAAAATTTCAAATGCAACTAACAGAAATGGTAGCTAATCATATTTTATATAATGTATATATGTATGTATATATGTGTGTATATATTTATATATATATATATATATATATATATATATATATATATATATATATATATATATATATATATATATATATATATATATATATATATATATATATATATATATATATATATATATAAAAGCAAAAAGTACAACGCCTCATCAGCACGATATTTTAGCGTCGTTTTGGTAGATAAGAATTCGCTAAGAGCTAAAATTCAACAAGACAAGAACGAACATTAAAACGCGTTTGGGACGAAATTGCCAGTCGTTTTAATAGCCATGGACCACCTAATAGAAATTTGGACGGCTCGAAAAAAGCTTAAAATCTGCCAAATATTTCAATAAAAAAAACTAGGATTAAGTAACCGACTTTCATAGATAAACTCGTCAATTGTATTCCTATAAGAATTCAAATATTTTTTGAAAGTATAATAATCAGTTACATATGATTAAAAATATGTTGACGCATTTATTGAATTATGTTAATTAATTTAATTTTATTTAATAAGAATATTCTTATGCAAAAATGAATCTAAATAAAAATATTGTATGTTAAACATTTTTCAAAAAAAAAGTTGCGACGCTCAATAAACTTACACTTTATCACTTATATTTGAAGCTTCAGCTTCATCCCATTCTTCATGTCACAATTAATAATTTAAGAAAAGTTAATTAAAACGAATTAATTAATTAAAAATTATCAATTTAAATATAAACACACAACACTACCATAAATAAAAACTGAAAACCAAATCAAAATACGAAACGTCAAAATAAAACAAGATGTGTATTTTTCACACAGGTATCACCATTAAAAAAATATTTTTTTTTATAGAAAACTGTGTGCAACCAAAACTGCTATTTTTCGTCGTGTATGTAACCAACCATCAAAAAAATTTAAGTACAAATCTAGGTATCGATAAAAAATACGTTACGAAAAATAAAATTTGGATTTCATTATTTGCTTTTGTTATAAATTTTATTTTTAATTTTTGTTTTATTTGTTTTATTTGTTTTATTTTCGTTTTAAAAAGACGATTTAAATTACTTTAAATATTTAAAAATATAATGACCACAACTGTATAATATTTAAAACTATTTTCACTTTATATAAAGCGAGAAAGTATTTTTGTATAAAATATTCAGAAATCAAAACAACACAACACTAAAATAATAAACGTCAAATAAGAAACGACACACCTACTACAATAATTTTTTAAATGCGACGAACGTTATTTTAGTAAAAATTATTACTATTTAACAATAATTGTTGCCACTAAAATCGGTGCATAATCATTCGACTGGATTGATGTTGATTTGGCGATATATAAAAAAAGAGACAGATAACATTAAAAATTAAAGAAAAGAACGAACAAAGATATAGAATAAAAAAAATTTTGAATTCAGTTTTTCCGTTAAGATGGAAGTGATATCATAAAAAATTAGTGAAAAACAACATACAGATACAATGAAGTGTGGCTTAGATTATAAACAATTAAATGAAATAGGCGAGAATTATTTTGCGAATAGAATTAATCAGATGTTATTATGTATTGTTGTTACATGTTACACTCGTCTGATCCAATGAAACTTTTGTGCTGGAAAAATCGTGTACCCAACAATTGCTGAGTTTGTTCAATATACGATTTTTTTACATTCGCATATAATCTTTGATGGAAGAAAAGAGTGACCTGCCTAAATTACAAAAAGGCGGATAGAGCATATAGTGGTGTCTCGATCGAACTTTACTAAAGGCCGATTTAGTTTTGCTTAGATCGATACTGTATATTGTCTTTTAATAATGGTTGATAAATATTTTTGTCAGTTTACAAAATCAGACCGTTTTACTATGACTGTTGCTCAGACACTGGGTGATCCTTTACGAATTTACTTGTGGCAGAAATACCACGTAATAGACACCTATCATCAAAATTTGTTCGCTGTGTATATCTGTCTCGATTTTTAAATTGGTTAAAATGTTCACTAATTAATTACGTACCAAGGGTCGATCTAACTGTTTATTGGTATTTTTTATAAGTGCTCCTTTAATGTCCGCAATAATCTGAATGTACGGACCATTTTTTTTATTAACTGGAGGGAAAATCTATCTCCTAATTCGAGAACAGTGGACACTTTATCTGGAATATTAGTGTCTGATAGATTATGTTTGTTTGTTTGTTTATTTCTATGCAATCTGTTTTGGGGCCGAAGCTCACCCAACTCTTTCGCGGTTAATTAACGTCCTACTTTACGCCATTGATTAACATTATATTATATTGTATTATATTATATATATATATATATATATATATATATATATATATATATATATATATATATATATATATATATATATATATATATATATATATATATATATTTATATATATATATATATATATATATATATATATATATATATATATATATATATATATATATATATATATATATATATATACATTAAAAAGTGTATAAGTGGCGTAGAGGTAGTATTTTATTTGCCAGAAACAAAGGTCTGGATGGCGTGTTTCTTGGCAAGTAGTTTACTAGTTTTAGGACACCTTTTTGTAGCTCTTTGTCTAGGAGTTTCATTTAATACAGTATTAACCACATTCCATTTTGTCTTTAAATCTTTTGCAGATTTAAACTTAGGTTATGTTAGGTTAGGTTCGGGTGGACGTCCTTTAAGAACGTGGCATAGACACAATTAGTCCGTAGCCCTACCACAACAATTTTATTCTCCAGTCAATACCTCCTGCAACCAATTTGAGCTTCTAAAAAATTTAGCCTGTGCCGCGCCAGGCTGGTGCTTTAGGTGCAAATCAGAAGTAGGATAGTCTCATCCTCTTCCTTATCCTTACAATTTCTACAGTAATCATACGAGAGAACACCCATTATAATTGCTTGCTTACCAATGAAACAGTGTTCAGTAATGACAGCCACAACTATGCAAATATTGCGCCGTTGCATGGATATTAGTTGGTAAGACCTGATTAACTCTAGTGTACGCTAAGTTTGCCGAGTAATTACTCATGAGGTACAATTTGACCATCTACTGTTTGTGATTTCATAAGCTTCTTCCTTAAGGTGCAGTTTACACATAGCACCCATGTAAGCTGAATGTTAAACTGTTCTGCCATCTCGTTAAGAGATGAGTGACAGTTCTGGGCTACTTTTGACGTGATAAAGCCTGATTGTAGAACTTTAATGACAGCCTGAATATTCGTAAAAATGACTATATCCTTTAGAAATATAACTTTAAACTTCATCCAGTCTATGACTTCTTTAAATGCGATTAACTCTGCCTTCAGACCCTTGCATCGTACATTAGCCAACTACTGAGGTGTACAGCCAATGAACGATGGGAAGGTTTAGTCCCCATCCTTTGTTAATGGCATTTTTACAAGAGTATAGCGCTAACGTAGCTTTCTTTACCCTTTTCTAAAATATTGTCCACAATAAGACCCAGAAATTTTACTTCAACTGTACATTTGACATCAGATCTCCGAGGGTGGTAAATTATTTGCCAAAATCGCCCATGGCAACATTATCTGCATAAGCGACACTTTAAGGTCCGCCTTAAAAAGGAGGATAATACACGACCTTGCGGTGTACCTCCACTCACAAATTTCTGGATGGATGCCTTACCAAGATTAGCCAAAATTACCCTTCCCAAAATATACCTGCGGGATCACCTCTGTTTTGACATTGTTAAAGTCTCCTTCTATATGACAGAAGTCACCTAGAAGAATTCTTTATATTCGAGCGATTTTTCAATAAGGCCTAAGAGGGAATGCAGTGCAGTTTCCACTGATTTCTTCTTGCACTATGCATACTGAGATGCACTTTACCGGCTCGATTCAGCCTCAAATATAAGTTTCTATCCGTCTCTCTATAGTTTTCAAGAAGTACGAAGATAAGTTAATGGGCTTTAACTTTTCCCGCCTTATGTATAAAAATAACTTTTACTTCATTCGATTTGTTTGGAATATGACATAGTTCCAGGCTACTTTTAAAAATCACTTGCAACGCATCTAAACCACACATCCATAACCTAAAAAAAATTATCAATTTTACGACCTAACGAAATATTTTGTTTATTTTGACGATGTAACGTTTTTCAAAAAGTAACAAATATTTTTTAACTGTGTTCAAAGAAATTAACGAGTATTTAACGAAATATTAAATATTTTTAAAAGGTAAATTAAAATTATTAATCGAAGCAAGTTTAAACTTCAAGTAATTTAGTTCAAGACGTTGCCAATTATTTGATAGATTTTTGGGAGACCAAAAAACCAAAACGAAAAACTTAACGACAATAACGTATAGAAAGTTAGCAATTTAAACAATATTTAAATAAAAGGTTATTTATATCATTAATAATTTATTTTAACGATTCAATTTGTTTACTTTCACAAAACATTTTTTCGTTAAGTTAACTTGACGAAACTTTTCTAGTTTAGTGAACCAAAGAAATTTTTTTTTTATTTTAACTATATCGTTATTTAAAAACGAACTAACAAAATTTAATTAAACTGTACTTAAATAACTTAACGAGTATTTAATGAAGCCTCTTAAAAATGTACTTTTTATATTTTTGAAAGTAAATAATGAGTTATGGATTTAAATCACTTTTTACCTTTCATGTATATTTAGTAAAGGTGTGAACTTAAGCTGATAAGTTTTAACACGCGTTAAAAATAAGAAAATTTAACGAAACAAATAATTTATTTAATTGACAGTCTTTTTAACTCAATAAATAGCCAGCAATTTGTTTAAAAAGTCTTGCACACCGAACTTAAGCTTTCACAGTTTAAGTTTAGATTGTAATATGTTTTTTATTTATGCCATTTAGACAATAATGTTCTAAAATCAAACTTAACGAAAATTATCAATATCGATGAAAAACTTCATTCAAAAATTATTGGGATTTTAGTAATTCTTACCTGCTTTTTTAACAGATTTTGGTTAAGTTAACGAAATTTTTCAAATTTAACGAAACTTGATATTTTTTAATTTCCATCTAGTGGGAATAGATTGGAAGTTAAAGTCTTTCTCTTTTTTTAAATTTTTATCTAGAATAGAATTAGCATAAAATACCTATAAACTTTGAACAGTGTTGAAAAACGAAGAGCGATTCTTACGAAACCCATATTGAAAATCAGTCGACAACAAAGCAATTGGGCGGTAATTGGAAAAAAAAGGTTGTCACCTTTTTTAAAGAACCGGTTGAATATTTTCTGTTTTTCAAATAGAAGGAAATATGCCATAGTTAATTGATAATTTAAACAATTTGGCAAGAGGTTTAGCTAGAGATAAATAACAGATTTTTATGACAGTTGATGATAATCCATCAGGCCCCGTGGCTTTATATGGGCTGAGAGTTCTAAGAACTTTAGAAACAACTCGAGGTCGAAAATAAATTTTGGGCTTAGATAAAGAGACAAAATTTAAGAGAAAAATAGATTGAGAAATGCCAGATTAGTCTAGGTGTACGTGTAATGAGCCCCGAAATAGGTGGAGCAATCGAAAATTTCGCCGAGACCAACGCATGATCAGAAAAACCTAGTGGTTTTTGATTAAAATCAAAAGAATATTTGTCAGGCATGGATACTTGTCAAGATGAATGACCAAATATGTCAGGGTACCGAGTTGGTTTGTCTACAAGTTGGACAAGACTATTCATCCTTCATTATGAATATATGAATATAAATCTCCCAATAAAACCACTTCAGACATTGGAGAGTCCTGATAAATGATATTAATTGAATTTAAAATTATATCAAACTCGTGACATGTCTCTGCATTTTCATTCCATAAAAATGTTAAGACAATTTTTAGAATACTGACAATTTTCTGAATTTAGATGTCTTGTCTCTCACAGAGAAATATTTTGTTAGTTATGTAGCGTCTAAAATAAAAATTAAAGTGTTTATGATGCGAAAATAATTTCCTAAAATCTAAGAGGTACCTTCAAAATAAATTTTAGAAATATTGGAAGCATAAATTCGCAATTTTCACACATTTTCCTTAGTTTTTCGGGTAAAGAGATGAATAAAAATATTTTAAGAATAATTTTCTTCTATATCAATCCGGAGAAACTAAGAAAATTGCAAGAAAATTGCGAATTCCCTCTCTGGAAATTTCCCGAAAAATGACTAAGAAAAATCCTCATTAATCGTCAGGTATATTTAGGAAATACATTTTGGGAAGTACAATTCTTAAATCGGTTTAGAAATAACCGAGTTCCGTCCTAATCAGCCTTATTCCAGAACTTCCTCTAAAAACCATTTTAGAATCCTATTTCGATTCTATCCTCTTTTATAGCAGATACTGGTTTGCAATATCCTGTTCTGACTCGGACCTCAAGATTGTTACAGTCCAATTTCAGTCAGCAAGGAAGGAGAAAAGATGAGGTGATTAATCTAAAATATTAAAAAATGTTACAGCATTATCTAAAATAATTGTTAATTTTTTTAAATAGATGTCACTATTTCAAGTAATTTTAAAATATTATGTGTCAATACTAAAATAGTATAGACATTGGGGTGACATGTTCATACAAATAGTATAAACATTGGGGTGACATGTTCATACAAATGGTATAGACATTGGGGTGACATGTTGAAATTCGTTATTATGCTACTTTAAATGGCGCTTTTATTACTACATTTAAAAGAAGTCAAAAAATCTTTACCATTGACTTATCGGATTTGATTATCTGTGCTCCAAGTGAGTTAAATTATTAAAATATTCTTTAGGATTAAACTTAAATAATCACGGTTAGTTTTCCAAATTTTTCATTTAGAATTCCTGCTATATAATTGTAATTACAAAACATTTTCAATAAATTATGAAAAGTAAAAGTACATTTTTAAGTATTAATCGAAATAATCGCAAAAAAGTAATTAAATCAATTAAATAATTGATTTGACATATTATGTGTCTGTGATAATATTAAGCCAAGATTCAAATCTTTCATTATTTAGTTCTTATAATCAATTAAAAGATGGCAGTTTAAATTATAAACCATAATCAGAAACCAAATAATATAAAGAGACGTCGCAACCCATATATAAAAAAATATCCAAAATTGACGGGTTACAATCGTCGTTGCGGGTGCTAATCTAAAATAAATAAAATACAATGATACATATACATACTTACATTTCAGTATTCATTTCTTTTTACACATGTTTTATTCTTGTTCATATAATGCATACTACCAAAACCGTCTACACTCTTCTTTAGCAATAAAACAACAACACAAACATACATTTTATTTATATTTTGTCGAGTTTTTGTCTTTTTGACAAAAACTCGACAAAATATTGTCGTTGTGTTAATTTTTATTTTCGGTTTTGATGATCAAGTATAAATTCAACAACGTTTTCTATATTTTTCATTTTTTATTATTGTAAGTACATAGCTTAATAAGGAACTTTATCTGATTTTGTGAATGGTTCAAAGTTTTGTTGCGTGCTTTAATGTTAATCACAACCTTCGATTTCACCACAATAATTACTTCAAAAAGTTGTAATTTTAACTGATTTTCTCTTATCACAACCCCCGCACTGATTGAGTTGAGTGACGTTAGAGAAAATAGAAACATTTTTTAATATATAAAAGAGAAAATATTAAAGATCTAAATGTTTTTCGGAATTCGGCCCAATGATTAGAGATTTCTGATGAGGCCAGAAAACGTTTAAAAACTCCAGTTAGTTCCGGACAACTTGAAATTTTTTTTCAAACTGAGCCCATATCATTTCAAATTAACCTATACAATATCAGCATTATAGTAACATCAAATCATGATACAGTATTCTCTGTAATATTTTCACATAGAGATAAAAAACAACTCCACCGGCCCTATACCGGCCCTATAACGTTACACTTGTGAATTGCAAAACCTGAGATTTTATAAATGTCAAGTTCATACTGTTCAAATCAGACCTAAGAATAAAGAATGATTTGAGGCAATACCACACAATATTGCAAGTGCGCATACAAATAGACAAATACAAATCTACTTTGGAATCTTATACAAATCTACTTTGGAATTTGATGAAAGGGCTGACGTAACCTTAAAGTGGCTTTGTTTTTTATATAATTATTTCTTGGTTTTTGGGCAAACCGATATACCACGCAGCATTATGTTTTATTCACTATAATTTGGATGTATCCTTTATAGACACAAAAAACTGGTTGCGTGGTACAATTGTACAAAGTACAATAATACTATTTTACATTTGTATTTGGATATGGCCTTGATTTTTCTAATAGTTTAGCAGGAGCACTAATAACACTTGTTGGTACAATATTAAATATTATTTTAGCAGTTTCAAAGTAGGCTGATAAATCGCCAATGGACTAGATTTGTTCGATGATAGTTTTATCTGATCTATATACTCTTTCATGGATGTTGAATTGGAATGTATAATACCAGGAAGTGTTAAGGCACTTTTGTGAGGATTTTTATCATGAAGTACTCTGCTATTTAAATTGTCAAAAAGCCTGTCTATTTTCTCAAAGAAACTAGCTGTTGAAAGAGCAAACTGTTTTACATTTGCAGAATATTTGCCAAAGTCAACCCTTGTTTTGATAGCAACTACTACTGACCTGCCTGATAAAAACCTGCGTAGCTAATTTGACACGCATTTTTTCAAACGTGTTTGGGAATATGCCGTGCAGTTAATTTTGAGCATAACATACGTGTCGTATAAGGCGACTAAACGAAGTTTAGATTACAGGGCTAACTATCCGTATCCATAAAACAACATTAAAGTTGAGTGCATTAAATCTGAGTTCTTCATATTCGGGAAGAGATACTTTGTGGAATTATTTTTTCGATCTAACTTGATTAGTATGGCAGATGCGAATCCTTTTTTCGTCCCGATACTTTTTTAGTCCCGATACCTTTTAATAACAAAAAAAGTTAAACACCCCAGAAAAAATTCTTATACCGTCAGTCAAACTAAGTTTTGGCATAAGTAGATGATATTTGTTGAATTAAATTTAATGGCAACAGTGTAAAAAACCACTGTATCCACTTGGACTACTCCTAGCTTCCGTTGTCAAAGTCAACGAGACTTAAACAAAATATATGATTATAGGTTTAAGAAACGAAGATGCAATTGATTTTAGCAGTATTAGCAACGTGCGCTGTATGCCTTTCGCCCACTACTAAAGTCGAAACTATTTTCCCTAAATTATAATGGTCGTTTAACAATTTTTTGGGAATGGATTTATTAATAGCTTATGTTTTTCAATTGAGCTTAGATCCCAACATTTTTTCCAAACTTTTAGGTTTTTGGCTATATTGAAGCTATCTGTGCATGATTTTACAGCACACAATAGCTGTATTTCTGGACGAAACGTGAACCAAATCAGAACACGAATTACACAGTAAGCCAACATTCAATGTGTTTTAGATCTAGTATATTGTTTTGTGTCGTTTCTTGGTACATGACTTGATCTGGATCAGATCAGTCAATTTGACTTCTGGATGTCTTACGAAGGTGTGTCCATGTTTCCAATTGGATATTTGAATGACGAAATAATGTGATATCCACAATAAGATCGTGAGCGTTCGCAAAGTACATCTTTTTTTCTCTATTATCGGTCGTTAGATCATGTCGAGAGAACGGACCTATGCTTTCACATAAGTCAGTCTGATTTTGGCCAGCTCTAGCATTAAAGTTACCAATCACTGTTGAACGTGCGACTGCACATTTTACGTACCAACCCTCAGCTGCGTGCCATCCCACGACAAGCCCAGGATGCCTTAATGGAGTTATAAAGACAATATGCTCGTTTAGAAGATTTTACGGGTATGGAAGTGCCAACGAACCATAGTGACTAATTATTAATTAATATTAATATTTTACTACTTATTAATATTATCATAACGTTGGGAAATCTCGTAATGCATTTCATCAAGGTCAACTTAAAATATTCGGGAATGAATTTATTTAAAAGCTTACGTTTCTCAATTGAGCTTAGAGTACACCAATACGTTTTTACAAACTTTTAAATGTTTAATTATGATGAAGCTTTGTAAAACTAATTTATCTACCCTAACTTCAAAATGGTGTTTTAGGATTTCGCCGTTGCGATGTTGCACACGGTTTTACAGCACGCATTATGCACATTTCACTGTTAAAACATTAAAACATTTTCAGTACGAAAATATTTACAAAATTACTTTTTGAAGTAATTATTGTGGTGAAATCGAAGGTTGTGATTAACATTAAAGCACGCAACAAAACTTTGAACCATTCACAAAATCAGATAAAGTTCCTTATTAAGCTATGTACTTACAATAATAAAAAATGAAAAATATAGAAAACGTTGTTGAATTTATACTTGATCATCAAAACCGAAAATAAAAATTAACACAACTAAAAAGACAAAAACTCGACAAAATATAAATAAAATGTATGTTTGTGTTGTTGTTTTATTGCTATAGAAGAGTGTAGACGGTTTTGGTAGTATGCATTATATGAACAAGAATAAAACATGTGTAAAAAGAAATGAATACTGAAATGTAAGTATGTATATGTATCATTGTATTTTATTTATTTTAGATTAGCACCCGCAACGACGATTGTAACCCGTAAATTTTGGGTATTTTTTTATATATGGGTTGCGACGTCTCTTTATATTATTTGGTTTCTGCCATAATCATCTCAATATTTATTTCCCGTTAAGGATTCTATTGTTTCTATTTCTATTTACTAAATTTATCATCTCAAGTAATAAATATTGCTTTGTTTGTCGAATTCAAAAGATTTATATCCACTAGATGCAAGTGAAATCAAAATTAATTAAATTTATTTTGTATGTCAAATGAACGGTGACAAATAAACAAAATCTAGCAAAATTACTACCAGATACAATGGCAGTTAGAAATAACGGATCGATATTGCTGATTCTTTATATTTTGGACGCCAAAAGGACTTATAAATATACACACACTCCGGAATGTAGAGTTATTCAATCAAAACTTTTAAGCTTTTATTTTAATTCTTTACTCAAAAAAATAATAGAAGGTCATCGTCAAAGAATTATGTCAATCACAGTCTTTACAAGCGGATTCTAGGAACTTTTTTAATTAAATATTATGACCAGCTTCGGTGGAAGTAACAAGAAATTTAAAGCAACAGACAATTTGTAATAAGCTCATTAAGGTGATTTGTATCCTTTAAAATTTGTAAGATTTTGAAAGTTACTAACACATCTAAAGTATATATTTCCACTAATACATTTTAAAAATATACGAGAATATGTGTCAACGAAAATTTCAATACGGCTTGTAGTAAAGAGGGTTTTGATTATGATCAAAATGATAATAAAGAAATGTTGAGCACATTTTAATATTTTCGAACAAATAAAACAACAAAAACTGTACGCAGAACGTTAGTATGTGCTAGAAAATAAAACAAAACTGGTGTGCATTATCAAAACCAACACAAATGTTTATACAAGCCGTGCTGTAAGTTTCACACGCAGATACACTAAAACAAACGGTACACTTCAAAATTTGTATTAGTGAAAAAACGTATATAAAATGCACTCACACTCAAATATAACAAAACAAAACGAACTGTTGTATTGCGTATGTATTGTGTTTTGCCTGATTATTGCATCGAGTACGCAGATACATTCTTAATTTGTCCATCTTTACTTGAAAGTGTTTGTGAAAAAATAGAATAAAAATACTTTCATTTCCCTAATACTGTGATAAAATATAAAATCAACCAATGAAATGCTTTGAAATATCGTACGGTACGTTTGTATAATTCTTTTATTTTCGCTCTCTCTCTCTTCGAAATAAATCTTGTTAGTACGTTTGCAAGTAGCACGTGCAACAACGATGCTACAACTATCTGTTTCGAACTATGTGGTATGTAAGGAAATTTTAAGGAATCAACAATATGAGACAGCATACTAATAAAATGAGAAGATTTATTTTCTCTGCACTATTGTTTTTTTTTTTTTTTAAATTTTTACGTAAATTTTCATTGATTTGTATAGTGTACCGATTACCAATACTTTCCAGTATAGATGAACAAAAAATGAAATATAATTGGTGTCAATCGGGTTTCTATAATAGAGACGGTTTTGAATTATAAACCAAATAAAAAATCATGCAAACAACAACAAAGTTGTCGTTTTTTATTTTATTTTTGTTGTTTGTTGGACGTATAAAATGCACTCACACTCTCTCAATTCATATTAAAAAGAATAATTTTACTGTACTTTTTTTATTTCTTTTGACACTAATACACCTACTCCTAGTTTGTTTATCATATGTATTGGTACAGCACGGCTTGTATAAACATTTGAGTTAGTTTTGGTATTATACAAAACCCTCTCTATTATACAAGCCGTATTCATTGCATACTAATGTACCGTATTTTAACACTGCGTTCGTATTATAAGTATCGGTATATGATAGCAAATATAGTGTAAAAAACAAAATAACGTTCGCATACTACAAAACAAAAGAGAGTAATAATTGTCAAAAAACTATAAAATTTAACACTTCAATGCATGACTTTTTTGAAACAAACCAAAAAAATCTATGTTGTTTGTTAAGTGTTGTTTGTGAACCATTCATTTATGAACCTATAACTTTTGATTTGTGTAGTATACCAGCAAATGTAGAAAGTAATGTAAATTTGGTTGGACGAAACAAGACAAATATAGTACAAACATTTTCGACGGAATATCCTCGTGGTTTATTTTTCAGTTCACATTTAGTTAAAAATTTAAATAAAACTATCAAATGGTTAAAATATTATTCCACTTTTGAATATATAAATTAGATATATCATATATGATACAATATGCATTTAAGGGTTAAAAGGTAAAATAGTAGAGAGCGTAAAATGCTCATTTATAAATTTAGATTTAATGGTGTGCGACAATAAAGAGAATATACAATTTTTCTTATGGTTTATTTTGATAGTACTAATCAAAACCCTCTCCACTACAAGCCAAATTGTAACTTTCGCTGACACAGATAAACAAAACCTAAATCAAAACCAACACTATTGTATATTATACAAGCCATGAAGCTTGGCTAAGTAAAACATATTATGACTACTATTGGGTGTATGTGTTAGTGAATTTGACTACAGTAAAAATCGAAACAAAAATTATATTTCGCACTGTCCATACTCCTCTAAATTCAAAGTACATAACATTTCTACAAAAAAAACGAAACAAAAATTATATTTTGCGACTGTCCACTCTGCTCTAAATTATTAGTATATAGTATAGTATATTATGAAGTAAATAATAATAACAATACTTCTCTCTCTCGTTAAATAATAAATTTGTTTTTTGCTTTGTCTTAAAGAGCGCAAAATACTGTTGTTCCATCATTCGTATTCATTTTTTATTTACATCAAAGTATATAATAAAAGTATATACAAATTATACTACGTCACAACATTAATACTTAGGTATAGTAGTCACTTTTTGGCATGAGTATCGCAACTTCATGGCTTGTATATACATTTGTGTTGGTTTTGCCTAAATACACAATTGAGTGTATTGGTGCTATGAAAATCTGTACCTAAAAATGTATAATTTTCTCATTACTTTTACACACTATTTAATGAGTATGGATAATTCAGAATTTTTTCGTCTCTCTTTTTGTTATTTGTGTTTTGTATAGGATACATTTAAAAAATGTGCATCGAAGAAAAGTTGTTCGCTCAAAATATCAAAGAAAGTACAAAAAGTACGAACGACCAAAATAAATATAATAAAAACGAAATGAACATCGTATAGGTACGAGTATTCTAATTAGTTAAAGCAGGATGCAGATAGAAATGTATTCAAAAATTCAAAAACAAATTGAAAAAATTTATTTGATTTACATCATGTTCTATGCAATAGTAAAAAAAGTATTATTGTTTTAATAGTGTTGGTGGTAAATGCATGTCCTGACTATTAAGGTATTTCGATTGTTCTGAAATAAATCAAAACGTTCGATTAATACATTCTCTGCAAGGATTACTAACTATTAAATCAATAAAATCACACATGGTAAAATTATGTACAGGCTGTTAAGGTATAATGTTTATTTTGGTTCACTTTTGTATAATAACTGTTTAATACCGTTATAAGTATTAATATGAGTATAACGACACAGTTTTTATATTTAGTGTAGTTTATATAGTGATGTTTAAATAACATGTGTTAAGACTTTTATTGTGTAAATATTATGTCTTAAAATAATTGTAGTTTTGGTGAAACATGTGTGGTTTGTAGATGTAAGAGATTTTTTTTCCTCTAAAAGAAAATATTCTGAATTGACGACCAAATGTAAAGCATTAGAACAAAAGAACACAATATTAAAAAACAAAATTCGCGTATTTACTTTAAAACAAAAAATTATTACAAAAAAATACAAAAACTTAAGGCCAAAGACAATCACATCGATAATTTAAGTTATATGAATGAAAGAAAATTCAAAGGAGTTTTGTAAAATAAACCAAAAATATTCGGTGAAACAGCGAAACTTGGTTCAAAGTATTGAGTATAGGTCACATGTGGTTTATAATTTTCTTCGGAACTCATTAAAATTACAATTGCTTTTATTCGACTTTTATTCGACGAAATTAAAATTCGTACGGGTTTGAAGTATAATGGTGTAATCGATGAAATAGACCATCAGTGAATCTAGGTGATAATGACAGACTTCCAATATTGGCGAAATATATTTGTTCATTTATGGCTAGAGACGATTTTAATTTTATTCCATTCTTCATGTGTGAATTATGAACCAGATAACCGTTCCTTCGTTTTAGAGCCAGATATGGCTAAATCAATTACAACCAACCAACAATCCTCAGATAAGTCTTCTGAGGAACAATCCGTAATAAACCAAGACCAGAAAGATTATTTAAACAAAGTTTTAAATGAAATAGCTTTTGTTGATAGTTGTATCAATCAAAATTTGAAGATTGATTTACCTTCATTACGATATTTTTTAGGCTATGTCATTTTTAAAATGCTAAAACTATCTCTTTGCGAATCATGCAAAAATATAATGACAAAATTCAACAACTATTTAAATTCTTCGGAGGAACTGTACTTACGGAACCCAACCGATTTTTTCTTTGAGTTGTCTTATATGCATGTGGAGATATTCGCCAAACACTTTGCTTCAAAAATGCATAAATGCGCAAATTTAAATAGTAAATATTGCGAATGGTTCACAGGAAGCTGCAGAGACCACAAAAAAATGCGCTTGAGTTTTTGCTATTGGTCTTAATTCGCAAAAATTGTACATGGCAATTAAAGAAATTGACAGATGATACGAATACAAAAAAATCTATTCATGTAACATCAAATCAAACACAGCGTTGCTATTTTCACATTGAAACCAATACTACAATCAGTAGTTGGATATGTAGAAACATATGTGATGATCGGCCATTAATAGGTCTTGGTATGAAGACGTCTTTGGATCAGATGATCCAAAACCAACACAAACGTTTTATACAAGCCGTGTACAAAAAGTAGACTTGAAGTAGATGTATGAGTGTCAAAAGAAATAAAAAGTACCGTAATGTTATTCTGTTTAATATGAATTAAGAGTGTGAGTGCATTTAATACGTCCAAAACCACAAACAAGAAAAGTAAAATAAAAAACGACAACATTGTTGTTGCTTTGCATGAGTTTTTTTTATTTGGTTTATAATTACAAAACACAATACATACGCAATACAACAGTTCGTTTTGTTTTGTTATATTTGAGTGTGAGTGCATTTTATATACCTTTTTTCACTAATACAAATTTTGAAGTGTACCGTTTGTTTTAGTGTATCTGCGTACGAAACTTACAGCACGGCTTGTATAAAACATTTGTGTTGGTTTTGGATGGTCGCATGCAAAAAAATTTAAAACTTAAACAAAATTTAAAATTTAAGTGTTGATTCAAACCATTTCATACAACAATATTTACAAGAAGTTTTGTTAAAAGTTTTCTGTAATTACAACTCATCACACAGATGACTTTGGAGTTTAAATAAGATATTGAAAATTTTTATAATTTATTCCTGGTTTACATATCTGATTAGTGTATTGTTTGTGATTAAATTTCTTATTCTTTTTATCAATAATTGAGTTTGCAAAATTTCAATTCCATCTATCATTAGATAATTATATACAAACATGTGTCTTGGATAAAAATGCGATGATGTCATTTCGTGTATTTAGCCCTTAAAGCCCAAAATATTTGTAAAATGGATTTCAAAATTAAAATTTGTTTTACAAACGAAAAATAAACCAAAACAGAATGACGTAAACAACGTGAACAAAGAGAATAATGAAAACAATTTTAGGGACCGTCATCGCTTTTATTTTTTTAATTTAAATTTAAAGCATAAAAGTGATAAATACTTATCATTAATTCGCAAATCATCCAATCAATTGATATTTGTGTCACCTAAGACAATTTTATCACCATAAAAAAAATCATTTAATTCAGTCAAAAAGGAATCAGCTGTTTTAACCCTTCTTTTGTTCAAACCATTCCGTTTTCTGAAATATATATATATATATATATATATATATATATATATATATATATATATATATATATATATATAAGCATAGATATACATGCTTAAAAAGTAAAAGTTAAGAGATAAGTCTCTACTGATTAGAACCTCGGAGTTCTTGACGATTTCAATGTTGCCGATATATTAAAAAAAACTTAAGAATTTTGTGTATAATAATTTGCTTTCCTAAAAATGTTATAAAACCGAAATAAGCCGTTTTATTATTTGACAAATTATATATATATATATATATATATATATATATATATATATATATATATATATATATATATATATATATATATATATATATATATATATAAATTTAGTATGTGCCTGAGCGATAACATCATTCCTACAAAACCTGACAATAATTTTCCATAAATCAATCCACTCGAGGCACATACAGAAATGTAGTTAATCAAAAATTGTTATAAAAAAATTAAAACTATTAAAATCAAGTTTTATTATTTAAAAAAAAAAAATTAAACTTTTATTTTGTTAAAAATAAAAATTAAAAAAAAACTTTAAAAAAAAAAACATACAAAGAACTCTCTTCTATAATCTTAAATAAGAATTTAAAAATTTAATCGATTTTTTTTCCTATACATTAATTTATATAAGTTTCCTAAAAAAAAAACTTGTGTAATAAGATATCGATATTTAATTAAATTAATTTCCAATTTAACTATATATTTAACTAATAGAGCTTTAAAAAAACTAATAAAATCAAATAAAAAAAAAAGAACTTCAGGAAATTTGTCTCCTCGCGCGCGTGCATATTACCCGAGTCTACTAAAAAAATACAAAGAGTTGAAAATCCCACCGATTTTTTCCGACAACATAACTCCCATCAATGTTGTGGTTGTATGCATGCGTTAAAATAGATATCGAAATCCATCAGACGAACAAAAAAAAAGAAAAAAGAAAAAGGAGCAACAAATTTCTTTGTATTTTATTTAACTGCCTTATTACTACAAAACCAAATAATTAAATAACATTTTTTCTATTTATTTAGATAACAAAAAAAAAAAATAAGATTAATAAAAAACAATTTATATAATTCCAAAAAAAGAAAATTATTAAGCCCATTTTCATTAATAAATTTAAAGATTACAAATTTTATATACTTAAATATAATAATGTAAAATTTAAATTCAACGAACATTTTGGTATAATTAACTATACACCTTTCTCACTCTTACAACTTTTTTGGAACATAC
This sequence comes from Tipula confusa, assembly GCA_963556175.1. Taxonomy (NCBI): domain Eukaryota; kingdom Metazoa; phylum Arthropoda; class Insecta; order Diptera; family Tipulidae; genus Tipula; species Tipula confusa. Next base: position 10,676,780 of record OY744478.1, on the reverse strand, counting down.
TGCATGCAATATTTCAAAATGAAGCCTTCGTGTGTAATATGTTAGGGACTATTAAAATAAATTCTACAACGACGTTAATACAAATAAATAAATTATATATATATATATATATATATATATATATATATATATATATATATATATATATATATATATATATATATATATATATATGTATATATATATATATATATATATATATATATATATATATATATATATATATATATATATATATATATATATAGATATATATATATATATTTAATTATTTATAAACAACCTAACAACAAGCGACTGTTAATAACAGTAAACTATGTTTCCTGAATTCGAAGCATTTGCAAAATGCATCCACAAATTTTTCTAGGAAGCAAAACTATAATAATAAATTTGGCAACATTGTAATTTAATAAATTAAATATAATATAATGCATGGATAGTGAAGCGATTTGTGAGAAGAACGCTACTATTTAAAAGAAACAGAAGTTGTTGTAGGTAAACCTGTCTCCTCTTTGTATTTAGTTTATTGGCCCCGGTCATTCATTACTGGAAATTATGGTTAACCAAATTTGTTGGCTTATAGATATATAAATTTGATATTCGCGCACCATACGGCAGACAGTGATAGCTTTTCGTGTGCAACATCATACGAAATATAATTAGCTAAATGCCGGAAATCGAAAATAAAGCAAAAAGCTAAAATGAATGCACATTTTACTCATTTTACAAAATACTGGGGTAACGTATTTCGCAACATGTAATAGAGATGATGTACATCTTAATAGAGATGGTGTACATTTTAAACAAACAACACGATTATCAACAATTGGAGCGCGATTCTAATGTTTATTTATTCCATTGAATAGTGTGAAATTTTTTAGAACAAGTCATTGAACTCAAAATTTAAAATTTTTAAGAAGGGTCCTATCCTTAAATATGTGATTTTGTTTCACTACACGCGTAGCAGTCGATTTAAGATTTTTCATTGCTTTACGCAAGTGATCGATAACTGTGTCGCTAGATGGCAGAAGTGCAAAAGGGTTATCAAATAAAAATTCACTGAGAAGTTTAATAGTTTGACCAAAAACCTTCTCCGCGGTGAACAACCTAAATCGTATTTCACAGTGGCTCGAATTCCTAATAAAATAATTGGAAAACCCATCAAGCCATTGGATATTGGCAACAGCGCAACGATATCCAAATGCAAATGTTCATATCGACCTAGGGGAATATTAAATTGTCCGTGAGATTAAATAGTGTGCCACTGAACTTTGGCACGTTGGCATGATTCACAAGAACTGGCTTGTTAATACTAGGCCAAAAATAATATTATAAATAAATATTAATTTAGGAAATGCTCGAACACCAGAATGTGACAGTAGACTCCAAAGCCAGGCAATTTAAAAATTCCAATTCCATATTAGAAGTTGAACGATGAAAAGAGCCGTCAAACAAACCGGAAGCTCATCATCAGATTGCTTTGCCAATAGTATCATAGCTGAGAACAGTTTCAGCTAGGGCCAAGTCAATCCTAATAGTGCAAGATAAAATATCCATCGCAAGGTGTACCCTCTAATATCTTAAATATTTTACTGCTATATACATTGCCAGAAGTTCCCGATGGAATGCTGAGTATTTTAGCGCAGGACTCGTTAATTTCTTTGAAAAAAATTACTTGGACCAAAAAATTGTTTGGGTGTCTTTGACAAGTTATTAAGTGCAGACAACTGGATAGGAGCTATTTTTGGTATAAACCGGTAATAATAATTAATTATACCGATGTAATGCGGAATATGCTTAGTAGAACTTCGAGCGGGGAAATCCCTGATGGCAAATGATAAGCTCTAACATGATCAATTTTAGAAACAATTTTGCAACCAAATTTTGTACTCAACCTCCGATAATCACCACAAGGTCTCCAATCGAGAACTTTCTTCCTCACCATACATAAAGGACATGATATAGGGAATGCCAATGGTTGACAAATTTCCAATTCCACCATTGGTTGGAACTCTTGAAATGCTGCTTTATGTCTATTGGGATCTAGTCTAGTAGGAAATATTTGGAGAAGAGTTACACCGCATGCGTTTCGGCCCTGGTTGTGTCAATTCCGTCTCCAAAACCAAATTACAAGCCTGAAAATTTAGTAAATATTTAGTTTGAATTATGTCCAAATAATAAAAAATATGTCACCGATCAAATGGCACAGTGATTAAAGCTGCGGTGCTTGCGACAAGAGGTACCGGGTTCGAATCCCATCGGGGGAAAACTACAAAAGGGATTCTTCATCAAATGATTACGATCGGTGATGACGATGAACACAACTGTGACCCCCTGTTGGAGTGAAAAATCCATGGGCCGAACCATCGTCCATGTCAGTACAGGCTGGCATTGAGCAATGTATTGCGCAGATGGATATTCAAAAGCGAACTTGTATTCGTGCGTCCTCGATGGCGTAAAGTAGGATGTTAAAATAACCGCGAAAGTATTGGTTGATCTTCGCGGCCCCAGAAAAAGATTGTAAGGATTTAAAAAAAAAAATTTCCTTTTTAGAAATTTTTAAATTACAATGTTCCTAAGACTATAATTTGCTTTCTATAAGAAAACAAGATATTGGATGTATTTAACGTAAATGTAGGAAAGATAGCAAAAGGTAATTATAAGCCGTTTGTTTGTAGGTTGAAGGACAACTATAATATACATATTAAGATCGATAATTTATAAGAAGATGTGAACCGTTAGATGTATATTAAATAATAATTTATTATGACTTAAAAAAAAAAAATAAAAAAAATTTAATTAAGAAGGACATCAATGTACCTATAAAAATGTACCAAATTGTCTTAACATAACAAACAAAAAAAAAACAATTATCGCACTTAACGTAATGTTTTGTGAAGTCATGTTAAAAAAAAAATAAAGTTAAAAAAAATTGTGATTTTACATAGATAAATAAAAATATATATTTTCAGATTAAACGATAACGAAAAGGTCATAATGATTAAAAATTATTTAACACGAAAATGTATGCCCAATAGAATTATATATTAAGATGTGTTCGAAAGTTTCAGCTACCACCAATTTTTATTTGTCTTGAATCGTTTCTTTATATGATCTTATAGAGATTTCAAATTAAATTCTCATCGATCAGTTTGATCAAAATTAATATTATTGAGCGAAAGGAACTTGACACCGGTAACTTAAATTTATCAGACAACATCAACACGCGATTTTTGATTAGTTTGCGAAACTTAATAACTTAAAATATTCGAATCAGACAAGATACGAGATCAGTGAGGTTTTTTTATGTGGGTAAAAACTATATTTAGAAATACAAGGAATTTAATTATTTTTTATTTTAGATAAGGAAAATTATTGTTTAAAAATTATTTTTTAAGAAATATTTTTATTTTGAATGTTTATTTTTGAGAAAACCAAAATTCCTTAATTAAAGGTAAGTCTATATTAAAATCGTACGAAATAGCTTCAAGATTTATTCATTAAATATAAAATCTACAGCTTTAATCAAAAATAAAATTAAAAAAAATTATAAAAAAAAAATCCATTATGAGAATTGGGTGGGTATTACCAAAGAGTAGATACTTAAAGAGAGAGAAGTTCTATGTGCACAATATGTGTTTAAAAAATAATTATCATTTTTCGCTGCGAACGATGAAAACTGAGAGGCATATATAAAACTCAAATTAATTTTCCTTTTCTATCTTTCATGTTTGGTGTACGGAAAAAACGTAAGCATTAAAAATATATTATGTAACAATGTATGTACAATACATTCACATGCATAAACAAATAGAAAATTTTAATCAAGCTGGATTGGATATCGCTTGTAGAGTTCCAACTTATAACGACAAAGGCCAAACTACAATTTGTAATGATGTTCTTGTGTCACCACCAAAAGAATTAAATATATTTGTTTTCGAAAACATTCAAACTCCATTAACATCAGGTAATAAATATCGTTTTACTCATTCACCAGTAACTTCACAGTATTGTGCCATTTGTTTAAAAAATATTAAAAACTGTCATTTTTACCAAAAGCAAAATACAGTTTTAAAAAGACAAAATCGATTATTGAAGATTAAACTTTGCAAAATCCGCCGGAATCGTACTATATTACAAAAAAAAAAAAAAAAAACTATAAACATAGAAATTGAAAAACTTAATTTTGGAGACGACGCTAAAAGCCAGTTCTGTCATCAGCACTTGTTTTTGAAAAAATAGATGAAATTTTTGATACCGTAATATGCAGCTCACTTTGAAATGCTAACAAACCGCATATTAGGCGCAATAATAACACATAATATCAAAACTAAAGGCCTTAGCACATTGGTTCGAAGGTTGTAAATTTGCTAAAAAAAATCCCACGTATTGCATTAATGGTATAATTATGACCGCATTAATTCTATTGTAACCGAGCAATTGGCGCAGTGGTTAAAGCTGTAGTGTTTAGGACGGGAGGTACCGGGTTCGAATCCCAACGGGGGAGAGTGTTGCAAAAGAGATTTTTCATCACCTGATTACGATCGATGATGACGATGAACACAACTATGACCCCCTGTTGGAGTGCAAAATCCATGGGCTGAACCATCGTCCATGTCAGCACAGGCTGGCTGGAGCCAATGCAATGTGCAGATGGATCTAAAATCGAACCTGTATTCATTCGTGCGTCCTCGATTTGGCTGGTGACGGCGTAAGGCAGGACGTTAAAAATTAACCTTGAAAGAGTTAGGAGACCTTCAGCCCCAGAAAAAATTGCATCAGACATTAAAAAATTGTAGAACTTTCTTCGGAATTATTAGATGAATATCCATCTGTAGATTTTATTTTTTGTGGACGCTTCAAACAAGATCCAATGGAAAATGCCTTTTCCACGGTACGCAATAAAGGAGGCCATTGTAAAAACCCTTCGGTTTTCGAATTCAGCTGTATTATGGCTCAGATGACGTCTCTTAAAACTTTAAAAAACACTAATATGGGATGATAATTGTAACATTGTAAATAATGTTACATTGAGGATAATCCATCTTGCCAATACGCAATTGTATCGTACCTAAAAAAAACGGTTGTGCGGGCCTGTCCAACACTTAAATTATAAATTATCGATATATGTATCATGTAATTGCTCTATTTGTATATAGATGGGGATATAGTCATCAAACGATCTATTTTGCCAACAACACAGGTACAAAGCAAAACAAAAATAAACCGAGAAACAGAAGTAAAATATTTCCTTTTGGACTGTGGCGTTTGGACGATCAACATTAAACGACAATTAAACGAAAAATAAAAAATAAAAAAACTAAAAAGTAAAATAGAAAAGTAAAGAGATTTACCAGAGCTGTGACGTTTTTAATGTTGGTGATTGCCGAAAAATAGAGCGTGTGTTGTTATCACCTCTAAGTCGCTTCAAAAATATTCAACGCTTGTTCCAGTTAACGGTTTAATAACTAAGAAGGCATTGTGCCGTGCGTGACCATTTGACGGTGGTGGTTGCCGAAAGAGAGTGCGTGTGTTGTTATCAACTCGCCGGCAAAAGCAGAAAAAATATTTGACGCCTAATCCAGGATACGGAGCCCAGTGTACTGACACAAAAAAAAATACAGCTAAGTTTCTGTGATACCAGTTATTCGTTGTTCCAGTATATTATTTTGTGACCTGTTTTGCTTTGAGCACCATTTTCTTTTGTAATTAATTTAATTTGGGGTATTTACTTTTTTTTTCTTGTTGTGATACTAAAGATAGTAAAAAAAAAAAATAAAAGATATATATTTAAGACAGCGGATCCAATTGGCAATTATGTATATTGACCATTGTTAGCTTTAAGATATTTATGATTAATTCAGTATTGTATTTTTCCACCATTGTGAATGATATTATATCGATGGATTTGTTGTTTATACCGTAATTGTCATTATTTACTTCGTTAATTTGGCACGATGGATTATGCCTAAGTAAAGCAAACGTGATCAAGTAGAATGGGCTAGCATATCTTACGGAAAAAGGGCATATCTTATATTTGTGGGTGATATTGCCATAAGAGTGGGTGGTGAGCACGTGGTCCAACACCTTGACCACATTAAAACGAGAAACCTGAAATTCGGCTGTGACAAAGAATTTATTTAATTTATTTAATTTATTTAATTTATTTAATTTATTTAATTTATTTAATTTATTTAATTTATTTAATTTATTTAATTTATTTAATTTATTTAATTTATTTAATTTATTTAATTTATTTAATTTATTTAATTTATTTAATTTATTTAATTTATTTAATTTATTTAATTTATTTAATTTATTTAATTTATTTAATTTATTTAATTTATTTAATTTATTTAATTTATTTAATTTATTTAATTTATTTAATTTATTTAATTTATTTAATTTATTTAATTTATTTAATTTATTTAATTTATTTAATTTATTTAATTTATTTAATTTATTTAATTTATTTAATTTATTTAATTTATTTAATTTATTTAATTTATTTAATTTATTTAATTTTTTTAATTTATTTAATTTATTTAATTTATTTAATTTTTTTAATTTATTTAATTTATTTAATTTATTTAATTTATTTAATTTATTTAATTTATTTAATTTATTTAATTTATTTAATTTATTTACTTTATTTACTTTATTTAATTTATTTAATTTATTTAATTTATTTAATTTATTTAATTTATTTAATTTATTTAATTTATTTAATTTATTTAATTTATTTAATTTATTTAATTTATTTAATTTATTTAATTTATTTATTTTATTTAATTTATTTAATTTATTTAATTTATTTAATTTATTTAATTTATTTAATTTATTTAATTTATTTAATTTATTTAATTTATTTAATTTATTTAATTTATTTAATTTATTTAATTTATTTAATTTATTTAATTTATTTAATTTATTTAATTTATTTAATTTATTTAATTTATTTAATTTATTTAATTTATTTAATTTATTTAATTTATTTAATTTATTTAATTTATTTAATTTATTTAATTTATTTAATTTATTTAATTTATTTAATTTATTTAATTTATTTAATTTATTTAATTTATTTAATTTATTTAATTTATTTAATTTATTTAATTTATTTAATTTATTTAATTTATTTAATTTATTTAATTTATTTAATTTATTTAATTTATTTAATTTATTTAATTTATTTAATTTATTTAATTTATTTAATTTATTTAATTTATTTAATTTATTTAATTTATTTAATTTATTTAATTTATTTAATTTTTTTAATTTATTTAATTTATTTAATTTATTTAATTTATTTAATTTATTTAATTTATTTAATTTATTTAATTTATTTAATTTATTTAATTTATTTAATTTATTTAATTTATTTAATTTATTTAATTTATTTAATTTATTTAATTTATTTAATTTATTTAATTTATTTAATTTATTTAATTTATTTAATTTATTTAATTTATTTAATTTATTTAATTTATTTAATTTATTTAATTTATTTAATTTATTTAATTTATTTAATTTATTTAATTTATTTAATTTATTTAATTTATTTAATTTATTTAATTTATTTAATTTATTTAATTTATTTAATTTATTTAATTTATTTAATTTATTTAATTTATTTAATTTATTTAATTTATTTAATTTATTTAATTTATTTAATTTATTTAATTTATTTAATTTATTTAATTTATTTAATTTATTTAATTTATTTAATTTATTTAATTTATTTAATTTATTTAATTTATTTAATTTATTTAATTTATTTAATTTATTTAATTTATTTAATTTATTTAATTTATTTAATTTATTTAATTTATTTAATTTATTTAATTTATTTAATTTATTTAATTTATTTAATTTATTTAATTTATTTAATTTATTTAATTTATTTAATTTATTTAATTTATTTAATTTATTTAATTTATTTAATTTATTTAATTTATTTAATTTATTTAATTTATTTAATTTATTTAATTTATTTAATTTATTTAATTTATTTAATTTATTTAATTTATTTAATTTATTTAATTTATTTAATTTATTTAATTTATTTAATTTATTTAATTTATTTAATTTATTTAATTTATTTAATTTATTTAATTTATTTAATTTATTTAATTTATTTAATTTATTTAATTTATTTAATTTATTTAATTTATTTAATTTATTTAATTTATTTAATTTATTTAATTTATTTAATTTATTTAATTTATTTAATTTATTTAATTTATTTAATTTATTTAATTTATTTAATTTATTTAATTTATTTAATTTATTTAATTTATTTAATTTATTTAATTTATTTAATTTATTTAATTTATTTAATTTATTTAATTTATTTAATTTATTTAATTTATTTAATTTATTTAATTTATTTAATTTATTTAATTTATTTAATTTATTTAATTTATTTAATTTATTTAATTTATTTAATTTATTTAATTTATTTAATTTATTTAATTTATTTAATTTATTTAATTTATTTAATTTATTTAATTTATTTAATTTATTTAATTTATTTAATTTATTTAATTTATTTAATTTATTTAATTTATTTAATTTATTTAATTTATTTAATTTATTTAATTTATTTAATTTATTTAATTTATTTAATTTATTTAATTTATTTAATTTATTTAATTTATTTAATTTATTTAATTTATTTAATTTATTTAATTTATTTAATTTATTTAATTTATTTAATTTATTTAATTTATTTAATTTATTTAATTTATTTAATTTATTTAATTTATTTAATTTATTTAATTTATTTAATTTATTTAATTTATTTAATTTATTTAATTTATTTAATTTATTTAATTTATTTAATTTATTTAATTTATTTAATTTATTTAATTTATTTAATTTATTTAATTTATTTAATTTATTTAATTTATTTAATTTATTTAATTTATTTAATTTATTTAATTTATTTAATTTATTTAATTTATTTAATTTATTTAATTTATTTAATTTATTTAATTTATTTAATTTATTTAATTTATTTAATTTATTTAATTTATTTAATTTATTTAATTTATTTAATTTATTTAATTTATTTAATTTATTTAATTTATTTAATTTATTTAATTTATTTAATTTATTTAATTTATTTAATTTATTTAATTTATTTAATTTATTTAATTTATTTAATTTATTTAATTTATTTAATTTATTTAATTTATTTAATTTATTTAATTTATTTAATTTATTTAATTTATTTAATTTATTTAATTTATTTAATTTATTTAATTTATTTAATTTATTTAATTTATTTAATTTATTTAATTTATTTAATTTATTTAATTTATTTAATTTATTTAATTTATTTAATTTATTTAATTTATTTAATTTATTTAATTAATTTAATTAATTTAATTAATTTAATTAATTTAATTAATTTAATTAATTTAATTATTTAATTAATTTAATTAATTTAATTATTTAATTTATTTAATTTATTTAATTTATTTAATTTATTTAATTTATTTAATTTATTTAATTTATTTAATTTATTAATTTATTAATTTATTTAATTTATTTAATTTATTTAATTTATTTAATTTATTTAATTTATTTAATTTATTTAATTTATTTAATTTATTTAATTTATTTAATTTATTTAATTTATTTAATTTATTTAATTTATTTAATTTATTTAATTTATTTAATTTATTTAATTTATTTAATTTATTTAATATTTATTTATTTAATTTATTTAATTTATTTAATTTATTTAATTTATTTAATTTATTTAATTTATTTAATTTATTTAATTTATTTAATTTATTTAATTTATTTAATTTATTTAATTTATTTAATTTATTTAATTTATTTAATTTATTTAATTTATTTAATTTATTTAATTTATTTAATTTATTTAATTTATTTAATTTATTTAATTTATTTAATTTATTTAATTTATTTAATTTATTTATTTATTTAATTTATTTAATTATTTAATTTATTTAATTTATTTAATTTATTTAATTTATTTAATTTATTTAATTTATTTAATTTATTTAATTTATTTAATTTATTTAATTTATTTAATTTATTTAATTTATTTAATTTATTTAATTTATTTAATTTATTAATTTATTTAATTTATTTAATTTATTTAATTTATTTAATTTATTTAATTTATTTAATTTATTTAATTTATTTAATTTATTTAATTTATTTAATTTATTTAATTTATTTAATTTATTTAATTTATTTAATTTATTTTAATTTATTTAATTTATTTAATTTATTTAATTTATTTAATTTATTTAATTTATTTAATTTATTTAATTTATTTAATTTATTTAATTTATTTAATTTATTTAATTTATTTAATTTATTTAATTTATTTAATTTATTTAATTTATTTAATTTATTTAATGTATTTAATTTATTAATTTATTTAATTTATTTAATTTATTTAATTTATTTATTTATTTAATTTATTTAATTTATTTAATTTATTTAATTTATTTAATTTATTTAATTTATTTAATTTATTTAATTTATTTATTTTTTTAATTTATTTAATTTATTTAATTTATTTATTTATTTAATTTATTTAATTATTTTATTTATTTAATTTATTTATTTATTTAATTTATTTAATTTATTTAATTTATTTATTATTTATTATTTAATTTATTTAATTTATTTAATTTATTTAATTTATTTAATTTATTTAATTTATTTAATTTATTTAATTATTTATTTATTTAATTTATTTAATTTATTTAATTTATTTAATTTATTTATTTATTTAATTTATTTAATTTATTTAATTTATTTAATTTATTTAATTTATTTATTTTATTTAATTTATTTAATTTATTTAATTTATTTAATTTATTTATTTTATTTAATTTATTTAATTTATTTAATTTATTTAATTTATTTAATTTATTTTAATTTATTTAATTTATTTAATTTATTTAATTTATTTAATTTATTAATTTATTTAATTTATTTAATTTATTTAATTTATTTAATTTATTTAATTATTTAATTTATTTATTTATTTAATTTATTTAATTTATTTAATTTATTTAATTTATTTAATTTATTTAATTTATTTTAATTTATTTAATTTATTTTTAATTTATTTAATTTATTTATTTATTTAATTTATTTAATTTATTTAATTTATTTATTTATTTAATTTATTTAATTTATTTAATTTATTTATTTATTTATTTTATTTAATTTATTTAATTTATTTAATTTATTTAATTTATTTAATTTATTTAATTTATTTAAT
>OY744478.1:10389046-10665302 GCA_963556175.1 Tipula confusa | reverse complement strand
TTTAATTTATTTAATTTATTTAATTTATTTAATTTATTTAATTTATTTAATTTATTTAATTTATTTAATTTATTTAATTTATTTAATTTATTTAATTTATTTAATTTATTTAATTTATTTAATTTATTTAATTTATTTAATTTATTTAATTTATTTAATTTATTTAATTTATTTAATTTATTTAATTTATTTAATTTATTTAATTTATTTAATTTATTTAATTTATTTAATTTATTTAATTTATTTAATTTATTTAATTTATTTAATTTATTTAATTTATTTAATTTATTTAATTTATTTAATTTATTTAATTTATTTAATTTATTTAATTTATTTAATTTATTTAATTTATTTAATTTATTTAATTTATTTAATTTATTTAATTTATTTAATTTATTTAATTTATTTAATTTATTTAATTTATTTAATTTATTTAATTTATTTAATTTATTTAATTTATTTAATTTATTTAATTTATTTAATTTATTTAATTTATTTAATTTATTTAATTTATTTAATTTATTTAATTTATTTAATTTATTTAATTTATTTAATTTATTTAATTTATTTAATTTATTTAATTTATTTAATTTATTTAATTTATTTAATTTATTTAATTTATTTAATTTATTTAATTTATTTAATTTATTTAATTTATTTAATTTATTTAATTTATTTAATTTATTTAATTTATTTAATTTATTTAATTTATTTAATTTATTTAATTTATTTAATTTATTTAATTTATTTAATTTATTTAATTTATTTAATTTATTTAATTTATTTAATTTATTTAATTTATTTAATTTATTTAATTTATTTAATTTATTTAATTTATTTAATTTATTTAATTTATTTAATTTATTTAATTTATTTAATTTATTTAATTTATTTAATTTATTTAATTTATTTAATTTATTTAATTTATTTAATTTATTTAATTTATTTAATTTATTTAATTTATTTAATTTATTTAATTTATTTAATTTATTTAATTTATTTAATTTATTTAATTTATTTAATTTATTTAATTTATTTAATTTATTTAATTTATTTAATTTATTTAATTTATTTAATTTATTTAATTTATTTAATTTATTTAATTTATTTAATTTATTTAATTTATTTAATTTATTTAATTTATTTAATTTATTTAATTTATTTAATTTATTTAATTTATTTAATTTATTTAATTTATTTAATTTATTTAATTTATTTAATTTATTTAATTTATTTAATTTATTTAATTTATTTAATTTATTTAATTTATTTAATTTATTTAATTTATTTAATTTATTTAATTTATTTAATTTATTTAATTTATTTAATTTATTTAATTTATTTAATTTATTTAATTTATTTAATTTATTTAATTTATTTAATTTATTTAATTTATTTAATTTATTTAATTTATTTAATTTATTTAATTTATTTAATTTATTTAATTTATTTAATTTATTTAATTTATTTAATTTATTTAATTTATTTAATTTATTTAATTTATTTAATTTATTTAATTTATTTAATTTATTTAATTTATTTAATTTATTTAATTTATTTAATTTATTTAATTTATTTAATTTATTTAATTTATTTAATTTATTTAATTTATTTAATTTATTTAATTTATTTAATTTATTTAATTTATTTAATTTATTTAATTTATTTAATTTATTTAATTTATTTAATTTATTTAATTTATTTAATTTATTTAATTTATTTAATTTATTTAATTTATTTAATTTATTTAATTTATTTAATTTATTTAATTTATTTAATTTATTTAATTTATTTAATTTATTTAATTTATTTAATTTATTTAATTTATTTAATTTATTTAATTTATTTAATTTATTTAATTTATTTAATTTATTTAATTTATTTAATTTATTTAATTTATTTAATTTATTTAATTTATTTAATTTATTTAATTTATTTAATTTATTTAATTTATTTAATTTATTTAATTTATTTAATTTATTTAATTTATTTAATTTATTTAATTTATTTAATTTATTTAATTTATTTAATTTATTTAATTTATTTAATTTATTTAATTTATTTAATTTATTTAATTTATTTAATTTATTTAATTTATTTAATTTATTTAATTTATTTAATTTATTTAATTTATTTAATTTATTTAATTTATTTAATTTATTTAATTTATTTAATTTATTTAATTTATTTAATTTATTTAATTTATTTAATTTATTTAATTATTTAATTTATTAATTTATTTAATTTATTTAATTTATTTAATTTATTTAATTTATTTAATTTATTTAATTTATTTAATTTATTTAATTTATTTAATTTATTTAATTTATTTAATTTATTTAATTTATTTAATTTATTTAATTTATTTAATTTATTTAATTTATTTAATTTATTTAATTTATTTAATTTATTTAATTTATTTAATTTATTTAATTTATTTAATTTATTTAATTTATTTAATTTATTTAATTTATTTAATTTATTTAATTTATTTAATTTATTTAATTTATTTAATTTATTTAATTTATTTAATTTATTTAATTTATTTAATTTATTTAATTTATTTAATTTATTTAATTTATTTAATTTATTTAATTTATTTAATTTATTTAATTTATTTAATTTATTTAATTTATTTAATTTATTTAATTTATTTAATTTATTTAATTTATTTAATTTATTTAATTTATTTAATTTATTTAATTTATTTAATTTATTTAATTTATTTAATTATTTAATTTATTTAATTTATTTAATTTATTTAATTTATTTAATTTATTTAATTTATTTAATTTATTTAATTTATTTAATTTATTTAATTTATTTAATTTATTTAATTTATTTAATTTATTTAATTTATTTAATTTATTTAATTTATTTAATTTATTTAATTTATTTAATTTATTTAATTTATTTAATTTATTTAATTTATTTAATTTATTTAATTTATTTAATTTATTTAATTTATTTAATTTATTTAATTTATTTAATTTATTTAATTTATTTAATTTATTTAATTTATTTAATTTATTTAATTTATTTAATTTATTTAATTTATTTAATTTATTTAATTTATTTAATTTATTTAATTTATTTAATTTATTTAATTTATTTAATTTATTTAATTTATTTAATTTATTTAATTTATTTAATTTATTTAATTTATTTAATTTATTTAATTTATTTAATTTATTTAATTTATTTAATTTATTTAATTTATTTAATTTATTTAATTTATTTAATTTATTTAATTTATTTAATTTATTTAATTTATTTAATTTATTTAATTTATTTAATTTATTTAATTTATTTAATTTATTTAATTTATTTAATTTATTTAATTTATTTAATTTATTTAATTTATTTAATTTATTTAATTTATTTAATTTATTTAATTTATTTAATTTATTTAATTTATTTAATTTATTTAATTTATTTAATTTATTTAATTTATTTAATTTATTTAATTTATTTAATTTATTTAATTTATTTAATTTATTTAATTTATTTAATTTATTTAATTTATTTAATTTTTTTAATTTATTTAATTTATTTAATTTATTTAATTTATTTAATTTATTTAATTATTTAATTTATTTAATTTATTTAATTTATTTAATTTATTTAATTTATTTAATTTATTTAATTTATTTAATTTATTTAATTTATTTAATTTATTTAATTTATTTAATTTATTTAATTTATTTAATTTATTTAATTTATTTAATTTATTTAATTTATTTAATTTATTTAATTTATTTAATTTATTTAATTTATTTAATTTATTTAATTTATTTAATTTATTTAATTTATTTAATTTATTTAATTTATTTAATTTATTTAATTTATTTAATTTATTTAATTTATTTAATTTATTTAATTTATTTAATTTATTTAATTTATTTAATTTATTTAATTTATTTAATTTATTTAATTTATTTAATTTATTTAATTTATTTAATTTATTTAATTTATTTAATTTATTTAATTTATTTAATTTATTTAATTTATTTAATTTATTTAATTTATTTAATTTATTTAATTTATTTAATTTATTTAATTTATTTAATTTATTTAATTTATTTAATTTATTTAATTTATTTAATTTATTTAATTTATTTAATTTATTTAATTTATTTAATTTATTTAATTTATTTAATTTATTTAATTTATTTAATTTATTTAATTTATTTAATTTATTTAATTTATTTAATTTATTTAATTTATTTAATTTATTTAATTTATTTAATTTATTTAATTTATTTAATTTATTTAATTTATTTAATTTATTTAATTTATTTAATTTATTTAATTTATTTAATTTATTTAATTTATTTAATTTATTTAATTTATTTAATTTATTTAATTTATTTAATTTATTTAATTTATTTAATTTATTTAATTTATTTAATTTATTTAATTTATTTAATTTATTTAATTTATTTAATTTATTTAATTTATTTAATTTATTTAATTTATTTAATTTATTTAATTTATTTAATTTATTTAATTTATTTAATTTATTTAATTTATTTAATTTATTTAATTTATTTAATTTATTTAATTTATTTAATTTATTTAATTTATTTAATTTATTTAATTTATTTAATTTATTTAATTTATTTAATTTATTTAATTTATTTAATTTATTTAATTTATTTAATTTATTTAATTTATTTAATTTATTTAATTTATTTAATTTATTTAATTTATTTAATTTATTTAATTTATTTAATTTATTTAATTTATTTAATTTATTTAATTTATTTAATTTATTTAATTTATTTAATTTATTTAATTTATTTAATTTATTTAATTTATTTAATTTATTTAATTTATTTAATTTATTTAATTTATTTAATTTATTTAATTTATTTAATTTATTTAATTTATTTAATTTATTTAATTTATTTAATTTATTTAATTTATTTAATTTATTTAATTTATTTAATTTATTTAATTTATTTAATTTATTTAATTTATTTAATTTATTTAATTTATTTAATTTATTTAATTTATTTAATTTATTTAATTTATTTAATTTATTTAATTTATTTAATTTATTTAATTTATTTAATTTATTTAATTTATTTAATTTATTTAATTTATTTAATTTATTTAATTTATTTAATTTATTTAATTTATTTAATTTATTTAATTTATTTAATTTATTTAATTTATTTAATTTATTTAATTTATTTAATTTATTTAATTTATTTAATTTATTTAATTTATTTAATTTATTTAATTTATTTAATTTATTTAATTTATTTAATTTATTTAATTTATTTAATTTATTTAATTTATTTAATTTATTTAATTTATTTAATTTATTTAATTTATTTAATTTATTTAATTTATTTAATTTATTTAATTTATTTAATTTATTTAATTTATTTAATTTATTTAATTTATTTAATTTATTTAATTTATTTAATTTATTTAATTTATTTAATTTATTTAATTTATTTAATTTATTTAATTTATTTAATTTATTTAATTTATTTAATTTATTTAATTTATTTAATTTATTTAATTTATTTAATTTATTTAATTTATTTAATTTATTTAATTTATTTAATTTATTTAATTTATTTAATTTATTTAATTTATTTAATTTATTTAATTTATTTAATTTATTTAATTAATTTAATTAATTTAATTATTTAATTTATTTAATTTATTTAATTTATTTAATTAATTTAATTAATTTAATTAATTTAATTTATTTAATTTATTTAATTAATTTAATTAATTTAATTTATTTAATTTATTTAATTTATTTAATTTATTTAATTTATTTAATTTATTTAATTTATTTAATTTATTTAATTTATTTAATTTATTTAATTTATTTAATTTATTTAATTTATTTAATTTATTTAATTTATTTAATTTATTTAATTTATTTAATTTATTTAATTTATTTAATTTATTTAATTTATTTAATTTATTTAATTTATTTAATTTATTTAATTTATTTAATTTATTTAATTTATTTAATTTATTTAATTTATTTAATTTATTTAATTTATTTAATTTATTTAATTTATTTAATTTATTTAATTTATTTAATTTATTTAATTTATTTAATTTATTTAATTTATTTAATTTATTTAATTTATTTAATTTATTTAATTTATTTAATTTATTTAATTTATTTAATTTATTTAATTTATTTAATTTATTTAATTTATTTAATTTATTTAATTTATTTAATTTATTTAATTTATTTAATTTATTTAATTTATTTAATTTATTTAATTTATTTAATTTATTTAATTTATTTAATTTATTTAATTTATTTAATTTATTTAATTTATTTAATTTATTTAATTTATTTAATTTATTTAATTTATTTAATTTATTTAATTTATTTAATTTATTTAATTTATTTAATTTATTTAATTTATTTAATTTATTTAATTTATTTAATTTATTTAATTTATTTAATTTATTTAATTTATTTAATTTATTTAATTTATTTAATTTATTTAATTTATTTAATTTATTTAATTTATTTAATTTATTTAATTTATTTAATTTATTTAATTTATTTAATTTATTTAATTTATTTAATTTATTTAATTTATTTAATTTATTTAATTTATTTAATTTATTTAATTTATTTAATTTATTTAATTTATTTAATTTATTTAATTTATTTAATTTATTTAATTTATTTAATTTATTTAATTTATTTAATTTATTTAATTTATTTAATTTATTTAATTTATTTAATTTATTTAATTTATTTAATTTATTTAATTTATTTAATTTATTTAATTTATTTAATTTATTTAATTTATTTAATTTTTTTAATTTATTTAATTTATTTAATTTATTTAATTTATTTAATTTATTTAATTTATTTAATTTATTTAATTTATTTAATTTATTTAATTTATTTAATTTATTTAATTTATTTAATTTATTTAATTTATTTAATTTATTTAATTTATTTAATTTATTTAATTTATTTAATTTATTTAATTTATTTAATTTATTTAATTTATTTAATTTATTTAATTTATTTAATTTATTTAATTTATTTAATTTATTCAATTTATTTAATTTATTTAATTTATTTAATTTATTTAATTTATTTAATTTATTTAATTTATTTAATTTATTTAATTTATTTAATTTATTTAATTTATTTAATTTATTTAATTTATTTAATTTATTTAATTTATTTAATTTATTTAATTTATTTAATTTATTTAATTTATTTAATTTATTTAATTTATTTAATTTATTTAATTTATTTAATTTATTTAATTTATTTAATTTATTTAATTTATTTAATTTATTTAATTTATTTAATTTATTTAATTTATTTAATTTATTTAATTTATTTAATTTATTTAATTTATTTAATTTATTTAATTTATTTAATTTATTTAATTTATTTAATTTATTTAATTTATTTAATTTATTTAATTTATTTAATTTATTTAATTTATTTAATTTATTTAATTTATTTAATTTATTTAATTTATTTAATTTATTTAATTTATTTAATTTATTTAATTTATTTAATTTATTTAATTTATTTAATTTATTTAATTTATTTAATTTATTTAATTTATTTAATTTATTTAATTTATTTAATTTATTTAATTTATTTAATTTATTTAATTTATTTAATTTATTTAATTTATTTAATTTATTTAATTTATTTAATTTATTTAATTTATTTAATTTATTTAATTTATTTAATTTATTTAATTTATTTAATTTATTTAATTTATTTAATTTATTTAATTTATTTAATTTATTTAATTTATTTAATTTATTTAATTTATTTAATTTATTTAATTTATTTAATTTATTTAATTTATTTAATTTATTTAATTTATTTAATTTATTTAATTTATTTAATTTTTTTAATTTATTTAATTTATTTAATTTATTTAATTTATTTAATTTATTTAATTTTTTTAATTTATTTAATTTATTTAATTTATTTAATTTATTTAATTTATTTAATTTATTTAATTTATTTAATTTATTTAATTTATTTAATTTATTTAATTTATTTAATTTATTTAATTTATTTAATTTATTTAATTTATTTAATTTATTTAATTTATTTAATTTATTTAATTTATTTAATTTATTTAATTTATTTAATTTATTTAATTTATTTAATTTATTTAATTTATTTAATTTATTTAATTTATTTAATTTATTTAATTTATTTAATTTATTTAATTTATTTAATTTATTTAATTTATTTAATTTATTTAATTTATTTAATTTAGTTTATTTCATTAATTTTGTTTCTTAAACTTTTGTTTAGTTAAAGTATTCAATTTATTTTGTCATCATCTATCTTAGTGTAATTTGCAAGTCGTTCCATGATTAGTCGTGTCAGATTGTCAAAATGGCATAGCGCAGCACTACAAGCTTCCTATAGCTAATGACGAAAACCATACCCATCGACTCCACCTGGCCAGCAAACGTGCTGCAGTCATGAATGTGTAGAGCTATAGGAAGAATCTGTTAACGATAAGGGGTACGATAACCCGATAATCGTTACATAATGATGAGCTACTTAGGCTGTTTGTTGGATGCAACTCAAAGTCAACTCTTGAAGTAAACGCAACCATCATCAATTTGGGTTTTTTTTTTACTTTTCGTGGCCATCTTGTTTTGTCAATTTCTTACTTACTTCCGTTCCGTCATATGTAACAGTTGTATTGCATAATTTTGTTACTAAAAATGTTCCAAAATAAAGTACCTCGGAATATTGTAAATGCCTCGTGGTACATTCGAAATGAAGACCTGCACCGAGACTTAAAGATGGAAGACATCAATGAAGTAATTGCAGTTTATGCTGCCAAACATGATTCACGCCTTCAACAACATGAGAATATCGAAATACGTCGTATGCTGGACTGTCCGATAGCAATACGACGCCTACAAAGAACCAAACCAATGGATCTAGTGATTACAAACTAAAATAATTCTATATTATAGCAAATATTTATTTAAATAAATGATTATATTTATCTTTGGGACTAGCAATTGGGCTTTATCCCAACAAATGTGGAATTAATTAAGATAGAAAAATTGCTAGATGACTTATAAAATAAGTCAGTTGTAATAATAATAAATATAAAAAAAAAATATATTACAGCAATACTACCTGTTAGGAATGAGTATTAAGCACGTATCAAGCAAGCATATAACAAGAGAATAAAATTTGCAAATTATTAAAAAAGTACACAGTCGAGAGATGGCCAGTTCGAAATCACGAAGTGTCGAACACAGTTGTCAGTATGGAGGATTGCTTTAAGCACTCAGTTAAAGAATCTATTTAGGAACTGTCCTAATTGTGTTGAAAAACGAACCAATATTAGAGAACCTTTACTTAGGGAAGATTTTCCCACTAGGCCAAAGCAAAAAGACGCAGTTGATTTGTTTAAACATAAACATTGGTGTGTCATAATAACCTTTGACTACCTTTGACGTTTTTTTGAAATTTTTGAATTGCAGTCTTCTTTGACCGAACATGTTGTAATCTCAACACGGAATTTGTAATAGACTTCGTAGCGATAACGGTACTCAATTTAAAACGAAATTCAGAGAATTTACTTCAAACTACAGTTTTATTTATGAGACGTCTAGTCCTTATTACAGCCAGTCAAATGGGGCTGTGGAAGCAGCTGTGAAGACAACTAAACTACTCATAAAAATGAATAAGGACCTGGTATGGTACTTTTGAATTATCGGGATACTCCTTTGGCAAACAGTTCCTCCCCAGGGGAGTTAACGATGGGACGACAGTTGAAATCACACGATCCTATTCATCCTGATTTACTGTAGGTGATCAATGGCAGGGAAGTGGTTTCGATTGAAAATATATTAAAATCAAAGTAAGAAGCTAACTATAATAAACGTCATAGGATTAAGGATTTTCCAGAACTTAAAAAAACAAATGCTGTGTGGATTGTAGATTTAAAAATTTACGGTTCGGTATTGGAACAGTTGTCGAAAGCTCGATCATATCTTATTCAAACTGATTAGGGCAAATTTAGGAGAAATAGATGGTATTTGATCCATACTCCGTATAAGCAGTTGAATCTGTTTAACAAAGCAGAATATATTAATCCATTACTCCAGGCAGCAACTTCGAGTATTTAAAAATTGTCAAAGTCAAAATATTAATTCCAAAATTCAGATAGATAATAGAAAATCATTAAGACCATCGCAACAACCCGTCTGAATGTCTGATTCTGTTAACAATTAATAAAAAAAATAAACTTAAAATGAGGGATGTGCTATTAGGGCCTTGTTCATTGGGAGCTATTAGCACTATGTTTATTGGGTCGCAGCGTTATTCTACAGAAACTTTCAGTCCAGTTGTACGTTTCACATCCATTCTCCGTTTTTGAATGGAGAAATTGATGCGTATATATATATATATATATATATATATATATATATATATATATATATATATATATATATATATATATATATATATATATATATATATATATATATTTATTTATATAAAATATATATATATATATATATATATATATATATATATATATATATATATATATATATATATATATATATATATATATATATATATATATATATGCAACAGCCTAAAGGGTACAGTGATGGATCTGGCTAGGTGTGCAAACTCATCAAGAATTTTTAAATGAATTCGGTAACTGTAGTATCAGTGGCAGAATTATACTTGCAATTTACATAGACGATGGTTTAGTTGCAGCAAGTGATGAAAAATTGCTTGTCACATTACTAAATAATCTTAAAGACAATTTTGAGGTACAATTCGGTGAATCTAAATATTTTTTGGGAATAAAAATTGAAAGAGAAAAAAATGCGTCTATTTTTATTCACCAAAATAATTATCTTTGTTTCGTTATCTCTTACGATAAGCTCAGGATGCTGTATTGGTTATCTAAGGATATCATGCTTGCTTATATAAGTTTTTTATGAGACGTGCGAATGCTTCCAATTAAAGAGGCTCTGCAATAGTAAAATGGTGGTAAGAATTTATTAGTGAAGTATTTGTTACATTAATTAGAAATATTATAACGAGCTTAAACTTTTGATTCTTACTTTTAGTACCAGCCAAAACTGGAACACTCACAAATTTCCTCCAACCATCTTGTTCTGACATGTTAAATTGTTTTGTCCAATTGTGGTAATCATAACTAAGGCTTTAAAATATTCTTAAATTTTCATAAATTATTTTTGGGCATAAAAATTCAACAAGCCTACACCCCACAAATTTATGCTCTCTAATAAATAGTTGTATTGATCGTCTTCAAAAAGCTGTAGCCATTTTTGAAAATTATACTCGATACTTTTTAAGGTACTAGTAAAAAAATTTAAATAAATAGCCAACTTACGTGGAAAAGTGGTATGATTCAGTAACTTTATTTTCTGCTAACACTTTTAAATTATTTTACAGGTTTAATATAAATTCTAATGCAATCGGCACCTAGAATAGAATTAATTGTATGTTAATGAAATTATTTACATTAAACTAAAGCAATCATATTACATTTTATTGCTTTTTAATCGTCACTGCAAGAGATCGAATGAGATCATAATCAAAAACACTCAATCATAATGTGAAAAAATTTTATAACTGCGATTTATGTTTACTTCCTAAGTATTAAATGAACAAAAATTTTTTTAGATAACCACTCAAACTTATTTCCAACTAAACTTATTTCCATAGTCAACACTATATTAAATTTAAATTTTTCATCTTCAAATGTTACTTAACTACTAATAGTTTCTAGTTTTTATTTTACAAGAAGAAATTTGATTGCACTTAGGTAAAGAATATAAAAAGTACATAATGATGTTATTTTAGTTTTTCGCAGAGATTTAAAACATTTTTTATTTTTTTAACCAAACTATTCACATATAGTTTTACATTTTAATACCTCTGATTCTTTTAATTTTTATTTTAAGTTTTTAATCACGGAAATTTTTTATTTTTTTTTTATTTCTTTTCAATCAAATTTTCTTACTCATAATCTTCAACAAACATTTCGTATAAAATAGGTATAGCTATATTTTCCGGAAATGATATCATAGTTTATGTGATGGTACCACAATAGAATCGAATTGCATAACATTATTTAGTGTTGGTGCTTTTTCAATCTATAAAAATGCAATAAACCGCCAAGCTATACAAAAATGACTTGACCATATTCAAATTTAACGAATTTAATTAATTTAAGTCTTTTGTTTATTGATTTGCTAATTAATATATGTAACAATTTAACAATTTAACACATTCATGATCGAATTTGCAACAATATAGGTGAACAAATGATAGTCTACTAATGTTCGACTGGATTAATTGTTGTCTGCAAATAAGAAATATTTAAGATCTATTAGGTAAAAATAGAAAGCCCCAGGATCACTGTTCAGATTGCCCAACTAGGCAAGGACTGCAACAGCTTAGTTGTTAATGGCGTATTAGAAAAAGAACCGTGCATATTCACATTGGAGCTTGTAACGAGCGACTTTTCTGCTGGTACCAAAATTCATTATATGTTGTCCACGCCGGTTATTTTTTATTTTTTTTAATTTGTTTTTAATGAAAGTGTTGTTGTAAACATACTCATTTCCCTTACATTAACTTTTTTTTAATTGTGTAACGGGTTATGAGTAGATATATAAAGTCGTGTTTTGGTGTTATTCGTGATCAATTGACAAGTTATTGGAATTTTGGAAGAAACAAAAATGTTATTACTGTTATATAAATTATTTTTGAAATTAGAATAAAGAATTTTTGTGAAACGTAACTGTCAATAATTTTAAGATATAAAAGTGATATTTCTGTGTAACAAAAATAAAATAAATAAAAATAAAATTAAAATGAATTTGGCTGAAGATCCGTTAGACGAGGCATTTTGTTATAAATTACAACGATTACATCATCAATAAACCAGCTTACGAGTGCAAAATTATGGCCAAACATTTACCATCGGCAATATGTTGCATCAAATCGAAACGAGTATATTAATTAATCAAACAACGTTATTCAAATCAACTGTTAGTAAAGATGGTTTCCAGTGGTGTATGAATATACAACATTTCCAACCAAACGAAATAACGAAGACAGTTAATGAAACATTTTTACGATAATATATTTTACGACTACGAGTCATCTCAAAATCAAATGATATACTTTTTATGATACTAAGCATCCTAGCGGAAAACCACAAGGTGGATCTGCTATCTTTTTAAACGACATTATGTACTCCAAAAATATGGTGAATAGCATATTCAAGCAGCTAGCATCTGCCTCGAGAAATGGACGGGGAAATGCATCATATCTGCAGTTTATTGTCCACCGAAACATTTGATTAAAATACATCAATTTTCAAATTACTTCAAAACTATGGGAAATAAGTTTATTGCAGGAGGTGACAACAATGCCAAACATATCCAATAGGGTTCAAAATTAACGTCCTCAAAAGGAAAACAACTGTGATGCATGCAACAGGGAAAACTGGATCATATATCTGCTGGTCACCCAAGCTACTGGCCAACTGAAAGGCGAAAAATTCCTAACTTACTAGACAAAAGATATTTCTAGTAACAAAAGATATATCTAGATCTCTTGTAACGGCTGAAACATGCTATGATCTGTCTTCTGATCATTCACCGATATAAATAACACTTAACATGCAAGCACTAAAACTATCGTCGCCTAGATTCCTGATGAGTCAACATACTAATTGGACTCTGATTAAAGTCTACTTTAATCAGAGAGTGTTCATTAAATGTCATTCTAAAAACAAAATATGAAATTGATACGGCAAAACATATCGAAACTTAACGTCAACAAATCAAATTTAGGTGTATGTCAAAATGAACTGGTTAATAGGAAAACATTCAAACTTAAGCCTGGCGTGTAAGGTTTTGCTGTATAAAATGGTACTTAAACCTATCTGGACATATGACATTCAATACGGAGATCCGCTTGTGCTTCTAATATAATAAAATTGGAAGGAATGCAGTCAAAAATACTAGGAACAACGGTTAATTCATTCTGGTATGTATTTAATACAAATATACTTCGGGATCTAAGCATCGAAACAGTAGCAGATACAATCCAGCAGTACAGCAAAAAGTACCGGTTGAAATTAGACCGACATTCTAACGTTTTAGCCAGCGAAATCTTAAAGAGGCCCACATAGTGGCGACCTAAAATAGTCTTAGTTTGTAAGATTTGCTTACATCTTGTGAGTTTCCTAGACAGAAAAGATTCAAGAATAAAGACACAGTAAAAAAAATCATATTGGATACCAGAGCTTCCAGATCGGTTATACGTCCTGACATGGTGCGATAAGAGCGTATGGAAAGAGTGATTCGGTACAACCTAAGAACAGCTACTGGAGATGGTGCAGCAGTGAAAGGAGAGTGTTTCCTATTTGACTCTGTCGGAGGAATACGGTTTCAACATTGATCAATTGCTGCCGACATAATCGATCAATGCATCCTATAGGCCTAAATTTTATGTCGGAGCACCCCAAATACCACTTGATCAAGTATTGGAATGGCACAATTTGGAAGTACCACTATAAATGGATAACAGTGGCGTAGTTGATAGGAAACACGGCGGGTTATTATCACAGAAGTGTAGATACCACCAATGTCTGGAAAAGTGATCTATGCCAGAATCCACGGTGACCTTGGTCAAGTTGGGAATAGTGAAGTCAACCAAAATAATGAACATTATGCGGAAGGATCTTTTTTTCTCTTACCCAAACGGCAAGCATTGTGACCTAGAAGATCTTTTAAGACCTAAAGATCTTTTAAGATCTTTTAATCTTCAGTGAGCTAGAAGATCTTCAGTAAGGGCCAATGAGTGTGATCGACAAGCCTGCCCGTGCAAGCTCTTGGGCTATCTCATTTTCAGTGATGCCCTTGTGACTAGGTATCCACCACAACCTAACTTTGTTATGGCAAGAGAGTGATTGTAGCGGTTGATAACAACTTTTAACCGACTTAGAATCCAGGCAGTTAGAAGCCGGTATGAAAATGTTGATGGAAGCGCCTTTGAGATCTTAAGCCATAATAGTTGACAATATATAATATCATGCATTGATGACACCTGGAAAACGTTATCTGGAGCAAAAATCTACAACACACTAGATCTAAAAAGCGGGTACTAGGAAGGAGCAATTCACGAGGATGACAAAGAAAAAACGGATTTTAGGGTAGCAAATGGGTTATACCAATTTTTGGTAACGTCATTTGGATTATACAACGCACTTGCCACATTTAAAAAGTTGATGAAGCACACGGTTCTACGGAGTCTTAATTGGAGGACGTCATCGTAGTGGGACAGACCTTCAATGAACACCTGGAATACCTCCAACAAGTGCCATTAAACGTTTGACGCAATAAATCGACTGTGGCATGAGATATGTGGCAAGTTGCACCATCATGTTGAAACCAAACATCGTTCACATCGATACTATGAAGAGCGGGCGCGAAAAAATCGGTTATCATGGTGTCTCCATTGTCCGTAATGGTTGCGCTGTTTTCATTTTCAAAGAAATATGGGCCAATGATGCCTTCGCTCCACAAGCAGCAACCAACAGTCACCCGTAATGGGTGCATTGGCTTCTGTAAGACCACGTGTGGGTTTCTGAGTCCCACACGTGGGACCAAGATAAAAATGAGCTTCATCCGAAAAGATGATTTTTTTGGTAAAATCGACATCATCGTGCAGTTTCCCGTTGGCCCATCTAGCGAGGTGAAAACGAAGCGAATGGTCATGCGGCTTCAACTCTTGAACAATTGAACTTTGTAAGGCGACATACCGAGATCTTTTCGCAAAATTAGACGTAAACTGGTGCGTGAAATGTTAAATTCTTGAGAACAATGACGAGTAGATGTTGATGGATTCTCACGCACACGCTCAGCTACAACTTCGATATTTTCGGGTATACGTACCGTACGAGTACGCTCACGTCTTGGCGCATCAACAATGAAACCAGTTTCACGAACTTTAAACTTTAAACTGGTTTCATTGTTGATGCGCCAATTTACGTTCGTTGGGCTTAATTCTCCATTTAGTTAGCCATTTGTCTATTATATCTATAAGTGTTTCTGCAAATTTCTTGAAGCTATCGTGGGATTTTGATGCGTAGCTAGAATTGCTGTATCACCCACAAATGTTGAAACTTTTACGTAATTTGATGTTGGTGGGGTCTGCGGTATAGTTCAAATATAATATTGTACCGAACACACTGCCTTGTGGAACACCTGCATAAATTTCGTATAGATTGGATGCGCTATTGCATTTTACCAAAAATTAAGCAAATAATTTTTAATGATTTTATAGAACCTTGCCGGTACCTGTGTTTTAATTTTGTATATAAGGCCTTCATGCCATACTGTATCGAAAGCCTGTGCTATGTCCAAAAACGGAACTAATTTCAGATACGACTCTTTGAACTTGCTCCACGGTTCCATGTTTTTCTCTGAATCCAGATTGATGATCCGGTATGTTTTTTTTCTCATGTAGAATTGGCTTAAGTGACGGTATGAGTTAACGTTTGTATCATCTTTACCGGGTTTTGGAATCATTACGATTTGTGAAATTTTCCAGGTTTCAGGAAAGTAGCCCGATTTCATTATGGCATTGACGTTATTAGTTTGATACATTTTTCCGAAATATTTTTAATTACTTTTCTGCGGATTAGATCATGTCCAGCTGCTTTTTTGGATCTATGTTTTCCTTGATTATTTTTTGTACTTGGCGCCACTTGTATTTACTTGTGTAAATACTTTACTAAGATGTTGACCAAACATGTTTGCTATATCTGCATCACTTTTTGCTCAGTTTCTATCATGGAGACGAATCGGAGGGCATGAAAGTGTAGATCGTTTCAGGTTACGTGTGGCTTTCCACAGAGAGTAATATATTGCTTCAGTTGCTGTAAGTCCTTTGAGATAATGTTGAACGTCTTCATCGCGCTATTTTAAGATATTTTATCTCTTTGTTTAATTTTGATTTTAGAGTAGGTGATCTATGTAGTTGCCACTGCCTGCGTATTGACCATTTCATCATTAAGAGCTGCTGAATGTTTTGAGATGGTTTCTGCAGCTTTTTGTAAACTGAGCTGCTAAGTGTAGCATCCGTGTCAGCTTGTTTTAGTACATCCGTTAGATTTTTTACTGCCGTATCAATTTCATCTTTTGTTTTTAGAATGACATTTAATGAACACTCTCTGATTAAAGTAGACTTAAATTGAGTCCAATTAGTATGTTGACTCATCAGGAATCTAGGCGACGATAGTTTTAGTACTTGCATGTTAAGTGTTATTTATATCGGTGAATGATCAGAAGACAGATCATAGCATGTTTCAGCCGTTACAAGAGATCTAGATATATCTTTTGTTACACAAAAGTCTAGTAAGTTAGGAATTTTTCGCCTTTCAGTTGGCCAGTAGCTTGGGTGACCAGCAGATATATGATCCAGTTTTCCCTGTTGCATGCATCACAGTTGTTTTCCTTTTGAGGACGTTAATTTTGAACCCTATTGGATATGTTTGGCATTGTTGTCACCTCCTGCAATAAACTTATTTCCCAGAGTTTTGAAGTAATTTGAAAATTGATGTATTTTAATCAAATGTTTCGGTGGACAATAAACTGCAGATATGATGCATTTCCCCGTCCATTTCTCGAGGCAGATGCTAGCTGCTTGAATATGCTATTCACCATATTTTTGGAGTACATAATGTCGTTTAAAAAGATAGCAGATCCACCTTGTGGTTTTCCGCTAGGATGCTTAGTATCATAAAAAGTATATCATTTGATTTTGAGATGACTCGTAGTCGTAAAATATATTATCGTAAAAATGTTTCATTAACTGTCTTCGTTATTTCGTTTGGTTGGAAATGTTGTATATTCATACACCACTGGAAACCATCTTTACTAACAGTTGATTTGAATAACGTTGTTTGATTAATTAATATACTCGTTTCGATTTGATGCAACATATTGCCGATGGTAAATGTTTGGCCATAATTTTGCACTCGTAAGCTGGTTTATTGATGATGTAATCGTTGTAATTTATAACAAAATGCCTCGTCTAACGGATCTTCAGCCAAATTCATTTTAATTTTATTTTTATTTATTTTATTTTTGTTACACAGAAATATCACTTTTATATCTTAAAATTATTGACAGTTACGTTTCACAAAAATTCTTTATTCTAATTTCAAAAATAATTTATATAACAGTAATAACATTTTTGTTTCTTCCAAAATTCCAATAACTTGTCAATTGATCACGAATAACACCAAAACACGACTTTATATATCTACTCATAACCCGTTACACAATTAAAAAAAAGTTAATGTAAGGGAAATGAGTATGTTTACAACAACACTTTCATTAAAAACAAATTAAAAAAAATAAAAAATAACCGGCGTGGACAACATATAATGAATTTTGGTACCAGCAGAAAAGTCGCTCGTTACAAGCTCCAATGTGAATATGCACGGTTCTTTTTCTAATACGCCATTAACAACTAAGCTGTTGCAGTCCTTGCCTAGTTGGGCAATCTGAACAGTGATCCTGGGGCTTTCTATTTTTACCTAATAGATCTTAAATATTTCTTATTTGCAGACAACAATTAATCCAGTCGAACATTAGTAGACTATCATTTGTTCACCTATATTGTTGCAAATTCGATCATGAATGTGTTAAATTGTTAAATTGTTACATATATTAATTAGCAAATCAATAAACAAAAGACTTAAATTAATTAAATTCGTTAAATTTGAATATGGTCAAGTCATTTTTGTATAGCTTGGCGGTTTATTGCATTTTTATAGATTGAAAAAGCACCAACACTAAATAATGTTATGCAATTCGATTCTATTGTGGTACCATCACATAAACTATGATATCATTTCCGGAAAATATAGCTATACCTATTTTATACGAAATGTTTGTTGAAGATTATGAGTAAGAAAATTTGATTGAAAAGAAATAAAAAAAAAATAAAAAATTTCCGTGATTAAAAACTTAAAATAAAAATTAAAAGAATCAGAGGTATTAAAATGTAAAACTATATGTGAATAGTTTGGTTAAAAAAATAAAAAATGTTTTAAATCTCTGCGAAAAACTAAAATAACATCATTATGTACTTTTTATATTCTTTACCTAAGTGCAATCAAATTTCTTCTTGTAAAATAAAAACTAGAAACTATTAGTAGTTAAGTAACATTTGAAGATGAAAAATTTAAATTTAATATAGTGTTGACTATGGAAATAAGTTTAGTTGGAAATAAGTTTGAGTGGTTATCTAAAAAAAATTTTGTTCATTTAATACTTAGGAAGTAAACATAAATCGCAGTTATAAAAATTTTTCACATTATGATTGAGTGTTTTTGATTATGATCTCATTCGATCTCTTGCAGTGACGATTAAAAAGCAATAAAATGTAATATGATTGCTTTAGTTTAATGTAAATAATTTCATTAACATACAATTAATTCTATTCTAGGTGCCGATTGCATTAGAATTTATATAAATCTGTAAAATAATTTAAAAGTGTTAGCAGTAAATAAAGTTCCACTTTTCCACGTAAGTTGGCTATTTATTTAATTTTTTTTACTAGTACCTTAAAAAGTATCGAGTATAATTTTTGAAAGTAGCTACAGCTTTTTGAAGACGATCAATACAACTATTTATTAGAGAGCATAAATTTGTGGGGTGAAGGCTTGTTGAATTTTTATGCCCAAAAATAATTTATGAAAATTTAAGAATATTTTAAAGCTCGTAACTGTGAATATATATATATATATATATATATATATATATATATATATATATATATATATATATATATATATATATTCATATATATATATATATATATATATATATATATATATATATATATATATATATATATATATATATATATATAAATATAAATATACGCATCAATTTCTGTAGAATAACGCTGCGACCCAATAAACATAGTGCTAATAGCTCCTAATGAACAAGGCCCTAATACTGATTAATTAAAATAAAACTATAAATAAATATTTATTATTGTTATTATTTATGAAGTGGTGCATCGAATAGACACCACAGAATTGGTGACCCCGACTCCGTAAGATTTATAAGACGGAATAAACACGATGTCTGAAAAATAAATAATTTAACAAATATTTGATCCAGTTCAACAAAATATTGCAAAATTGTTAATCTACGAAGAGTATACAACATCTGTTATAATCCAGAATAACGGAATATATACAAAATCAGTAGCTTTAAGAAAATCGTAAATACGGAATATTCCAAAACAACAAAAATACATGCAAATTGGACCAACTGCAAACATCTGTAAGAATCCAGAGTACCTCTATAATTGGTGCATTTCATGTGGTAAATTTGGCTGAAAAACATCACGAGAAATAGAGTAACGGAACAATAAATATACAGTTTTGAATTAATATTATTTAGTTCTAAAATAAATCTTTTACCAAATTTTTTTTACATATACAAATTTATAATTAAATATTTTTTTCATATTAATATTTTTTTTATATTTAAAACTAACTGTAATTTATAATCCGTTTAGAATATCAACTAAGCGTGTAACTGTAAATTGATTGTTGATGATATGCAAGTTATCTGATCATTAGTACGTACATATCTTATAATCTCGTTTTTGCAATTCGGCTCCGTAATTCAGTTTCAAACATTGGCTTATTACAGTAATTTTTGATGTCAGAAGACTGAGAAAACTAAACAACTGGCAAATAATCATAGTATAATGATTCGAAACACGACATTAATGCTGAAGCAGTTAAAGCAACACAACATTCAATTAAATTACCAGAATATTTTCCTTCAAATCCTGAAATTTGGTTCTCATTAATTGAATCAATATTCCATCTATCATATTCCAACTATCAAGATTTAATCAACAATCCTCCGCTGGTAAATAAATATGACTATATTAAAAATGCCATATTATCCAGACATAGTGAAGGTGAATCAAAAAAGATTAACCAACTATTAGATGGAGTAGATATTGGAGATGATACGCCTTCCAGATTCTATCGACGACTTGAAACTATTGCCGGAAAATCTACCGCTTTAAATACAAATTTATTGAAAGAACTTTGGCTCAATGGTCTTCCATCAAATATTAAATCAATTTTAATCGCAACACGGTATGGAACGGATGCAGGCTACAGCAGATAAAATATTTGAGATTACAATCTCTTCTTCAGTATCGGCTGTTTATCAACAAAGCAGTTTTTTTAATAATAATAACTGCCTAATATCATTGGTAAAAGAACTTCAGAAAGAAGTAAGTAGTTTAAAATTTTCTTTTGCTAATTTATCAAATAATTGATATAGATTACTTGCACCTTACTATAATTGATATAGATTACTTGCCTTTGCAAATTTGCGAATTTCATTGTTTATTCGATACAACAAGTAATAGTGGGCCGATTGTAATGAATGATACCTTAATCAAAAGCTCTGATCATCAGTACAAATACTAGTATAAAATATGTATACATTTCAGCAAAAAAATTGTATACAAAAAATCAGCAAATCTGCAAAGGGGTTAGCCTTTGCAAATTTGAGAATTTCATTGTTTATTCGATACAACAAGTAATAGTGGCCCGATTGTAATGAATGATACCTTAATCAAAAGCTCTGATCATCAGTACAAATACTAGTATAAAATATGTATACATTTCAGCAAAAAAATTTTATAAAAAAAAATCAGCAAATCTGCAAAGGGGTTAGCCTTTGCAAATTTGCGAATTTCATTGTTTATTCCATACAACAAGTAATAGTTGCCCGATTGTAATGAATGATACCTTAATCAAAAGCTCTGATCATCAGTACAAATACTAGTATAAAATATGTATACATTTCAGCAAAAAAATTGTATACAAAAAAATCAGCAAATCTGCAAAGGGGTTAGCCTTTGCAAATTTGCGAATTTCATTGTATATTCGATACAACAAGTAATAGTGGCCCGATTGTAATGAATGATACCTTAATCAAAAGCTCTGATCATCAGTATAAATACTAGTATAAAATATCTATACATTTCAGCAAAAAAATTGGATAAAAAAATCAGCAAATCTGCAAAGGGGTTAGCCTTTGCAAATTTCCGAATTTCATTGTTTATTCGATACAACAAGTAATAGTGGCCCGATTGTAATGAATGATACCTTAATCAAGAGCTCTGATCATCAGTATAAATACTAGTATAAAATATCTTTACATTTCAGCAAAAAAATTGTATACAAAAAAATCAGCAAATCTGCAAAGGGGTTAGCCTTTGCAAATTTACGAATTTCATTGTTTATTCGATACAACAAGTAATAGTTGCCCGATTGTAATGAATGATACCTTAATCAAGAGCTCTGATCATCAGTATAAATACTAGTATAAAATATCTTTACATTTCAGCAAAAAAGTTGTATAAAAAAATCAGCAAATCTGCAAAGGGGTTAGCCTTTGCAAATTTGCGAATTTCATTGTTTATTCGATACAACAAGTAATAGTGGCCCCGATTGTAATGAATGATACCTTAATCAAAAGCTCTGATCATCAGTATAAATACTAGTATAAAATATGTATACATTTCAGCAAAAAAATTGTATAAAAAAAAATCAGCAAATCTGCAAAGAGGTTAGCCTTTGCAAATTTGCGAATTTCATTGTTTGTTCGATACAACAAGTAATAGTGGCCCGATTGTAATGAATGATACCTTAATCAAAAGCTCTGATCATCAGTATAAATACTAGTATAAAATATCTATACATTTCAGCAAAAAAGTTGTATAAAAAAAAATTAGCAAATCTGCAAAGGGGTTAGCCTTTGCAAATTTGCGAATTTCATTGTTTATTCGATACAACAAGTAATAGTGGCCCGATTGTAATGAATGATACCTTAATCAAAAGCTCTGATCATCAGTATAAATACTAGTATAAAATATGTATACATTTCAGCAAAAAAATTGTATAAAAAAAAATCAGCAAATCTGCAAAGGGGTTAGCCTTTGCAAATTTGCGAATTTCATTGTTTGTTCGATACAACAAGTAATAGTGGCCCGATTGTAATGAATGATACCTTAATCAAAAGCTCTGATCATCAGTATAAATACTAGTATAAAATATCTATACATTTCAGCAAAAAAGTTGTATAAAATAATCAGCAAATCTGCAAAGGGGATAGCCTTTGCAAATTTGCGAATTTCATTGTTTGTTCGATACAACAAGTAATAGTGGCCCGATTGTAATGAATGATACCTTAATCAAAAGCTCTGATCATCAGTATAAATACTAGTATAAAATATCTATACATTTCAGCAAAAAAGTTGTATAAAAAAAAATTAGCAAATCTGCAAAGGGGTTAGCCTTTGCAAATTTGCGAATTTCATTGTTTATTCGATACAACAAGTAATAGTGGCCCGATTGTAATGAATGATACCTTAATCAAAAGCTCTGATCATCAGTATAAATACTAGTATAAAATATGTATACATTTCAGCAAAAAAATTGTATAAAAAAAAATCAGCAAATCTGCAAAGGGGTTAGCCTTTGCAAATTTGCGAATTTCATTGTTTGTTCGATACAACAAGTAATAGTGGCCCGATTGTAATGAATGATACCTTAATCAAAAGCTCTGATCATCAGTATAAATACTAGTATAAAATATCTATACATTTCAGCAAAAAAATTGTATACAAAAAAATCAGCAAATCTGCAAAGGGGTTAGCCTTTGCAAATTTGCGGATTTCATTGTTTATTCGATACAACAAGTAATAGTGGCCCGAATGTAATGAATGATACCTTAATCAAAAGCTCTGATCATCAGTATAAATACTAGTATAAAATATGTATACATTTCAGCAAAAAAATTGTATAAAAAAAAATCAGCAAATCTGCAAAGGGATTAGCCTTTGCAAATTTGCGGATTTCATTGTTTATTCGATACAACAAGTAATAGTGGCCCGATTGTAATGAATGATACCTTAATCAAAAGCTCTGATCATCAGTATAAATACTACTATAAAATATGTATACATTTCAGTAAAAAAATTGTATAAAAAAAATCAGCAAATCTGCAAAGGGGTTAGCCTTTGCAAATTTGCGAATTTCATTTTTTATTCGATACAACAAGTAATAGTGGCCCGATTGTAATGAATGATACCTTAATCAAGAGCTCTGATCATCAGTATAAATACTAGTATAAAATATCTTTACATTTCAGCAAAAAAATTGTATACAAAAAAATCAGCAAATCTGCAAAGGGGTTAGCCTTTGCAAATTTACGAATTTCATTGTTTATTCGATACAACAAGTAATAGTTGCCCGATTGTAATGAATGATACCTTAATCAAGAGCTCTGATCATCAGTATAAATACTAATATAAAATATCTTTACATTTCAGCAAAAAAGTTGTATAAAAAAATCAGCAAATCTGCAAAGGGGTTAGCCTTTGCAAATTTGCGAATTTCATTGTTTATTCGATACAACAAGTAATAGTGGCCCCGATTGTAATGAATGATACCTTAATCAAAAGCTCTGATCATCAGTATAAATACTAGTATAAAATATGTATACATTTCAGCAAAAAAATTGTATAAAAAAAAATCAGCAAATCTGCAAAGAGGTTAGCCTTTGCAAATTTGCGAATTTCATTGTTTGTTCGATACAACAAGTAATAGTGGCCCCGATTGTAATGAATGATACCTTAATCAAAAGCTCTGATCATCAGTATAAATACTAGTATAAAATATCTATACATTTCAGCAAAAAAGTTGTATAAAATAATCAGCAAATCTGCAAAGGGGATAGCCTTTGCAAATTTGCGAATTTCATTGTTTGTTCGATACAACAAGTAATAGTGGCCCGATTGTAATGAATGATACCTTAATCAAAAGCTCTGATCATCAGTATAAATACTAGTATAAAATATCTATACATTTCAGCAAAAAAGTTGTATAAAAAAAAATTAGCAAATCTGCAAAGGGGTTAGCCTTTGCAAATTTGCGAATTTCATTGTTTATTCGATACAACAAGTAATAGTGGCCCGATTGTAATGAATGATACCTTAATCAAAAGCTCTGATCATCAGTATAAATACTAGTATAAAATATGTATACATTTCAGCAAAAAAATTGTATAAAAAAAAATCAGCAAATCTGCAAAGGGGTTAGCCTTTGCAAATTTGCGAATTTCATTGTTTGTTCGATACAACAAGTAATAGTGGCCCGATTGTAATGAATGATACCTTAATCAAAAGCTCTGATCATCAGTATAAATACTAGTATAAAATATCTATACATTTCAGCAAAAAAATTGTATACAAAAAAATCAGCAAATCTGCAAAGGGGTTAGCCTTTGCAAATTTGCGGATTTCATTGTTTATTCGATACAACAAGTAATAGTGGCCCGAATGTAATGAATGATACCTTAATCAAAAGCTCTGATCATCAGTATAAATACTAGTATAAAATATGTATACATTTCAGCAAAAAAATTGTATAAAAAAAAATCAGCAAATCTGCAAAGGGATTAGCCTTTGCAAATTTGCGGATTTCATTGTTTATTCGATACAACAAGTAATAGTGGCCCGATTGTAATGAATGATACCTTAATCAAAAGCTCTGATCATCAGTATAAATACTACTATAAAATATGTATACATTTCAGTAAAAAAATTGTATAAAAAAAATCAGCAAATCTGCAAAGGGGTTAGCCTTTGCAAATTTGCGAATTTCATTTTTTATTCGATACAACAAGTAATAGTGGCCCGATTGTAATGAATGATACCTTAATCAAGAGCTCTGATCATCAGTATAAATACTAGTATAAAATATCTTTACATTTCAGCAAAAAAATTGTATACAAAAAAATCAGCAAATCTGCAAAGGGGTTAGCCTTTGCAAATTTACGAATTTCATTGTTTATTCGATACAACAAGTAATAGTTGCCCGATTGTAATGAATGATACCTTAATCAAGAGCTCTGATCATCAGTATAAATACTAGTATAAAATATCTTTACATTTCAGCAAAAAAGTTGTATAAAAAAATCAGCAAATCTGCAAAGGGGTTAGCCTTTGCAAATTTGCGAATTTCATTGTTTATTCGATACAACAAGTAATAGTGGCCCCGATTGTAATGAATGATACCTTAATCAAAAGCTCTGATCATCAGTATAAATACTAGTATAAAATATGTATACATTTCAGCAAAAAAATTGTATAAAAAAAAATCAGCAAATCTGCAAAGAGGTTAGCCTTTGCAAATTTGCGAATTTCATTGTTTGTTCGATACAACAAGTAATAGTGGCCCGATTGTAATGAATGATACCTTAATCAAAAGCTCTGATCATCAGTATAAATACTAGTATAAAATATGTATACATTTCAGCAAAAAAATTGTATAAAAAAAAATCAGCAAATCTGCAAAGGGGTTAGCCTTTGCAAATTTGCGAATTTAATTTTTTATTCGATACAACAAGTAATAGTGGCCCGATTGTAATGAATGATACCTTAATCAAGAGCTCTGATCATCAGTATAAATACTAGTATAAAATATCTTTACATTTCAGCAAAAAAATTGTATACAAAAAAATCAGCAAATCTGCAAAGGGGTTAGCCTTTGCAAATTTACGAATTTCATTGTTTATTCGATACAACAAGTAATAGTTGCCCGATTGTAATGAATGATACCTTAATCAAGAGCTCTGATCATCAGTATAAATACTAGTATAAAATATCTTTACATTTCAGCAAAAAAGTTGTATAAAAAAATCAGCAAATCTGCAAAGGGGTTAGCCTTTGCAAATTTGCGAATTTCATTGTTTATTCGATACAACAAGTAATAGTGGCCCCGATTGTAATGAATGATACCTTAATCAAAAGCTCTGATCATCAGTATAAATACTAGTATAAAATATGTATACATTTCAGCAAAAAAATTGTATAAAAAAAAATCAGCAAATCTGCAAAGAGGTTAGCCTTTGCAAATTTGCGAATTTCATTGTTTGTTCGATACAACAAGTAATAGTGGCCCGATTGTAATGAATGATACCTTAATCAAAAGCTCTGATCATCAGTATAAATACTAGTATAAAATATCTATACATTTCAGCAAAAAAGTTGTATAAAATAATCAGCAAATCTGCAAAGGGGATAGCCTTTGCAAATTTGCGAATTTCATTGTTTGTTCGATACAACAAGTAATAGTGGCCCGATTGTAATGAATGATACCTTAATCAAAAGCTCTGATCATCAGTATAAATACTAGTATAAAATATCTATACATTTCAGCAAAAAAGTTGTATAAAAAAAAATTAGCAAATCTGCAAAGGGGTTAGCCTTTGCAAATTTGCGAATTTCATTGTTTATTCGATACAACAAGTAATAGTGGCCCGATTGTAATGAATGATACCTTAATCAAAAGCTCTGATCATCAGTATAAATACTAGTATAAAATATGTATACATTTCAGCAAAAAAATTGTATAAAAAAAAATCAGCAAATCTGCAAAGGGGTTAGCCTTTGCAAATTTGCGAATTTCATTGTTTGTTCGATACAACAAGTAATAGTGGCCCGATTGTAATGAATGATACCTTAATCAAAAGCTCTGATCATCAGTATAAATACTACTATAAAATATCTATACATTTCAGCAAAAAAATTGTATACAAAAAAATCAGCAAATCTGCAAAGGGGTTAGCCTTTGCAAATTTGCGGATTTCATTGTTTATTCGATACAACAAGTAATAGTGGCCCGAATGTAATGAATGATACCTTAATCAAAAGCTCTGATCATCAGTATAAATACTAGTATAAAATATGTATACATTTCAGCAAAAAAATTGTATAAAAAAAAATCAGCAAATCTGCAAAGGGATTAGCCTTTGCAAATTTGCGGATTTCATTGTTTATTCGATACAACAAGTAACAGTGGCCCGATTGTAATGAATGATACCTTAATCAAAAGCTCTGATCATCAGTATAAATACTAGTATAAAATATGTATACATTTCAGCAAAAAAATTGTATACAAAAAAATCAGCAAATCTGCAAAGGGGTTAGCCT
The DNA here is from genome assembly GCA_963556175.1 of Tipula confusa. Taxonomy (NCBI): domain Eukaryota; kingdom Metazoa; phylum Arthropoda; class Insecta; order Diptera; family Tipulidae; genus Tipula; species Tipula confusa. The sequence goes on along the minus strand of OY744478.1, from coordinate 10,637,155 downwards.
TTGCAAATTTGCGAATTTCATTGTTTATTCGATACAACAAGTAATAGTGGCCCGATGGTAATGAATGATACCTTAATCAAAAGCTCTGATCATCAGTATAAATACTAGTATAAAATATGTATACATTTCAGCAAAAAAATTGTATAAAAAAAAATCAGCAAATCTGCAAAGGGGTTAGCCTTTGCAAATTTGCGGATTTCATTGTTTATTCGATACAACAAGTAATAGTGGCCCGATTGTAATGAATGATACCTTAATCAAAAGCTCTGATCATCAGTATAAATACTAGTATAAAATATGTATACATTTCAGCAAAAAAATTGTATACAAAAAAATCAGCAAATCTGCAAAGGGGTTAGCCTTTGCAAATTTGCGAATTTCATTTTTTATTCGATACAACAAGTAATAGTGGCCCGATTGTAATGAATGATACCTTAATCAAAAGCTCTGATCATCAGTATAAATACTAGTATAAAAAATGAATACATTTCAGCAAAAACATTGTATACAAAAAATCAGCAAATCTGCAAAGGGGTTAGTCTTTGCAAATTTGCGAATTTCATTATTTATTCGATACAACAAGTAATAGTGGCCCGATTGTAATGAATGATCCCTTAATCAAAAGCTCTGGTCATCAGTATAAATACTAGTATAAAATATGTATACATTTCAGTAAAGCAATTGTATAAAAAAAATCAGCAAATCTGCAAAGGTGTTAGCCTTTGCAAATTTGCGAATTTCATTTTTTATTCGATACAACAAGTAATAGTGGCCCGATTGTAATGAATGATACCTTAATCAAAAGCTCTGATCATCAGTATAAATACTAGTATAAAATATGTATACATTTCAGCAAAAAAATTGTATACAAAAAAATCAGCAAATCTGCAAAGGGGTTAGCCTTTGCAAATTTACGAATTTCATTGTTTATTCGATACAACAAGTAATAGTGGCCCGATTGTAATGAATGATACCTTAATCAAGAGCTCTGATCATCAGTATAAATACTAGTATAAAATATCTATACATTTCAGCAAAAAAGTTGTGTAAAAAAATCAGCAAATCTGCAAAGGGGTTAGCCTTTGCAAATTTGCGAATTTCATTGTTTATTCGATACAACAAGTAATAGTGGCCCGATTGTAATGAATGATACCTTAATCAAAAGCTCTGATCATCAGTATAAATACTAGTATAAAATATGTATACATTTCAGCAAAAAAATTGTATAAAAAAAAATCAGCAAATCTGCAAAGGGGTTAGCCTTTGCAAATTTGCGAATTTCATTGTTTGTTCGATACAACAAGTAATAGTGGCTCGATTGTAATGAATGATACCTTAATCAAGAGCTCTGATCATCAGTATAAATACTAGTATAAAATATCTATACATTTCAGCAAAAAAGTTTTATAAAAAAATCAGCAAATCTGCAAAGGGGTTAGCCTTTGCAAATTTGCGAATTTCATTGTTTGTTCGATACAACAAGTAATAGTGGCCAGATTGTAATGAATGATACCTTAATCAAAAGCTCTGATTATCAGTATAAATACTAGTATAAAATATCTATACATTTCAGCAAAAAAGTTGTATAAAAAAAAATCAGCAAATCTGCAAAGGGGTTAGCCTTTGCAAATTTGCGGATTTCATTGTTTATTCGATACAACAAGTAATAGTGGCCCGAATGTAATGAATGATACCTTAATCAAAAGCTCTGATCATCAGTATAAATACTAGTATAAAATATGTATACATTTCAGCAAAAAAATTGTATAAAAAAAAATCAGCAAATCTGCAAAGGGCCTTTGCAAATTTGCGGATTTCATTGTTTATTCGATACAACAAGTAACAGTGGCCCGATTGTAATGAATGATACCTTAATCAAAAGCTCTGATCATCAGTATAAATACTAGTATAAAATATCTATACATTTCAGCAAAAAAATTGTCCACAAAAAAATCAGCAAATCTGCAAAGGGGTTAGCCTTTGCAAATTTGCGAATTTCATTGTATATTCGATACAACAAGTAATAGTGGCCCGATTGTAATGAATGATACCTTAATCAAAAGCTCTGATCATCAGTATAAATACTAGTATAAAATATGTATACATTTCAGCAAAAACATTGTATAAAAAATAATCAGCAAATCTACAAAGGGGTTAGTCTTTGCAAATTTGCGAATTTCATTATTTATTCGATACAACAAGTAATAGTGGCCCGATTGTAATGAATGATACCTTAATCAAAAGCTCTGATCATCACTATAAATACTAGTATAAAATATGTATACATTTCAGCAAAAAAATTGTATACAAAAAAATCAGCAAATCTGCAAAGGGGTTAGCCTTTGCAAATTTGCGAATTTCATTGTTTATTCGATACAACAAGTAATAGTGGCCCGATTGTAATGAATGATACCTTAATCAAGAGCTCTGATCATCAGTATAAATACTAGTATAAAATATCTTTACATTTCAGCAAAAAAATTGTATACAAAAAAATCAGCAAATCTGCAAAGGGGTTAGCCTTTGCAAATTTACGAATTTCATTGTTTATTCGATACAACAAGTAATAGTTGCCCGATTGTAATGAATGATACCTTAATCAAGAGCTCTGATCATCAGTATAAATACTAGTATAAAATATCTTTACATTTCAGCAAAAAAGTTGTATAAAAAAATCAGCAAATCTGCAAAGGGGTTAGCCTTTGCAAATTTGCGAATTTCATTGTTTATTCGATACAACAAGTAATAGTGGCCCCGATTGTAATGAATGATACCTTAATCAAAAGCTCTGATCATCAGTATAAATACTAGTATAAAATATGTATACATTTCAGCAAAAACATTGTATAAAAAATAATCAGCAAATCTGCAAAGGGGTTAGCCTTTGCAAATTTGCGAATTTCATTGTATATTCGATACAACAAGTAATAGTGGCCCGATTGTAATGAATGATCCCTTAATCAAAAGCTCTGATCATCAGTATAAATACTAGTATAAAATATCTATACATTTCAGCAAAAAAATCTTACACAAAAAAATCAGCAAATCTGCAAAGGGGTTAGCCTTTGCAAATTTGCGAATTTCATTGTATATTCGATACAACAAGTAATAGTGGCCCGATTGTAATGAATGATACCTTAATCAAAAGCTCTGATCATCAGTATAAATACTAGTATAAAATATGTATACATTTCAGCAAAAACATTGTATAAAAAATAATCAGCAAATCTACAAAGGGGTTAGTATTTGCAAATTTGCGAATTTCATTATTTATTCGATACAACAAGTAATAGTGGCCCGATTGTAATGAATGATACCTTAATCAAAAGCTCTGATCATCAGTATAAATACTAGTATAAAATATGTATACATTTCAGCAAAAATATTGTATACAAAAAAATCAGCAAATCTGCAAAGGGGTTAGCCTTTGCAAATTTGCGAATTTCATTGTTTATTCGATACAACAAGTAATAGTGGCCCGATTGTAATGAATGATACCTTAATCAAAAGCTCTGATCATCAGTATAAATACTAGTATAAAATATGTATACATTTCAGCAAAAAAATTGTATAAAAAAAAATCAGCAAATCTGCAAAGGGGTTAGCCTTTGCAAATTTGCGGATTTCATTGTTTATTCGATACAACAAGTAATAGTGGCCCGATTGTAATGAATGATACCTTAATCAAAAGCTCTGATCATCAGTATAAATACTAGTATAAAATATGTATACATTTCAGCAAAAAAATTGTATATAAAAAAATCAGCAAATCTGCAAAGGGGTTAGTCTTTGCAAATTTGCGAATTTCATTATTTATTCGATACAACAAGTAAAAGTGGCCCGATTGTAATGAATGATCCCATAATCAAAAGCTCTGATCATCAGTATAAATACTAGTATAAAATATGTATACATTTCAGCAAAAAAATTGTATACAAATAAAATCAGCAAATCTACAAAATGGTTAGCCTTTGCAAATTTGCGAATTTCATTTTTTATTCGATACAACAAGTAATAGTGGCCCGATTGTAATGAATGATACCTTAATCAAAAGCTCTGATCATCAGTATAAATACTAGTATAAAATATGTATACATTTCAGCAACAAAGTTGTATAAAAAAATCAGCAAATCTGCAAAGGGGTTAGCCTTTGCAAATTTGCGAATTTCATTGTTTATTCGATACAACAAGTAATAGTGGCCCGATTGTAATGAATGATACCTTAATCAAAAGCTCTGATCATCAGTATAAATACTGGTATAAAATATGTATACATTGCCGCAAATAAATTGTATAAAATAAAAATCAGCAAATCTGCAAAGGGGTTAGCCTTTGCAAATTTGCGAATTTCATTGTTTGTTCGATACAACAAGTAATAGTGGCCCGATTGTAATGAATGATACCTTAATCAAATGCTCTGATCATCAGTATAAATACTAGTATAAAATATCTATACATTTCAGCAAAAAAATTGTATACAAAAAAATCAGCAAATCTGCAAAGGGGTTAGCCTTTGCAAATTTGCGAATTTCATTGTTTATTCGATACAACAAGTAATAGTGGCCCGATTGTAATGAATGATACCTTAATCAAAAGCTCTGATCATCAGTATAAATACTAGTATAAAATATGTATACATTTCAGCAAAAAAATTGTATAAAAAAAAATCAGCAAATCTGCAAAGGGGTTAGCCTTTGCAAATTTGCGAATTTCATTGTTTGTTCGATACAACAAGTAATAGTGGCCCGATTGTAATGAATTATACCTTAATCAAAAGCTCTGATCATCAGTATAAATACTACTATAAAATATCTATACATTTCAGCAAAAAAGTTGTATAAAAAAAAATCAGCAAATCTGCAAAGGGGTTAGCCTTTGCAAATTTGCGGATTTCATTGTTTATTCGATACAACAAGTAATAGTGGCCCGATTGTAATGAATGATACCTTAATCAAAAGCTCTGATCATCAGTATAAATACTAGTATAAAATATGTATACATTTCAGCAAAAACATTGTATAAAAAATAATCAGCAAATCTGCAAAGGGGTTAGCCTTTGCAAATTTGCGAATTTCATTGTATATTCGATACAACAAGTAATAGTGGCCCGATTGTAATGAATGATCCCTTAATCAAAAGCTCTGATCATCAGTATAAATACTAGTATAAAATATCTATACATTTCAGCAAAAAAATCTTACACAAAAAAATCAGCAAATCTGCAAAGGGGTTAGCCTTTGCAAATTTGCGAATTTCATTGTATATTCGATACAACAAGTAATAGTGGCCCGATTGTAATGAATGATACCTTAATCAAAAGCTCTGATCATCAGTATAAATACTAGTATAAAATATGTATACATTTCAGCAAAAACATTGTATAAAAAATAATCAGCAAATCTACAAAGGGGTTAGTATTTGCAAATTTGCGAATTTCATTATTTATTCGATACAACTAGTAATAGTGGCCCGATTGTAATCTAATCATCTGATCATCAGTATAAATACTAGTATAAAATATGTATACATTTGAGCAAAAAAATTGTATAAAAAAAAATCAGCAAATCTGCAAAGGGGTTAGCCTTTGCAAATTTGCGGATTTCATTGTTTATTCGATACAACAAGTAATAGTGGCCCGATTGTAATGAATGATACCTTAATCAAAAGCTCTGATCATCAGTATAAATACTAGTATAAAATATGTATACATTTCAGCAAAAAAATTGTATACAAAAAAATCAGCAAATCTGCAAAGGGGTTAGCCTTTGCAAATTTGCGAATTTCATTGTTTATTCGATACAACAAGTAATAGTGGCCCGATTGTAATGAATGATAACTTAATCAAAAGCTCTGATCATCAGTATAAATACTAGTATAAAATATGTATACATTTCAGCAAAAACATTGTATAAAAAATAATCAGCAAATCTGCAAAGGGGTTAGTCTTTGCAAATTTGCGAATTTCATTATTTATTCGATACAACAAGTAATAGTGGCCCGATTGTAATGAATGATCCCTTAATCAAAAGCTCTGATCATCAGTATAAATACTAGTATAAAATATCTATACATTTCAGCAAAAAAATTGTACACAAAAAAATCAGCAAATCTGCAAAGGGGTTAGCCTTTGCAAATTTGCGAATTTCATTGTATATTCGATACAACAAGTAATAGTGGCCCGATTGTAATGAATGATACCTTAATCAAAAGCTCTGATCATCAGTATAAATACTAGTATAAAATATGTATACATTTCAGCAAAAACATTGTATAAAAAATGATCAGCAAATCTACAAAGGGGTTAGTATTTGCAAATTTGCGAATTTCATTATTTATTCGATACAACTAGTAATAGTGGCCCGATTGTAATCTAATCATCTGATCATCAGTATAAATACTAGTATAAAATATGTATACATTTCAGCAAAAAAATTGTATAAAAAAAAATCAGCAAATCTGCAAAGGGGTTAGCCTTTGCAAATTTGCGGATTTCATTGTTTATTCGATACAACAAGTAACAGTGGCCCGATTGTAATGAATGATACCTTAATCAAAAGCTCTGATCATCAGTATAAATACTAGTATAAAATATCTATACATTTCAGCAAAAAAATTGTACACAAAAAAATCAGCAAATCTGCAAAGGGGTTAGCCTTTGCAAATTTGCGAATTTCATTGTATATTCGATACAACAAGTAATAGTGGCCCGATTGTAATGAATGATACCTTAATCAAAAGCTCTGATCATCAGTATAAATACTAGTATAAAATATGTATACATTTCAGCAAAAACATTGTATAAAAAATAATCAGCAAATCTACAAAGGGGTTAGTCTTTGCAAATTTGCGAATTTCATTATTTATTCGATACAACAAGTAATAGTGGCCCGATTGTAATGAATGATACCTTAATCAAAAGCTCTGATCATCAGTATAAATACTAGTATAAAATATGTATACATTTCAGCAAAAAAATTGTATACAAAAAAATCAGCAAATCTGCAAAGGGGTTAGCCTTTGCAAATTTGCGATTTTCATTGTTTATTCGATACAACAAGTAATAGTGGCCCGATTGTAATGAATGATACCTTAATCAAAAGCTCTGATCATCAGTATAAATACTAGTATAAAATATGTATACATTTCAGCAAAAAAATTGTATAAAAAAAAATCAGCAAATCTGCAAAGGGGTTAGCCTTTGCAAATTTGCGGATTTCATTGTTTATTCGATACAACAAGTAATAGTGGCCCGATTGTAATGAATGATACCTTAATCAAAAGCTCTGATCATCAGTATAAATACTAGTATAAAATATGTATACATTTCAGCAAAAAAATTGTATACAAAAAAATCAGCAAATCTGCAAAGGGGTTAGCCTTTGCAAATTTGCGAATTTCATTGTTTATTCGATACAACAAGTAATAGTGGCCCGATTGTAATGAATGATACCTTAATCAAAAGCTCTGATCATCAGTATAAATACTAGTATAAAATATGTATACATTTCAGCAAAAAAATTGTATAAAAAAAAATCAGCAAATCTGCAAAGGGGTAAGCCTTTGCAAATTTGCGGATTTCATTGTTTATTCGATACAACAAGTAATAGTGGCCCGATTGTAATGAATGATACCTTAATCAAAAGCTCTGATCATCAGTATAAATACTAGTATAAAATATGTATACATTTCAGCAAAAAAATTGTATACAAAAAAATCAGCAAATCTGCAAAGGGGTTAGTCTTTGCAAATTTGCGAATTTCATTATTTATTCGATACAACAAGTAATAGTGGCCCGATTTTAATGAATGATCCCATAATCAAAAGCTCTGATCATCAGTATAAATACTAGTATAAAATATGTATACATTTCAGCAAAAAAATTGTATACAAATAAAATCAGCAAATCTACAAAATGGTTAGCCTTTGCAAATTTGCGAATTTCATTTTTTATTCGATACAACAAGTAATAGTGGCCCGATTGTAATGAATGATACCTTAATCAAAAGCTCTGATCATCAGTATAAATACTAGTATAAAATATCTATACATTTCAGCTAAAAAATTGTATACAAAAAAATCAGCAAATCTGCAAAGGGGTTAGCCTTTGCAAATTTGCGAATTTCATTGTTTATTCGATACAACAAGTAATAGTGGCCCGATTGTAATGAATGATACCTTAATCAAAAGCTCTGATCATCAGTATAAATACTAGTATAAAATATGTATACATTTCAGCAACAAAATTGTATAAAAAAAAATCAGCAAATCTGCAAAGGGGTTAGCCTTTGCAAATTTGCGAATTTCATTGTTTGTTCGATACAACAAGTAATAGTGGCCCGATTGTAATGAATTATACCTTAATCAAAAGCTCTGATCATCAGTATAAATACTACTATAAAATATCTATACATTTCAGCAAAAAAGTTGTATAAAAAAAAATCAGCAAATCTGCAAAGGGGTTAGCCTTTGCAAATTTGCGGATTTCATTGTTGACTCGATACAACAAGTAATAGTGGCCCGATTGTAATGAATGATACCTTAATCAAAAGCTCTGATCATCAGTATAAATACTAGTATAAAATATGTTTACATTTCAGCAAAACAATTGTATTAAAGAAATCAGCAAATCTGCAAAGGGGTTAGCCTTTGCAAATTTGCGAATTTCATTGTTTATTCGATACAACAAGTAATAGTGGCCCGATTGTAATGAATGATACCTTAATCAAAAGCTCTGATCATCAGTATAAATACTAGTATAAAATATGTATACATTTCAGCAAAAACATTGTATAAAAAATAATCAGCAAATCTACAAAGGGGTTAGTCTTTGCAAATTTGCGAATTTCATTATTTTTTCGATACAACAAGTAATAGTGGCCCGATTGTAATGAATGATACCTTAATCAAAAGCTCTGATCATCAGTATAAATACTAGTATAAAATATGTATACATTTCAGCAAAAAAATTGTATACAAAAAAATCAGCAAATCTGCAAAGGGGTTAGCCTTTGCAAATTTGCGATTTTCATTGTTTATTCGATACAACAAGTAATAGTGGCCCGATTGTAATGAATGATACCTTAATCAAAAGCTCTGATCATCAGTATAAATACTAGTATAAAATATGTATACATTTCAGCAAAAAAATTGTATAAAAAAAAATCAGCAAATCTGCAAAGGGGTTAGCCTTTGCAAATTTGCGGATTTCATTGTTTATTCGATACAACAAGTAATAGTGGCCCGATTGTAATGAATGATACCTTAATCAAAAGCTCTGATCATCAGTATAAATACTAGTATAAAATATGTATACATTTCAGCAAAAAAATTGTATACAAAAAAATCAGCAAATCTGCAAAGGGGTTAGCCTTTGCAAATTTGCGAATTTCATTGTTTATTCGATACAACAAGTAATAGTGGCCCGATTGTAATGAATGATACCTTAATCAAAAGCTCTGATCATCAGTATAAATACTAGTATAAAATATGTATACATTTCAGCAAAAAAATTGTATAAAAAAAAATCAGCAAATCTGCAAAGGGGTAAGCCTTTGCAAATTTGCGGATTTCATTGTTTATTCGATACAACAAGTAATAGTGGCCCGATTGTAATGAATGATACCTTAATCAAAAGCTCTGATCATCAGTATAAATACTAGTATAAAATATGTATACATTTCAGCAAAAAAATTGTATACAAAAAAATCAGCAAATCTGCAAAGGGGTTAGTCTTTGCAAATTTGCGAATTTCATTATTTATTCGATACAACAAGTAATAGTGGCCCGATTGTAATGAATGATCCCATAATCAAAAGCTCTGATCATCAGTATAAATACTAGTATAAAATATGTATACATTTCAGCAAAAAAATTGTATACAAATAAAATCAGCAAATCTACAAAATGGTTAGCCTTTGCAAATTTGCGAATTTCATTTTTTATTCGATACAACAAGTAATAGTGGCCCGATTGTAATGAATGATACCTTAATCAAAAGCTCTGATCATCAGTATAAATACTAGTATAAAATATCTATACATTTCAGCAAAAAAATTGTATACAAAAAAATCAGCAAATCTGCAAAGGGGTTAGCCTTTGCAAATTTGCGAATTTCATTGTTTATTCGATACAACAAGTAATAGTGGCCCGATTGTAATGAATGATACCTTAATCAAAAGCTCTGATCATCAGTATAAATACTAGTATAAAATATGTATACATTTCAGCAAAAAAATTGTATAAAAAAAAATCAGCAAATCTGCAAAGGGGTTAGCCTTTGCAAATTTGCGAATTTCATTGTTTGTTCGATACAACAAGTAATAGTGGCCCGATTGTAATGAATTATACCTTAATCAAAAGCTCTGATCATCAGTATAAATACTACTATAAAATATCTATACATTTCAGCAAAAAAGTTGTATAAAAAAAAATCAGCAAATCTGCAAAGGGGTTAGCCTTTGCAAATTTGCGGAATTCAATAGTTGACTCGATACAACAAGTAATAGTGGCCCGATTGTAATGAATGATACCTTAATCAAAAGCTCTGATCATCAGTATAAATACTAGTATAAAATATGTTTACATTTCAGCAAAACAATTGTATAAAAGAAATCAGCAAATCTGCAAAGGGGTTAGCCTTTGCAAATTTGCGAATTTCATTGTTTATTCGATACAACAAGTAATAGTGGCCCGCTTGTGAAAAAGAATGATACCTTAATCAAAAGCTCTGATCATCAGTATAAATACTAGTATAAAATATGTATACATTTCAGCAAAAACATTGTTTAAAAAATAATCAGCAAATCTGCAAAGGGGTTAGTCTTTGCAAATTTGCGAATTTCATTATTTATTCGATACAACAAGTAATAGTGGCCCGATTGTAATGAATGATCCCTTAATCAAAAGCTCTGATCATCAGTATAAATACTAGTATAAAATATCTATACATTTCAGCAAAAAAATTTTACACAAAAAAATCAGCAAATCTGCAAAGGGGTTAGCCTTTGCAAATTTGCGAATTTCATTGTTTATTCGATACAACAAGTAATAGTGGCCCGATTGTAATGAATGATACCTTAATCAAAAGCTCTGATCATCAGTATAAATACTAGTATAAAATATGTATACATTTCAGCAAAAACATTGTATAAAAAATAATCAGCAAATCTGCAAAGGGGTTAGTATTTGCAAATTTGCGAATTTCATTATTTATTCGATACAACAAGTAATAGTGGCCCGATTGTAATGAATGATCCCTTAATCAAAAGCTCTGATCATCAGTATAAATACTAGTATAAAATATCTATACATTTCAGCAAAAAAATTTTACACAAAAAAATCAGCAAATCTGCAAAGGGGTTAGCCTTTGCAAATTTGCGAATTTCATTGTATATTCGATACAACAAGTAATAGTGGCCCGATTGTAATGAATGATACCTTAATCAAAAGCTCTGATCATCAGTATAAATACTAGTATAAAATATGTATACATTTCAGCAAAAACATTGTATAAAAAATAATCAGCAAATCTACAAAGGGGTTAGTATTTGCAAATTTGCGAATTTCATTATTTATTCGATACAACTAGTAATAGTGGCCCGATTGTAATCTAATCATCTGATCATCAGTATAAATACTAGTATAAAATATGTATACATTTCAGCAAAAAAATTGTATAAAAAAAAATCAGCAAATCTGCAAAGGGGTTAGCCTTTGCAAATTTGCGGATTTCATTGTTTATTCGATACAACAAGTAATAGTGGCCCGATTGTAATGAATGATACCTTAATCAAAAGCTCTGATCATCAGTATAAATACTAGTATAAAATATGTATACATTTCAGCAAAAAAATTGTATACAAAAAAATCAGCAAATCTGCAAAGGGGTTAGCCTTTGCAAATTTGCGAATTTCATTGTTTATTCGATACAACAAGTAATAGTGGCCCGATTGTAATGAATGATACCTTAATCAAAAGCTCTGATCATCAGTATAAATACTAGTATAAAAAATGTATACATTTCAGCAAAAACATTGTATAAAAAATAATTAGCAAATCTGCAAAGGGGTTAGCCTTTGCAAATTTGCGAATTTCATTGTTTATTCGATACAACTATTATTCGATAATGAATGATACCTTAATCAAAAGCTCTGATCATCAGTATAAATACTAGTATAAAATATCTATACATTTCAGCAAAAAAGTTGTATAAAAAAATCAGCAAATCTGCAAAGGGGTTAGCCTTTGCAAATTTGCGAATTTCATTGTTTATTCGATACAACAAGTAATAGTGGCCCGATTGTAATGAATGATACCTTAATCAAAAGCTCTGATCATCAGTATAAATACTAGTATAAAATATGTATACATTTCAGCAAAAAAATTGTATAAAAAAAAATCAGCAAATCTGCAAAGGGGTTAGCCTTTGCAAATTTGCGAATTTCATTGTTTGTTCGATACAACAAGTAATAGTGGCCCGATTGTAATGAATGATACCTTAATCAAGAGCTCTGATCATCAGTATAAATACTAGTATAAAATATCTATACATTTCAGCAAAAAAGTTGTATAAAAAAAAATCAGCAAATCTGCAAAGGGGTTAGCCTTTGCAAATTGGCGAATTTCATTGTTTATTCGATACAACAAGTAATAGTGGCCCGATTGTAATGAATGATACCTTAATCAAAAGCTCTGATCATCAGTATAAATACTGGTATAAAATATGTATACATTTCAGCAAAAACATTGTATAAAAAAAAATCAGCAAATCTGCAAAGGGGTTAGCCTTTGCAAATTTGCGAATTTCATTGTTTGTTCGATACAACAAGTAATAGTGGCCCGATTGTAATGAATGATACCTTAATCAAAAGCTCTGATCATCAGTATAAATACTAGTATAAAATATGTATACATTTCAGCAAAAACATTGTATAAAAAATAATCAGCAAATCTACAAAGGGGTTAGTCTTTGCAAATTTGCGAATTTCATTATTTATTCGATACAACAAGTAATAGTGGCCCGATTGTAATGAATGATACCTTAATCAAAAGCTCTGATCATCAGTATAAATACTAGTATAAAATATCTATACATTTCAGCAAAAAAATTGTATACCAAAAAATCAGCAAATCTGCAAAGGGGTTAGCCTTTGCAAATTTGCGAATTTCATTGTTTATTCGATACAACAAGTAATAGTGGCCCGATTGTAATGAATGATACCTTAATCAAAAGCTCTGATCATCAGTATAAATACTAGTATAAAATATGTATACATTTCAGCAAACAAATTGTATAAAAAAAAATCAGCAAATCTGCAAAGGGGTTAGCCTTTGCAAATTTGCGAATTTCATTGTTTGTTCGATACAACAAGTAATAGTGGCCCGATTGTAATGAATGATACCTTAATCAAGAGCTCTGATCATCAGTATAAATACTAGTATAAAATATCTATACATTTCAGCAAAAAAGTTGTATAAAAAAAAATCAGCAAATCTGCAAAGGGGTTAGCCTTTGCAAATTTGCGAATTTCATTGTTTATTCGATACAACAAGTAATAGTGGCTCGATTGTAATGAATGATACCTTAATCAAAAGCTCTGATCATCAGTATAAATACTGGTATAAAATATGTATACATTTCAGCAAAAACATTGTATAAAAAAAAATCAGCAAATCTGCAAAGGGGTTAGCCTTTGCAAATTTGCGAATTTCATTGTTTGTTCGATACAACAAGTAATAGTGGCCCGATTGTAATGAATGATACCTTAATCAAAAGCTCTGATCATCAGTATAAATACTAGTATAAAATATGTATACATTTCAGCAAAAAAATTGTATAAAAAAAAATCAGCAAATCTGCAAATGGGGTTAGTCTTTGCAAATTTGCGAATTTCATTATTTATTCGATACAACAAGTAATAGTGGCCCGATTGTAATGAATGATCCCTTAATCAAAAGCTCTGATCATCAGTATAAATACTAGTATAAAATATGTATACATTTCAGCAAAAAAATTGTATACAAATAAAATCAGCAAATCTACAAAATGGTAAGCCTTTGCAAATTTGCGAATTTCATTTTTTATTCGATACAACAAGTAATAGTGGCCCGATTGTAATGAATGATACCTTAATCAAAAGCTCTGATCATCAGTATAAATACTAGTATAAAATATCTATACATTTCAGCAAAAAAGTTGTATAAAAAATCAGCAAATCTGCAAAGGGGTTAGCCTTTGCAAATTTGCGAATTTCATTGTTTATTCGATACAACAAGTAATAGTGGCCCGATTGTAATGAATGATACCTTAATCAAAAGCTCTGATCATCAGTATAAATACTAGTATAAAATATGTATACATTTCAGCAAAAACATTGTATAAAAAATAATCAGCAAATCTACAAAGGGGTTAGTCTTTGCAAATTTGCGAATTTCATTATTTATTCGATACAACAAGTAATAGTGGCCCGATTGTAATGAATGATACCTTAATCAAAAGCTCTGATCATCAGTATAAATACTAGTATAAAATATGTATACATTTCAGCAAAAAAATTGTATACAAAAAAATCAGCAAATCTGCAAAGGGGTTAGCCTTTGCAAATTTGCGATTTTCATTGTTTATTCGATACAACAAGTAATAGTGGCCCGATTGTAATGAATGATACCTTAATCAAAAGCTCTGATCATCAGTATAAATACTGGTATAAAATATGTATACATTTCAGCAAAAAAATTGTATAAAAAAAAATCAGCAAATCTGCAAAGGGGTTAGCCTTTGCAAATTTGCGGATTTCATTGTTTATTCGATACAACAAGTAATAGTGGCCCGATTGTAATGAATGATACCTTAATCAAAAGCTCTGATCATCAGTATAAATACTAGTATAAAATATGTATACATTTCAGCAAAAAAATTGTATACAAAAAAATCAGCAAATCTGCAAAGGGGTTAGCCTTTGCAAATTTGCGAATTTCATTGTTTATTCGATACAACAAGTAATAGTGGCCCGATTGTAATGAATGATACCTTAATCAAAAGCTCTGATCATCAGTATAAATACTAGTATAAAATATGTATACATTTCAGCAAAAAAATTGTATAAAAAAAAATCAGCAAATCTGCAAAGGGGTAAGCCTTTGCAAATTTGCGGATTTCATTGTTTATTCGATACAACAAGTAATAGTGGCCCGATTGTAATGAATGATACCTTAATCAAAAGCTCTGATCATCAGTATAAATACTAGTATAAAATATGTATACATTTCAGCAAAAAAATTGTATACAAAAAAATCAGCAAATCTGCAAAGGGGTTAGCCTTTGCAAATTTGCGAATTTCATTGTTTGTTCGATACAACAAGTAATAGTGGCCCGATTGTAATGAATGATACCTTAATCAAGAGCTCTGATCATCAGTATAAATACTAGTATAAAATATCTATACATTTCAGCAAAAAAGTTGTATAAAAAAAAATCAGCAAATCTGCAAAGGGGTTAGCCTTTGCAAATTTGCGAATTTCATTGTTTATTCGATACAACAAGTAATAGTGGCCCGATTGTAATGAATGATACCTTAATCAAAAGCTCTGATCATCAGTATAAATACTGGTATAAAATATGTATACATTTCAGCAAAAACATTGTATAAAAAAAAATCAGCAAATCTGCAAAGGGGTTAGCCTTTGCAAATTTGCGAATTTCATTGTTTATTCGATACAACAAGTAATAGTGGCCCGATTGTAATGAATTATACCTTAATCAAAAGCTCTGATCATCAGTATAAATACTACTATAAAATATCTATACATTTCAGCAAAAAAGTTGTATAAAAAAAAATCAGCAAATCTGCAAAGGGGTTAGCCTTTGCAAATTTGCGGAATTCAATAGTTGACTCGATACAACAAGTAATAGTGGCCCGATTGTAATGAATGATACCTTAATCAAAAGCTCTGATCATCAGTATAAATACTAGTATAAAATATGTTTACATTTCAGCAAAACAATTGTATAAAAGAAATCAGCAAATCTGCAAAGGGGTTAGCCTTTGCAAATTTGCGAATTTCATTGTTTATTCGATACAACAAGTAATAGTGGCCCGCTTGTGAAAAAGAATGATACCTTAATCAAAAGCTCTGATCATCAGTATAAATACTAGTATAAAATATGTATACATTTCAGCAAAAACATTGTTTAAAAAATAATCAGCAAATCTGCAAAGGGGTTAGTCTTTGCAAATTTGCGAATTTCATTATTTATTCGATACAACAAGTAATAGTGGCCCGATTGTAATGAATGATCCCTTAATCAAAAGCTCTGATCATCAGTATAAATACTAGTATAAAATATCTATACATTTCAGCAAAAAAATTTTACACAAAAAAATCAGCAAATCTGCAAAGGGGTTAGCCTTTGCAAATTTGCGAATTTCATTGTTTATTCGATACAACAAGTAATAGTGGCCCGATTGTAATGAATGATACCTTAATCAAAAGCTCTGATCATCAGTATAAATACTAGTATAAAATATGTATACATTTCAGCAAAAACATTGTATAAAAAATAATCAGCAAATCTGCAAAGGGGTTAGTATTTGCAAATTTGCGAATTTCATTATTTATTCGATACAACAAGTAATAGTGGCCCGATTGTAATGAATGATCCCTTAATCAAAAGCTCTGATCATCAGTATAAATACTAGTATAAAATATCTAAACATTTCAGCAAAAAAAATTTACACAAAAAAATCAGCAAATCTGCAAAGGGGTTAGCCTTTGCAAATTTGCGAATTTCATTGTATATTCGATACAACAAGTAATAGTGGCCCGATTGTAATGAATGATACCTTAATCAAAAGCTCTGATCATCAGTATAAATACTAGTATAAAATATGTATACATTTCAGCAAAAAAATTGTATAAAAAAAAATCAGCAAATCTGCAAAGGGGTTAGCCTTTGCAAATTTGCGGATTTCATTGTTTATTCGATACAACAAGTAATAGTGGCCCGATTGTAATGAATGATACCTTAATCAAAAGCTCTGATCATCAGTATAAATACTAGTATAAAATATGTATACATTTCAGCAAAAAAATTGTATACAAAAAAATCAGCAAATCTGCAAAGGGGTTAGCCTTTGCAAATTTGCGAATTTCATTGTTTATTCGATACAACAAGTAATAGTGGCCCGATTGTAATGAATGATAACTTAATCAAAAGCTCTGATCATCAGTATAAATACTAGTATAAAATATGTATACATTTCAGCAAAAACATTGTATAAAAAATAATCAGCAAATCTGCAAAGGGGTTAGTATTTGCAAATTTGCGAATTTCATTATTAATTCGATACAACAAGTAATAGTGGCCCGATTGTAATGAATGATCCCTTAATCAAAAGCTCTGATCATCAGTATAAATACTAGTATAAAATATCTATACATTTCAGCAAAAAAATTTTACACAAAAAAATCAGCAAATCTGCAAAGGGGTTAGCCTTTGCAAATTTGCGAATTTCATTGTATATTCGATACAACAAGTAATAGTGGCCCGATTGTAATGAATGATACCTTAATCAAAAGCTCTGATCATCAGTATAAATACTAGTATAAAATATGTATACATTTCAGCAAAAACACTGTATAAAAAATAATCAGCAAATCTACAAAGGGGTTAGTATTTGCAAATTTGCGAATTTCATTATTTATTCGATACAACTAGTAATAGTGGCCCGATTGTAATCTAATCATCTGATCATCAGTATAAATACTAGTATAAAATATGTATACATTTCAGCAAAAAAATTGTATAAAAAAAAATCAGCAAATCTGCAAAGGGGTTAGCCTTTGCAAATTTGCGGATTTCATTGTTTATTCGATACAACAAGTAATAGTGGCCCGATTGTAATGAATGATACCTTAATCAAAAGCTCTGATCATCAGTATAAATACTAGTATAAAATATGTATACATTTCAGCAAAAAAATTGTATACAAAAAAATCAGCAAATCTGCAAAGGGGTTAGCCTTTGCAAATTTGCGAATTTCATTGTTTATTCGATACAACAAGTAATAGTGGCCCGATTGTAATGAATGATACCTTAATCAAAAGCTCTGATCATCAGTATAAATACTAGTATAAAATATGTATACATTTCAGCAAAAAAATTGTATAAAAAAAAATCAGCAAATCTGCAAAGGGGTTAGCCTTTGCAAATTTGCGAATTTCATTGTTTGTTCGATACAACAAGTAATAGTGGCCCGATTGTAATGAATGATACCTTAATCAAGAGCTCTGATCATCAGTATAAATACTAGTATAAAATATCTATACATTTCAGCAAAAAAGTTGTATAAAAAAAAATCAGCAAATCTGCAAAGGGGTTAGCCTTTGCAAATTGGCGAATTTCATTGTTTATTCGATACAACAAGTAATAGTGGCCCGATTGTAATGAATGATACCTTAATCAAAAGCTCTGATCATCAGTATAAATACTGGTATAAAATATGTATACATTTCAGCAAAAACATTGTATAAAAAAAAATCAGCAAATCTGCAAAGGGGTTAGCCTTTGCAAATTTGCGAATTTCATTGTTTGTTCGATACAACAAGTAATAGTGGCCCGATTGTAATGAATGATACCTTAATCAAAAGCTCTGATCATCAGTATAAATACTAGTATAAAATATGTATACATTTCAGCAAAAACATTGTATAAAAAATAATCAGCAAATCTACAAAGGGGTTAGTCTTTGCAAATTTGCGAATTTCATTATTTATTCGATACAACAAGTAATAGTGGCCCGATTGTAATGAATGATACCTTAATCAAAAGCTCTGATCATCAGTATAAATACTAGTATAAAATATCTATACATTTCAGCAAAAAAATTGTATACCAAAAAATCAGCAAATCTGCAAAGGGGTTAGCCTTTGCAAATTTGCGAATTTCATTGTTTATTCGATACAACAAGTAATAGTGGCCCGATTGTAATGAATGATACCTTAATCAAAAGCTCTGATCATCAGTATAAATACTAGTATAAAATATGTATACATTTCAGCAAAAAAATTGTATAAAAAAAAATCAGCAAATCTGCAAAGGGGTTAGCCTTTGCAAATTTGCGAATTTCATTGTTTGTTCGATACAACAAGTAATAGTGGCCCGATTGTAATGAATGATACCTTAATCAAGAGCTCTGATCATCAGTATAAATACTAGTATAAAATATCTATACATTTCAGCAAAAAAGTTGTATAAAAAAAAATCAGCAAATCTGCAAAGGGGTTAGCCTTTGCAAATTTGCGAATTTCATTGTTTATTCGATACAACAAGTAATAGTGGCCCGATTGTAATGAATGATACCTTAATCAAAAGCTCTGATCATCAGTATAAATACTGGTATAAAATATGTATACATTTCAGCAAAAACATTGTATAAAAAAAAATCAGCAAATCTGCAAAGGGGTTAGCCTTTGCAAATTTGCGAATTTCATTGTTTGTTCGATACAACAAGTAATAGTGGCCCGATTGTAATGAATGATACCTTAATCAAAAGCTCTGATCATCAGTATAAATACTAGTATAAAATATGTATACATTTCAGCAAAAAAATTGTATAAAAAAAAATCAGCAAATCTGCAAATGGGGTTAGTCTTTGCAAATTTGCGAATTTCATTATTTATTCGATACAACAAGTAATAGTGGCCCGATTGTAATGAATGATCCCTTAATCAAAAGCTCTGATCATCAGTATAAATACTAGTATAAAATATGTATACATTTCAGCAAAAAAATTGTATACAAATAAAATCAGCAAATCTACAAAATGGTTAGCCTTTGCAAATTTGCGAATTTCATTTTTTATTCGATACAACAAGTAATAGTGGCCCGATTGTAATGAATGATACCTTAATCAAAAGCTCTGATCATCAGTATAAATACTAGTATAAAATATCTATACATTTCAGCAAAAAAGTTGTATAAAAAATCAGCAAATCTGCAAAGGGGTTAGCCTTTGCAAATTTGCGAATTTCATTGTTTATTCGATACAACAAGTAATAGTGGCCCGATTGTAATGAATGATACCTTAATCAAAAGCTCTGATCATCAGTATAAATACTAGTATAAAATATGTATACATTTCAGCAAAAACATTGTATAAAAAATAATCAGCAAATCTACAAAGGGGTTAGTCTTTGCAAATTTGCGAATTTCATTATTTATTCGATACAACAAGTAATAGTGGCCCGATTGTAATGAATGATACCTTAATCAAAAGCTCTGATCATCAGTATAAATACTAGTATAAAATATGTATACATTTCAGCAAAAAAATTGTATACAAAAAAATCAGCAAATCTGCAAAGGGGTTAGCCTTTGCAAATTTGCGATTTTCATTGTTTATTCGATACAACAAGTAATAGTGGCCCGATTGTAATGAATGATACCTTAATCAAAAGCTCTGATCATCAGTATAAATACTAGTATAAAATATGTATACATTTCAGCAAAAAAATTGTATAAAAAAAAATCAGCAAATCTGCAAAGGGGTTAGCCTTTGCAAATTTGCGGATTTCATTGTTTATTCGATACAACAAGTAATAGTGGCCCGATTGTAATGAATGATACCTTAATCAAAAGCTCTGATCATCAGTATAAATACTAGTATAAAATATGTATACATTTCAGCAAAAAAATTGTATACAAAAAAATCAGCAAATCTGCAAAGGGGTTAGCCTTTGCAAATTTGCGAATTTCATTGTTTATTCGATACAACAAGTAATAGTGGCCCGATTGTAATGAATGATACCTTAATCAAAAGCTCTGATCATCAGTATAAATACTAGTATAAAATATGTATACATTTCAGCAAAAAAATTGTATAAAAAAAAATCAGCAAATCTGCAAAGGGGTAAGCCTTTGCAAATTTGCGGATTTCATTGTTTATTCGATACAACAAGTAATAGTGGCCCGATTGTAATGAATGATACCTTAATCAAAAGCTCTGATCATCAGTATAAATACTAGTATAAAATATGTATACATTTCAGCAAAAAAATTGTATACAAAAAAATCAGCAAATCTGCAAAGGGGTTAGCCTTTGCAAATTTGCGAATTTCATTGTTTGTTCGATACAACAAGTAATAGTGGCCCGATTGTAATGAATGATACCTTAATCAAGAGCTCTGATCATCAGTATAAATACTAGTATAAAATATCTATACATTTCAGCAAAAAAGTTGTATAAAAAAAAATCAGCAAATCTGCAAAGGGGTTAGCCTTTGCAAATTTGCGAATTTCATTGTTTATTCGATACAACAAGTAATAGTGGCCCGATTGTAATGAATGATACCTTAATCAAAAGCTCTGATCATCAGTATAAATACTGGTATAAAATATGTATACATTTCAGCAAAAACATTGTATAAAAAAAAATCAGCAAATCTGCAAAGGGGTTAGCCTTTGCAAATTTGCGAATTTCATTGTTTATTCGATACAACAAGTAATAGTGGCCCGATTGTAATGAATGATACCTTAATCAAAAGCTCTGATCATCAGTATAAATACTAGTATAAAATATGTATACATTTCAGCAAAAAAATTGTATACAAATAAAATCAGCAAATCTACAAAATGGTTAGCCTTTGCAAATTTGCGAATTTCATTTTTTATTCGATACAACAAGTAATAGTGGCCCGATTGTAATGAATGATACCTTAATCAAAAGCTCTGATCATCAGTATAAATACTAGTATAAAATATGTATACATTTCAGCAAAAAAGTTGTATAAAAAAATCAGCAAATCTGCAAAGGGGTTAGCCTTTGCAAATTTGCGAATTTCATTGTATATTCGATACAACAAGTAATAGTGGCCCGATTGTAATGAATGATACCTTAATCAAAAGCTCTGATCATCAGTATAAATACTAGTATAAAATATGTATACATTTCAGCAAAAACATTGTATAAAAAATAATCAGCAAATCTACAAAGGGGTTAGTCTTTGCAAATTTGCGAATTTCATTATTTATTCGATACAACAAGTAATAGTGGCCCGATTGTAATGAATGATACCTTAATCAAAAGCTCTGATCATCAGTATAAATACTAGTATAAAATATGTATACATTTCAGCAAAAAAATTGTATACAAAAAAATCAGCAAATCTGCAAAGGGGTTAGCCTTTGCAAATTTGCGATTTTCATTGTTTATTCGATACAACAAGTAATAGTGGCCCGATTGTAACGAATGATACCTTAATCAAAAGCTCTGATCATCAGTATAAATACTAGTATAAAATATGTATACATTTCAGCAAAAAAATTGTATACAAATAAAATCAGCAAATCTACAAAATGGTTAGCCTTTGCAAATTTGCGAATTTCATTTTTTATTCGATACAACAAGTAATAGTGGCCCGATTGTAATGAATGATACCTTAATCAAAAGCTCTGATCATCAGTATAAATACTAGTATAAAATATCTATACATTTCAGCAAAAAAGTTGTATAAAAAAATCAGCAAATCTGCAAAGGGGTTAGCCTTTGCAAATTTGCGGATTTCATTGTTTATTCGATACAACAAGTAATAGTGGCCCGATTGTAATGAATGATACCTTAATCAAAAGCTCTGATCATCAGTATAAATACTAGTATAAAATATCTATACATTTCAGCAAAAAAGTTGTATAAAAAAATCAGCAAATCTGCAAAGGGGTTAGCCTTTGCAAATTTGCGAATTTCATTGTTTATTCGATACAACAAGTAATAGTGGCCCGATTGTAATGAATGATACCTTAATCAAAAGCTCTGATCATCAGTATAAATACTAGTATAAAATATGTATACATTTCAGCAAAAACATTGTATAAAAAATAATCAGCAAATCTACAAAGGGGTTAGTCTTTGCAAATTTGCGAATTTCATTATTTATTCGATACAACAAGTAATAGTGGCCCGATTGTAATGAATGATACCTTAATCAAAAGCTCTGATCATCAGTATAAATACTAGTATAAAATATGTATACATTTCAGCAAAAAAATTGTATACAAAAAAATCAGCAAATCTGCAAAGGGGTTAGCCTTTGCAAATTTGCGATTTTCATTGTTTATTCGATACAACAAGTAATAGTGGCCCGATTGTAATGAATGATACCTTAATCAAAAGCTCTGATCATCAGTATAAATACTAGTATAAAATATGTATACATTTCAGCAAAAAAATTGTATAAAAAAAAATCAGCAAATCTGCAAAGGGGTTAGCCTTTGCAAATTTGCGGATTTCATTGTTTATTCGATACAACAAGTAATAGTGGCCCGATTGTAATGAATGATACCTTAATCAAAAGCTCTGATCATCAGTATAAATACTAGTATAAAATATGTATACATTTCAGCAAAAAAATTGTATACAAAAAAATCAGCAAATCTGCAAAGGGGTTAGCCTTTGCAAATTTGCGAATTTCATTGTTTATTCGATACAACAAGTAATAGTGGCCCGATTGTAATGAATGATACCTTAATCAAAAGCTCTGATCATCAGTATAAATACTAGTATAAAATATGTATACATTTCAGCAAAAAAATTGTATAAAAAAAAATCAGCAAATCTGCAAAGGGGTAAGCCTTTGCAAATTTGCGGATTTCATTGTTTATTCGATACAACAAGTAATAGTGGCCCGATTGTAATGAATGATACCTTAATCAAAAGCTCTGATCATCAGTATAAATACTAGTATAAAATATGTATACATTTCAGCAAAAAAATTGTATACAAAAAAATCAGCAAATCTGCAAAGGGGTTAGTCTTTGCAAATTTGCGAATTTCATTATTTATTCGATACAACAAGTAATAGTGGCCCGATTGTAATGAATGATCCCATAATCAAAAGCTCTGATCATCAGTATAAATACTAGTATAAAATATGTATACATTTCAGCAAAAAAATTGTATACAAATAAAATCAGCAAATCTACAAAATGGTTAGCCTTTGCAAATTTGCGAATTTCATTTTTTATTCGATACAACAAGTAATAGTGGCCCGATTGTAATGAATGATACCTTAATCAAAAGCTCTGATCATCAGTATAAATACTAGTATAAAATATCTATACATTTCAGCAAAAAAATTGTATAAAAAAAAATCAGCAAATCTGCAAAGGGGTTAGCCTTTGCAAATTTGCGAATTTCATTGTTTGTTCGATACAACAAGTAATAGTGGCCCGATTGTAATGAATTATACCTTAATCAAAAGCTCTGATCATCAGTATAAATACTACTATAAAATATCTATACATTTCAGCAAAAAAGTTGTATAAAAAAAAATCAGCAAATCTGCAAAGGGGTTAGCCTTTGCAAATTTGCGGAATTCAATAGTTGACTCGATACAACAAGTAATAGTGGCCCGATTGTAATGAATGATACCTTAATCAAAAGCTCTGATCATCAGTATAAATACTAGTATAAAATATGTTTACATTTCAGCAAAACAATTGTATAAAAGAAATCAGCAAATCTGCAAAGGGGTTAGCCTTTGCAAATTTGCGAATTTCATTGTTTATTCGATACAACAAGTAATAGTGGCCCGCTTGTAATGAATGATACCTTAATCAAAAGCTCTGATCATCAGTATAAATACTAGTATAAAATATGTATACATTTCAGCAAAAAAATTGTATAAAAAAAAATCAGCAAATCTGCAAAGGGGTTAGCCTTTGCAAATTTGCGAATTTCATTGTTTGTTCGATACAACAAGTAATAGTGGCCCGATTGTAATGAATTATACCTTAATCAAAAGCTCTGATCATCAGTATAAATACTACTATAAAATATCTATACATTTCAGCAAAAAAGTTGTATAAAAAAAAATCAGCAAATCTGCAAAGGGGTTAGCCTTTGCAAATTTGCGGAATTCAATAGTTGACTCGATACAACAAGTAATAGTGGCCCGATTGTAATGAATGATACCTTAATCAAAAGCTCTGATCATCAGTATAAATACTAGTATAAAATATGTTTACATTTCAGCAAAACAATTGTATAAAAGAAATCAGCAAATCTGCAAAGGGGTTAGCCTTTGCAAATTTGCGAATTTCATTGTTTATTTGATACAACAAGTAATAGTGGCCCGCTTGTGAAAAAGAATGATACCTTAATCAAAAGCTCTGATCATCAGTATAAATACTAGTATAAAATATGTATACATTTCAGCAAAAAAATTGTATAAAAAAAAATCAGCAAATCTGCAAAGGGGTTAGCCTTTGCAAATTTGCGGATTTCATTGTTTATTCGATACAACAAGTAATAGTGGCCCGATTGTAATGAATGATACCTTAATCAAAAGCTCTGATCATCAGTATAAATACTAGTATAAAATATGTATACATTTCAGCAAAAAAATTGTATACAAAAAAATCAGCAAATCTGCAAAGGGGTTAGCCTTTGCAAATTTGCGAATTTCATTGTTTATTCGATACAACAAGTAATAGTGGCCCGATTGTAATGAATGATAACTTAATCAAAAGCTCTGATCATCAGTATAAATACTAGTATAAAATATGTATACATTTCAGCAAAAACATTGTATAAAAAATAATCAGCAAATCTGCAAAGGGGTTAGTCTTTGCAAATTTGCGAATTTCATTATTTATTCGATACAACAAGTAATAGTGGCCCGATTGTAATGAATGATCCCTTAATCAAAAGCTCTGATCATCAGTATAAATACTAGTATAAAATATCTATACATTTCAGCAAAAAAATTTTACACAAAAAAATCAGCAAATCTGCAAAGGGGTTAGCCTTTGCAAATTTGCGAATTTCATTGTATATTCGATACAACAAGTAATAGTGGCCCGATTGTAATGAATGATACCTTAATCAAAAGCTCTGATCATCAGTATAAATACTGGTATAAAATATGTATACATTGCAGCAAATAAATTGTATAAAAAAAAACAGCAAATCTGCAAAGGGGTTAGCCTTTGCAAATTTGCGAATTTCATTGTTTGTTCGATACAACAAGTAATAGTAGCCCGATTGTAATGAATGATACCTTAATCAAAAGCTCTGATCATCAGTATAAATACTAGTATAAAATATCTATACATTTCAGCAAAAAATTGTATACAAAAAAATCAGCAAATCTGCAAAGGGGTTAGCCTTTGCAAATTTGCGAATTTCATTGTTTATTCGATGCAACAAGTAATAGTGGCCCGATTGTAATGAATGATACCTTAATCAAAAGCACTGATCATCAGTATAAATACTAGTATAAAATATGTTTACATTTCAGCAAAAAAATTGTATACAAAAAAATCAGCAAATCTGCAAAGGGGTTAGCCTTTGCAAATTTGCGGATTTCATTGTTGATTCGATACAACAAGTAATAGTGGCCCGATTGTAATGAATGATACCTTAATCAAAAGCTCTGATCATCAGTATAAATACTAGTATAAAATATGTATACATTGCAGCAAAAAAATTGTATAAAAAAAAATCAGCAAATCTGCAAAGGGATTAGCCTTTGCAAATTTGCGAATTTCATTGTTTGTTCGATACAACAAGTAATAGTGGCCCGATTGTAATGAATGATACCTTAATCAAAAGCTCTTATCATCAGTATAAATACTAGTATAAAATATCTATACATTTCAGCAAAAAAATTGTATACAAAAAAATCAGCAAATCTGCAAAGGGGTTAGCCTTTGCAAATTTGCGAATTTCATTGTTTATTCGATGCAACAAGTAATAGTGGTCCGATTGTAATGAATGATACCTTAATCAAAAGCTCTGATCATCAGTATAAATACTAGTATAAAATATGTATACATTTCAGCAAAAAAATTGTATAAAAAAAAATCAGCAAATCTGCAAAGGGGTTAGCCTTTGCAAATTTGCTAATTTCATTGTTTGTTCGATACAACAAGTAATAGTGGCCCGATTGTAATGAATTATACCTTAATCAAAAGCTCTGATCATCAGTATAAATACTACTATAAAATATCTATACATTTCAGCAAAAAAGTTGTATAAAAAAAAATCAGCAAATCTGCAAAGGGGTTAGCCTTTGCAAATTTGCGGATTTCATTGTTTATTCGATACAACAAGTAATAGTGGCCCGATTGTAATGAATGATACCTTAATCAAAAGCACTGATCATCAGTATAAATACTAGTATAAAATATGTATACATTTCAGCAAAAAAATTGTATAAAAAAAAATCAGCAAATCTGCAAAGGGGTTAGCCTTTGCAAATTTGCGGATTTCATTGTTGATTCGATACAACAAGTAATAGTGGCCCGATTGTAATGAATGATACCTTAATCAAAAGCTCTGATCATCAGTATAAATACTAGTATAAAATATGTTTACATTTCAGCAATACAATTGTATAAAAGAAATCAGCAAATCTGCAAAGGGGTTAGCCTTTGCAAATTTGCGAATTTCATTGTTTATTCGATACAACAAGTAATAGTGGCCCGATTGTAATGAATGATAACTTAATCAAAAGCTCTGATCATCAGTATAAATACTAGTATAAAATATGTATACATTTCAGCAAAAACATTGTATAAAAAATAATCAGCAAATCTGCAAAGGGGTTAGTCTTTGCAAATTTGCGAATTTCATTATTTATTCGATACAACAAGTAATAGTGGCCCGATTGTAATGAATGATCCCTTAATCAAAAGCTCTGATCATCAGTATAAATACTAGTATAAAATATCCATACATTTCAGCAAAAAAGTTGTATAAAAAAATCAGCAAATCTGCAAAGGGGTTAGCCTTTGCAAATTTGCGAATTTCATTGTTTATTCGATACAACAAGTAATAGTGGCCCGAATGTAATGAATGATACCTTAATCAAAAGCTCTGATCATCAGTATAAATACTAGTATAAAATATCTATACATTTCAGCAAAAAAAATTTATACAAAAAAATCAGCAAATCTGCAAAGGGGTTAGCCTTTGCAAATTTGCGGATTTAATTGTTTATTCGATACAACAAGTAACAGTGGCCCGATTGTAATGAATGATACCTTAATCAAAAGCTCTGATCATCAGTATAAATACTGGTATAAAATATGTATACATTGCAGCAAATAAATTGTATAAAAAAAAATCAGCAAATCTGCAAAGGGGTTAGCCTTTGCAAATTTGCGAATTTCTTTGTTTGTTCGATACAACAAGTAATAGTGGCCCGATTGTAATGAATGATACCTTAATCAAAAGCTCTTATCATCAGTATAAATACTAGTATAAAATATCTATACATTTCAGCAAAAAAAAATTATACAAAAAAATCAGCAAATCTGCAAAGGGGTTAGCCTTTGCAAATTTGCGGATTTCATTGTTTATTCGATACAACAAGTAATAGTGGCCCGAATGTAATGAATGATACCTTAATCAAAAGCTCTGATCATCAGTATAAATACTAGTATAAAATATGTATACATTTCAGCAAAAAAATTGTATAAAAAAAAATCAGCAAATCTGCAAAGGGCCTTTGCAAATTTGCGGATTTCATTGTTTATTCGATACAACAAGTAATAGTGGCCCGATTAAAATGAATGATACCTTAATCAAAAGCTCTGATCATCAGTATAAATACTAGTATAAAATATGTATACATTTCAGCAAAAACATTGTATAAAAAATAATCAGCAAATCTACAAAGGGGTTAGTCTTTGCAAATTTGCGAATTTCATTATTTATTCGATACAACAAGTAATAGTGGCCCGATTGTAATGAATGATACCTTAATCAAAAGCTCTGATCATCAGTATAAATACTAGTATAAAATATGTATACATTTCAGCAAAAAAATTGTATAAAAAAAAATCAGCAAATCTGCAAAGGGGTTAGCCTTTGCAAATTTGCGGATTTCATTGTTTATTCGATACAACAAGTAATAGTGGCCCGATTGTAATGAATGATACCTTAATCAAAAGCTCTGATCATCAGTATAAATACTAGTATAAAATATGTATACATTTCAGCAAAAAAATTGTATACAAAAAAATCAGCAAATCTGCAAAGGGGTTAGCCTTTGCAAATTTGGGAATTTCATTTTTTATTCGATACAACAAGTAATAGTGGCCCGATTGTAATGAATGATACCTTAATCAAAAGCTCTGATCATCAGTATAAATACTAGTATAAAAAATGTATACATTTCAGCAAAAAAATTGTATAAAAAAAAATCAGCAAATCTGCAAATGGGGTTAGCCTTTGCAAATTTGCGAATTTCATTATTTATTCGATACAACAAGTAATAGTGGCCCGATTGTAATGAATGATCCCTTAATCAAAAGCTCTGATCATCAGTATAAATACTAGTATAAAATATCTATACATTTCAGCAAAAAAATTGTATACAAAAAAATCAGCAAATCTGCAAAGGGGTTAGCCTTTGCAAATTTGCGAATTTCATTGTTTATTCGATGCAACAAGTAATAGTGGCCCGATTGTAATGAATGATACCTTAATCAAAAGCTCTGATCATCAGTATAAATACTAGTATAAAATATGTATACATTTCAGCAAAAAAATTGTATAAAAAAAAATCAGCAAATCTGCAAAGGGGTTAGCCTTTGCAAATTTGCGAATTTCATTGTTTGTTCGATACAACAAGTAATAGTGGCCCAATTGTAATGAATTATACCTTAATCAAAAGCTCTGATCATCAGTATAAATAATACTATAAAATATCTATACATTTCAGCAAAAAAACTGTATAAAAAAAATCAGCAAATCTGCAAAGGGGTTAGCCTTTGCAAATTTGCGGATTTCATTGTTTATTCGATACAACAAGTAATAGTGACCCGATTGTAATGAATGATACCTTAATCAAGAGCACTGATCATCAGTATAAATACTAGTATAAAATATGTATACATTTCAGCAAAAAAATTGTATAAAAAAAAATCAGCAAATCTGCAAAGGGGTTAGCCTTTGCAAATTTGCGGATTTCATTGTTGATTCGATACAACAAGTAATAGTGGCCCGATTGTAATGAATGATACCTTAATCAAAAGCTCTGATCATCAGTATAAATACTAGTATAAAATATGTATACATTGCAGCAAAAAAATTGTATAAAAAAAAATCAGCAAATCTGCAAAGGGGTTAGCCTTTGCAAATTTGCGAATATCATTGTTTGTTCGATACAACAAGTAATAGTGGCCCGATTGTAATTAATGATACCTTAATCAAAAGCTCTGATCATCAGTATAAATACAAGTATAAAATATCTATACATTTCAGCAAAAAAAATGTATACAAAAAAATCAGCAAATCTGCAAAGGGGTTAGCCTTTGCAAATTTGCGGATTTCATTGTTTATTCGATACAACAAGTAATAGTGGCCCGAATGTAATGAATGATACCTTAATCAAAAGCTCTGATCATCAGTATAAATACTAGTATAAAATATGTATACATTTCAGCAAAAAAATTGTATAAAAAAAAATCAGCAAATCTGCAAAGGGCCTTTGCAAATTTGCGGATTTCATTGTTTATTCGATACAACAAGTAACAGTGGCCCGATTGTAATGAATGATACCTTAATCAAAAGCTCTGATCATCAGTATAAATACTAGTATAAAATATCTATACATTTCAGCAAAAAAATTGTACACAAAAAAATCAGCAAATCTGCAAAGGGGTTAGCCTTTGCAAATTTGCGAATTTCATTGTATATTCGATACAACAAGTAATAGTGGCCCGATTGTAATGAATGATACCTTAATCAAAAGCTCTGATCATCAGTATAAATACTAGTATAAAATATGTTTACATTTCAGCAAAAACATTGTATAAAAAATAATCAGCAAATCTACAAAGGGGTTAGTCTTTGCAAATTTGCGAATTTCATTATTTATTCGATACAACAAGTAATAGTGGCCCGATTGTAATGAATGATACCTTAATCAAAAGCTCTGATCATCAGTATAAATACTAGTATAAAATATGTATACATTTCAGCAAAAAAATTGTATACAAAAAAATCAGCAAATCTGCAAAGGGGTTAGCCTTTGCAAATTTGCGAATTTCATTGTTTATTCGATACAACAAGTAATAGTGGCCCGATTGTAATGAATGATACCTTAATCAAAAGCTCTGATCATCAGTATAAATACTACTATAAAATATGTATACATTTCAGAAAAAATTGTATAAAAAAAAATCAGCAAATCTGCAAAGGGGTTAGCCTTTGCAAATTTGCGGATTTCATTGTTTATTCAATACAACAAGTAATAGTGGCCCGATTGTAATGAATGATACCTTAATCAAAAGCTCTGATCATCAGTATAAATACTAGTATAAAATATGTATACATTTCAGCAAAAAAATTGTATACAAAAAAATCAGCAAATCTGCAAAGGGGTTAGCCTTTGCAAATTTGGGAATTTCATTTTTTATTCGATACAACAAGTAATAGTGGCCCGATTGTAATGAATGATACCTTAATCAAAAGCTCTGATCATCAGTATAAATACTAGTATAAAAAATGTATAAATTTCAGCAAAAAAATTGTATAAAAAAAAATCAGCAAATCTGCAAATGGGGTTAGTCTTTGCAAATTTGCGAATTTCATTATTTATTCGATACAACAAGTAATAGTGGCCCGATTGTAATGAATGATCCCTTAATCAAAAGCTCTGATCATCAGTATAAATACTAGTATAAAATATGTATACATTTCAGCAAAAAAATTGTATACAAATAAAATCAGCAAATCTACAAAATGGTTAGCCTTTGCAAATTTGCGAATTTCATTTTTTATTCGATATAACAAGTAATAGTGGCCCGATTGTAATGAATGATACCTTAATCAAAAGCTCTGATCATCAGTATAAATACTAGTATAAAATATGTATACATTTCAGCAAAAAAATTGTATAAAAAAAAATCAGCAAATCTGCAAAGGGGTTAGCCTTTGCAAATTTGCGGATTTCATTGTTTATTCGATACAACAAGTAATAGTGGCCCGATTGTAATGAATGATACCTTAATCAAAAGCTCTGATCATCAGTATAAATACTAGTATAAAATATCTATACATTTCAGCAAAAAAGTTGTATAAAAAAATCAGCAAATCTGCAAAGGGGTTAGCCTTTGCAAATTTGCGAATTTCATTGTTTATTCGATACAACAAGTAATAGTGGCCCGATTGTAATGAATGATACCTTAATCAAAAGCTCTAATCATCAGTATAAATACTAGTATAAAATATGTATACATTTCAGCAAAAAAATTGTATAAAAAAAAATCAGCAAATCTGCAAAGGGGTTAGCCTTTGCAAATTTGCGGATTTCATTGTTTATTCGATACAACAAGTAATAGTG
Source organism: Tipula confusa (assembly GCA_963556175.1). Classification (NCBI taxonomy): domain Eukaryota; kingdom Metazoa; phylum Arthropoda; class Insecta; order Diptera; family Tipulidae; genus Tipula; species Tipula confusa. Next base: position 10,604,803 of record OY744478.1, on the reverse strand, counting down.
GCCCGATTGTAATGAATGATAACTTAATCAAAAGCTCTGATCATCAGTATAAATACTAGTATAAAATATGTATACATTTCAGCAAAAAAATTGTATACAAAAAAATCAGCAAATCTGCAAAGGGGTTAGCCTTTGCAAATTTGGGAATTTCATTTTTTATTCGATACAACAAGTAATAGTGGCCCGATTGTAATGAATGATACCTTAATCAAAAGCTCTGATCATCAGTATAAATACTAGTATAAAATATGTATACATTTCAGCAAAAAAATTGTATACAAAAAAATCAGCAAATCTGCAAAGGGGTTAGCCTTTGCAAATTTGGGAATTTCATTGTTGATTCGATACAACAAGTAATAGTGGCCCGATTGTAATGAATGATACCTTAATCAAAAGCTCTGATCATCAGTATAAATACTAGTATAAAAAATGTATACATTTCAGCAAAAAAATTGTATAAAAAAAAATCAGCAAATCTGCAAATGGGGTTAGTCTTTGCAAATTTGCGAATTTCATTATTTATTCGATACAACAAGTAATAGTGGCTTGATTGTAATGAATGATCCCTTAATCAAAAGCTCTGATCATCAGTATAAATACTAGTATAAAATATGTATACATTTCAGCAAAAAAATTTTATACAAATAAAATCAGCAAATCTACAAAATGGTTAGCCTTTGCAAATTTGCGAATTTCATTTTTTATTCGATACAACAAGTAATAGTGGCCCGATTGTAATGAATGATACCTTAATCAAAAGCTCTGATCATCAGTATAAATACTGGTATAAAATATGTATACATTGCAGCAAATAAATTGTATAAAAAAAAATCAGCAAATCTGCAAAGGGGTTAGCCTTTGCAAATTTGCGAATTTCATTGTTTGTTCGATACAACAAGTAATAGTGGCCCGATTGTAATGAATGATACCTTAATCAAAAGCTCTGATCATCAGTATAAATACTAGTATAAAATATCTATACATTTCAGCAAAAAAATTGTATACAAAAAAATCAGCAAATCTGCAAAGGGGTTAGCCTTTGCAAATTTGCGAATTTCATTGTTTATTCGATGCAACAAGTAATAGTGGCCCGATTGTAATGAATGATACCTTAATCAAAAGCTCTGATCATCAGTATAAATACTAGTATAAAATATGTATACATTTCAGCAAAAAAATTGTATAAAAAAAAATCAGCAAATCTGCAAAGGGGTTAGCCTTTGCAAATTTGCGAATTTCATTGTTTGTTCGATACAACAAGTAATAGTGGCCCGATTGTAAGGAATTATACCTTAATCAAAAGCTCTGATCATCAGTATAAATAATACTATAAAATATCTATACATTTCAGCAAAAAAGTTGTATAAAAAAAAATCAGCAAATCTGCAAAGGGGTTAGCCTTTGCAAATTTGCGGATTTCATTGTTTATTCGATACAACAAGTAATAGAGGCCCGATTGTAATGAATGATACCTTAATCAAAAGCACTGATCATCAGTATAAATACTAGTATAAAATATGTATACATTTCAGCAAAAAAATTGTATAAAAAAAAATCAGCAAATCTGCAAAGGGGTTAGCCTTTGCAAATTTGCGGATTTCATTGTTGATTCGATACAACAAGTAATAGTGGCCTGATTGTAATGAATGATACCTTAATCAAAAGCTCTGATCATCAGTATAAATACTAGTATAAAATATGTTTACATTTCAGCAAAACAATTGTATAAAAGAAATCAGCAAATCTGCAAAGGGGTTAGCCTTTGCAAATTTGCGGATTTCATTGTTTATTCGATACAACAAGTAATAGTGGCCCGATTGTAATGAATGATACCTTAATCAAAAGCTCTAATCATCAGTATAAATACTAGTATAAAATATGTATACATTTCAGCAAAAAAATTGTATAAAAAAAAATCAGCAAATCTGCAAAGGGGTTAGCCTTTGCAAATTTGCGGATTTCATTGTTTATTCGATACAACAAGTAATAGTGGCCCGATTGTAATGAATGATACCTTAATCAAAAGCTCTGATCATCAGTATAAATACTAGTATAAAATATGTATACATTTCAGCAAAAAAATTGTATACAAAAAAATCAGCAAATCTGCAAAGGGGTTAGCCTTTGCAAATTTGGGAATTTCATTTTTTATTCGATACAACAAGTAATAGTGGCCTGATTGTAATGAATGATACCTTAATCAAAAGCTCTGATCATCAGTATAAATACTAGTATAAAAAATGTATACATTTCAGCAAAAAAATTGTATAAAAAAAAATCAGCAAATCTGCAAATGGGGTTAGTCTTTGCAAATTTGCGAATTTCATTATTTATTCGATACAACAAGTAATAGTGGCTTGATTGTAATGAATGATCCCTTAATCAAAAGCTCTGATCATCAGTATAAATACTAGTATAAAATATGTATACATTTCAGCAAAAAAATTGTATACAAATAAAATCAGCAAATCTACAAAATGGTTAGCCTTTGCAAATTTGCGAATTTCATTTTTTATTCGATACAACAAGTAATAGTGGCCCGATTGTAATGAATGATACCTTAATCAAAAGCTCTGATCATCAGTATAAATACTGGTATAAAATATGTATACATTGCAGCAAATAAATTGTATAAAAAAAAATCAGCAAATCTGCAAAGGGGTTAGCCTTTGCAAATTTGCGAATTTCATTGTTTGTTCGATACAACAAGTAATAGTGGCCCGATTGTAATGAATGATACCTTAATCAAAAGCTCTGATCATCAGTATAAATACTAGTATAAAATATCTATACATTTCAGCAAAAAAATTGTATACAAAAAAATCAGCAAATCTGCAAAGGGGTTAGCCTTTGCAAATTTGCGAATTTCATTGTTTATTCGATGCAACAAGTAATAGTGGCCCGATTGTAATGAATGATACCTTAATCAAAAGCTCTGATCATCAGTATAAATACTAGTATAAAATATGTATACATTTCAGCAAAAAAATTGTATAAAAAAAAATCAGCAAATCTGCAAAGGGGTTAGCCTTTGCAAATTTGCGAATTTCATTGTTTGTTCGATACAACAAGTAATAGTGGCCCGATTGTAATGAATTATACCTTAATCAAAAGCTCTGATCATCAGTATAAATAATACTATAAAATATCTATACATTTCAGCAAAAAAGTTGTATAAAAAAAAATCAGCAAATCTGCAAAGGGGTTAGCCTTTGCAAATTTGCGGATTTCATTGTTTATTCGATACAACAAGTAATAGAGGCCCGATTGTAATGAATGATACCTTAATCAAAAGCACTGATCATCAGTATAAATACTAGTATAAAATATGTATACATTTCAGCAAAAAAAATGTATAAAAAAAAATCAGCAAATCTGCAAAGGGGTTAGCCTTTGCAAATTTGCGGATTTCATTGTTGATTCGATACAACAAGTAATAGTGGCCTGATTGTAATGAATGATACCTTAATCAAAAGCTCTGATCATCAGTATAAATACTAGTATAAAATATGTTTACATTTCAGCAAAACAATTGTATAAAAGAAATCAGCAAATCTGCAAAGGGGTTAGCCTTTTCAAATTTGATATTTCATTGTTTATTCGATACAACAAGTAATAGTGGCCCGATTGTGAAAAAGAATGATACCTTAATCAAAAGCTCTGATCATCAGTATAAATACAAGTATTAAATATCTATACATTTCAGCAAAAAAATTGTATACAAAAAAATCAGCAAATCTGCAAAGAGGTTAGCCTTTGCAAATTTGCGAATTTCATTGTTTATTCGATACAACAAGTAATAGTGGCCCGATTGTAATGAATGATACCTTAATCAAAAGCTCTGATCATCAGTATAAATACTAGTATAAAATATGTATACATTTCAGCAAAAAAAATGTATAAAAAAAAATCAGCAAATCTGCAAAGGGGTTAGCCTTTGCAAATTTGCGAATTTCATTGTTTGTTCGATACAACAAGTAATAGTGGCCCGATTGTAATGAATTATACCTTAATCAAAAGCTCTGATCATCAGTATAAATACTGGTATAAAATATGTATACATTTCAGCAAAAAAGTTATATAAAAAAAAATCAGCAAATCTGCAAAGGGGTTAGCCTTTGCAAATTTGCGGATTTCATTGTTTATTCGATGCAACAAGTAATAGTGGCCCGATTGTAATGAATGATACCTTAATCAAAAGCTCTGATCATCAGTATAAATACTAGTATAAAATATGTATACATTTCAGCAAAAAAATTGTATAAAAAAAAATCAGCAAATCTGCAAAGGGGTTAGCCTTTGCAAATTTGCGAATTTCATTGTTTGTTCGATACAACAAGTAATAGTGGCCCGATTGTAAGGAATTATACCTTAATCAAAAGCTCTGATCATCAGTATAAATAATACTATAAAATATCTATACATTTCAGCAAAAAAGTTGTATAAAAAAAAATCAGCAAATCTGCAAAGGGGTTAGCCTTTGCAAATTTGCGGATTTCATTGTTGATTCGATACAACAAGTAATAGTGGCCTGATTGTAATGAATGATACCTTAATCAAAAGCTCTGATCATCAGTATAAATACTAGTATAAAATATGTTTACATTTCAGCAAAACAATTGTATAAAAGAAATCAGCAAATCTGCAAAGGGGTTAGCCTTTGCAAATTTGCGGATTTCATTGTTTATTCGATACAACAAGTAATAGTGGCCCGATTGTAATGAATGATACCTTAATCAAAAGCTCTAATCATCAGTATAAATACTAGTATAAAATATGTATACATTTCAGCAAAAAAATTGTATAAAAAAAAATCAGCAAATCTGCAAAGGGGTTAGCCTTTGCAAATTTGCGGATTTCATTGTTTATTCGATACAACAAGTAATAGTGGCCCGATTGTAATGAATGATATCTTAATCAAAAGCTCTGATCATCAGTATAAATACTAGTATAAAATATGTATACATTTCAGCAAAAAAATTGTATAAAAAAAAATCAGCAAATCTGCAAATGGGGTTAGTCTTTGCAAATTTGCGAATTTCATTATTTATTCGATACAACAAGTAATAGTGGCTTGATTGTAATGAATGATCCCTTAATCAAAAGCTCTGATCATCAGTATAAATACTAGTATAAAATATGTATACATTTCAGCAAAAAAATTGTATACAAATAAAATCAGCAAATCTACAAAATGGTTAGCCTTTGCAAATTTGCGAATTTCATTTTTTATTCGATACAACAAGTAATAGTGGCCCGATTGTAATGAATGATACCTTAATCAAAAGCTCTGATCATCAGTATAAATACTGGTATAAAATATGTATACATTGCAGCAAATAAATTGTATAAAAAAAAATCAGCAAATCTGCAAAGGGGTTAGCCTTTGCAAATTTGCGAATTTCATTGTTTGTTCGATACAACAAGTAATAGTGGCCCGATTGTAATGAATGATACCTTAATCAAAAGCTCTGATCATCAGTATAAATACTAGTATAAAATATCTATACATTTCAGCAAAAAAATTGTATACAAAAAAATCAGCAAATCTGCAAAGGGGTTAGCCTTTGCAAATTTGCGAATTTCATTGTTTATTCGATGCAACAAGTAATAGTGGCCCGATTGTAATGAATGATACCTTAATCAAAAGCTCTGATCATCAGTATAAATACTAGTATAAAATATGTATACATTTCAGCAAAAAAATTGTATAAAAAAAAATCAGCAAATCTGCAAAGGGGTTAGCCTTTGCAAATTTGCGAATTTCATTGTTTGTTCGATACAACAAGTAATAGTGGCCCGATTGTAATGAATTATACCTTAATCAAAAGCTCTGATCATCAGTATAAATAATACTATAAAATATCTATACATTTCAGCAAAAAAGTTGTATAAAAAAAAATCAGCAAATCTGCAAAGGGGTTAGCCTTTGCAAATTTGCGGATTTCATTGTTTATTCGATACAACAAGTAATAGAGGCCCGATTGTAATAAATGATACCTTAATCAAAAGCACTGATCATCAGTATAAATACTAGTATAAAATATGTATACATTTCAGCAAAAAAATTGTATAAAAAAAAATCAGCAAATCTGCAAAGGGGTTAGCCTTTGCAAATTTGCGGATTTCATTGTTGATTCGATACAACAAGTAATAGTGGCCTGATTGTAATGAATGATACCTTAATCAAAAGCTCTGATCATCAGTATAAATACTAGTATAAAATATGTTTACATTTCAGCAAAACAATTGTATAAAAGAAATCAGCAAATCTGCAAAGGGGTTAGTCTTTGCAAATTTGCGAATTTCATTATTTATTCGATACAACAAGTAATAGTGGCCCGATTGTAATGAATGATCCCTTAATCAAAAGCTCTGATCATCAGTATAAATACTATATTCGATACAACAAGTAATAGTGGCCCGATTGTAATGAATGATACCTTAATCAAAAGCTCTGATCATCAGTATAAATACAAGTATAAAATATGTATACATTTCAGCAAAAACATTGTATAAAAAATAATCAGCAAATCTACAAAGGGGTTAGTCTTTGCAAATTTGCGAATTTCATTATTTATTCGATACAACAAGTAATAGTGGCCCGATTGTAATCTGATCATCTGATCATCAGTATAAATACTAGTATAAAATATGTATACATTTCAGCAAAAAAATTGTATACAAATAAAATCAGCAAATCTACAAAATGGTTAGCCTTTGCAAATTTGCGAATTTCATTTTTTATTCGATACAACAAGTAATAGTGGCCCGATTGTAATGAATGATACCTTAATCAAAAGCTCTGATCATCAGTATAAATACTAGTATAAAATATCTATACATTTCAGCAAAAAAGTTGTATAAAAAAATCAGCAAATCTGCAAAGGGGTTAGCCTTTGCAAATTTGCGAATTTCATTGTTTATTTGATACAACAAGTAATAGTGGCCCGATTGTAATGAATGATACCTTAATCAAAAGCTCTGATCATCAGTATAAATACTGGTATAAAATATGTATACATTGCAGCAAATAAATTGTATAAAAAAAAATCAGCAAATCTGCAAAGGGGTTAGCCTTTGCAAATTTGCGAATTTCTTTGTTTGTTCGATACAACAAGTAATAGTGGCCCGATTGTAATGAATGATACCTTAATCAAAAGCTCTGATCATCAGTATAAATACAAGTATTAAATATCTATACATTTCAGCAAAAAAATTGTATACAAAAAAATCAGCAAATCTGCAAAGAGGTTAGCCTTTGCAAATTTGCGAATTTCATTGTTTATTCGATACAACAAGTAATAGTGGCCCGATTGTAATGAATGATACCTTAATCAAAAGCTCTGATCATCAGTATAAATACTAGTATAAAATATGTATACATTTCAGCAAAAAAAATGTATAAAAAAAAATCAGCAAATCTGCAAAGGGGTTAGCCTTTGCAAATTTGCGAATTTCATTGTTTGTTCGATACAACAAGTAATAGTGGCCCGATTGTAATGAATTATACCTTAATCAAAAGCTCTGATCATCAGTATAAATACTACTATAAAATATGTATACATTTCAGCAAAAAAGTTATATAAAAAAAAATCAGCAAATCTGCAAAGGGGTTAGCCTTTGCAAATTTGCGGATTTCATTGTTTATTCGATACAACAAGTAATAGTGGCCCGATTGTAATGAATGATACCTTAATCAAAAGCTCTGATCATCAGTATAAATACTAGTAAAAAATATGTATACATTTCAGCAAAAACATTGTATAAAAAATAATCAGCAAATCTGCAAAGGGGTTAGTCTTTGCAAATTTGCGAATTTCATTATTTATTCGATACAACAAGTAATAGTGGCCCGATTGTAATGAATGATACCTTAATCAAAAGCTCTGATCATCAGTTTGAATACTAGTATAAAATATGTATACATTTCAGCAAAAAAATTGTATACAAATAAAATCAGCAAATCTACAAAGGGGTTAGCCTTTGCAAATTTGCGAATTTCATTTTTTATTCGATACAACAAGTAATAGTGGCCCGATTGTAATGAATGATACCTTAATCAAAAGCTCTGATCATCAGTATAAATACAAGTATAAAATATCTATACATTTCAGCAAAAAAGTTGTATAAAAAAATCAGCAAATCTGCAAAGGGGTTAGCCTTTGCAAATTTGCGAATTTCATTGTTTATTCGATACAACAAGTAATAGTGGCCCGATTGTAATGAATGATACCTTAATCAAAAGCTCTGATCATCAGTATAAATACTAGTATAAAATATGTATACATTTCAGCAAACAAATTTTATACAAAAAAATCAGCAAATCTGCAAAGGGGTTAGCCTTTGCAAATTTGCGAATTTCATTGTTTGTTCGATACAACAAGTAATAGTGGCCCGATTGTAATGAATGATACCTTAATCAAAAGCTCTGGTCATCAGTATAAATACTACTATAAAATATCTATACATTTCAGCAAAAAAGTTGTATAAAAAAAATCAACAAATCTGCAAAGGGGTTAGCCTTTGCAAATTTGCGGATTTAATTGTTTATTCGATACAACAAGTAATAGTGGCCCGATTGTAATGAATGATACCTTAATCAAAAGCTCTGATCATCAGTATAAATACTAGTATAAAATATGTATACATTTCAGCAAAAAAATTGTATAAAAAAAAATCAGCAAATCTGCAAAGGGGTTAGCCTTTGCAAATTTGCGGATTTCATTGTTTATTCGATACAACAAGTAATAGTGGCCCGATTGTAATGAATGATACCTTAATCAAAAGCTCTGATCATCAGTATAAATACTAGTATAAAATATGTATACATTTCAGCAAAAAAAATGTATAAAAAAAAATCAGCAAATCTGCAAAGGGGTTAGCCTTTGCAAATTTGCGAATTTCATTGTTTGTTCGATACAACAAGTAATAGTGGCCCGATTGTAATGAATTATACCTTAATCAAAAGCTCTGATCATCAGTATAAATACTACTTTAAAATATCTATACATTTCAGCAAAAAAGTTATATAAAAAAAATCAGCAAATCTGCAAAGGGGTTAGCCTTTGCAAATTTGCGGATTTCATTGTTTATTCGATACAACAAGTAATAGTGGCCCGATTGTAATGAATGATACCTTAATCAAGCGCTCTGATCATCAGTATAAATACTAGTATAAAATATGTATACATTTCAGCAAAAACATTGTATAAAAAATAATCAGCAAATCTGCAAAGGGGTTAGTCTTTGCAAATTTGCGAATTTCATTATTTATTCGATACAACAAGTAATAGTGGCCCGATTGTAATGAATGATCCCTTAATCAAAAGCTCTGATCATCAGTTTGAATACTAGTATAAAATATGTATACATTTCAGCAAAAAAATTGTATACAAATAAAATCAGCAAATCTACAAAGGGGTTAGCCTTTGCAAATTTGCGAATTTCATTTTTTATTCGATACAACAAGTAATAGTGGCCCGATTGTAATGAATGATACCTTAATCAAAAGCTCTGATCATCAGTATAAATACTAGTATAAAATATGTATACATTTCAGCAAAAAAATTGTATACAAAAAAATCAGCAAATCTGCAAAGGGGTTAGCCTTTGCAAATTTGCGAATTTCATTGTTTATTTGATACAACAAGTAATAGTGGCCCGATTGTAATGAATGATACCTTAATCAAAAGCTCTGATCATCAGTATAAATACTAGTATAAAATATGTATACATTTCAGCAAAAAAATTGTATACAAAAAAATCAGCAAATCTGCAAAGGGGTTAGCCTTTGCAAATTTGCGAATTTCATTGTTTGTTCGATACAACAAGTAATAGTGGCCCGATTGTAATGAATGATACATTAATCAAAAGCTCTGGTCATCAGTATAAATACTACTATAAAATATCTATACATTTCAGCAAAAAAGTTGTATAAAAAAAAATCAACAAATCTGCAAAGGGGTTAGCCTTTGCAAATTTGCGGATTTAATTGTTTATTCGATACAACAAGTAATAGTGGCCCGATTGTAATGAATGATACCTTAATCAAAAGCTCTGATCATCAGTATAAATACTAGTATAAAATATGTATACATTTCAGCAAAAAAATTGTATAAAAAAAAATCAGCAAATCTGCAAAGGGGTTAGCCTTTGCAAATTTGCGGATTTCATTGTTGATTCGTTACAACAAGTAATAGTGGCCCGATTGTAATGAATGATACCTTAATCAAAAGCTCTGATCATCAGTATAAATACTAGTATAAAATATGTATACATTTCAGCAAAACAATTGTATAAAAGAAATCAGCAAATCTGCAAAGGGGTTAGCCTTTGCAAATTTGCTAATTTCATTGTTTATTCGATACAACAAGTAATAGTGGCCCGATTGCACTGAATGATACCTTAATCAAAAGCACTGATCATCAGTATAAATACTGGTATAAAATATGTATACATTTCAGTAAAAAAATTGTATACAAAAAAATCAGCAAATCTGCAAAGGGGTTAGCCTTAGCTAATTTGCAAATTTCATTGTTTATTCGATACAACAAGTAATAGTGGCCCGATTGTAATGAATGATACCTTAATCAAAAACTCTGATCATCAGTATGAATACTAGTATAAAATATGTATACATTTCAGCAAAAAAATTGTATACAAAAAAATAAGCAAATCTGCAAAGGGGTTAGTCTTTGCAAATTTTCGAATTTCATTGTTTATTCGATACAACAAGTAATAGTGGCCCGATTGTAATGAATGATACCTTAATCAAAAGCTCTGATCATCAGTATAAATACTAGTATAAAATATGTATACATTTCAGCAAAAAAATTGTATACAAAAAAATCAGCAAATCTGCAAAGGGGTTAGCCTTTGCAAATTTGCGAATTTCATTGTTTATTCGATACAACAAGTAATAGTGGCCCGATTGTGAAAATGAATGATACCTTAATCAAAAGCTCTGATCATCAGTATAAATACTAGTATAAAATATGTATACATTTCAGCAAAAAAATAGTATACAAAAAAATCAGCAAATCTGCAAAGGGGTTAGCCTTAGCTAATTTGCAAATTTCATTGTTTATTCGAAACAACAATCAATAGTGGCCCGATTGTAATGAATGATACCTTAATCAAAAACTCTGATCATCAGTATGAATACAAGTTTAAAATATGTTTACATTTCAGCAAAAAAATTGTTAAAAAAATAATCAGCAAATCTGCAAAAGGGTTAGCCTTTGCAAATTTGCGAATTTCATTGTTTATTCGATACAACAAGTAATAGTGGCCCGATTGTAATGAATGATACCTTTATCAAAAGCTCTGATCATCAGTATAAATACTAGTATAAAATATGTATACATTTCAGCAAAAAAATTGTATACAAAAAAATAAGCAAATCTGCAAAGGGGTTAGTCTTTGCAAATTTTCGAATTTCATTGTTTATTCGATACAACAAGTAATAGTGGCCTGATTGTGATGAATGATACCTTAATCAAAAGCTCTGATCATCAGTATAAATACTTGTATAAAATATGTATACATTTCAGCAAAAAAATTGTATACAAAAAAATAAGCAAATCTGCAAAGGGGTTAGTCTTTGCAAATTTGCGAATTTCATTGTTTATTCGATACAACAAGTAATAGTGGCCCGATTGTAATGAATGATAACTTAATCAAACGCTCTGATCATCAGTATAAATACTAGTATAAAATATGTATACATTTCAGCAAAAAAATAGTATACAAAAAAATCAGCATATCTGCAAAGGGGTTAGCCTTTGCAAATTTGCGAATTTCATTGTTTAATCGATACAACAAGTAATAGTGGCCCGATTGTAATGAATGATACCTTAATCAAAAGCTCTGATCATCAGTATAAATACTAGTATAAAATATGTATACATTTCAGCAAAAAAATTGTATACAAAAAAATCAGCAAATCTGCAAAGGGGTTAGCCTTTGCAAATTTGCGAATTTCATTGTTTATTCGATACAACAAGTAATAGTGGCCCGATTGTAATGAATGATACCTTAATCAGGGCTCTGATCATCAGTAAAAATACTAGTATAAAATATGTATACATTTCAGCAAAAAAATTGTATAAAAAACAATCAGCAAATCTGCAAAGGGGTTAGCCTTTGCAAATTTGCGAATTTCATTGTTTAATCCATACAACAAGTAATAGTTGCCCGATTGTAATGAATGATACCTTAATCAAAAGCTCTGATCATCAGTACAAATACTAGTATAAAATATGTATACATTTCAGCAAAAAAATTGTATACAAAAAAATCAGCAAATCTGCAAAGGGGTTAGCCTTTGCAAATTTGCGAATTTCATTGTTTATTCGATACAACAAGTAATAGTGGCCCGATTGTAATGAATGATACCTTAATCAAAAGCTCTGATCATCAGTATAAATACTAGTATATAATATGTATACATTTCAGCAAAAAAATTGTATACAAAAAAATCAGCAAATATGCAAAGGGGTTAGCTTTTGCAAATTTGCGAATTTCATTGTTTATTCGATACAACAAGTAATAGTGGCCCGATTGTAATGAATGATACCTTAATCAAAAGCTCTGATCATCAGTATAAATACTAGTATAAAATATGTATACATTTCAGCAAAAAAATTGTATACAAAAAAATCAGCAAATCTGCAAAGGGGTTAGCCTTAGCTAATTTGCAAATTTCATTGTTTATTCGATACAACAAGTAATAGTGGCCCGATTGTAATGAATGATACCTTAATCAAAAGCTCTGATCATCAGTATAAATACTAGTATAAAATATGTATACATTTCAGCAAAAAAATTGTTTACAACAAAATAAGCAAATCTGCAAAGGGGTTAGTCTTTGCAAATTTGCGAATTTCATTGTTTATTCGATACAACAAGTAATAGTGGCCCGAATGTAATGAATGATACCTTAATCAAAAGCTCTGATCATCAGTATAAATACTAGTATAAAATATGTATACATTTCAGCAAAAAAATTGTATACAAAAAAATCAGCAAATCTGCAAAGGGGTTAGCATTAGCTAATTTGCAAATTTCATTGTTTATTCGATACAACAAGTAATAGTGGCCCGATTGTAATGATTGATACCTTAATCAAAAGCTCTGATCATCAGTATAAATACTAGTATAAAATATGTATACATTTCAGCAAAAAAAATTTATACAAAATAATCAGCAAATCTGCAAAGGGGTTAGCCTTTGCAAATTTGCGAATTTCATTGTTTATTCGATACAACAAGTAATAGTGGCCCGATTGTAATGAATGATACCTTAATCAAAAGCTCTGATCATCAGTATAAATACTAGTATAAAATATGTAAACATTTCAGCAAAAAAATTGTATACAAAAAAATCAGCAAATCTGCAAAGGGGTTAGTCTTTGCAAATTTGCGAATTTCATTGTTTATTCGATACAACAAGTAATAGTGGCCCGATTGTAATGAATGATACCTTAATCAAAAGCTCTGATCATCAGTATAAATACTAGTATAAAATATGTATACATTTCAGCAAAAAAATTGTATACAAAAAAATCAGCAAATCTGCAAAGGGGTTAGCCTTTGTAAATTTGCGAATTTCATTGTTTATTCGATACAACAAGTAATAGTGGCCCGATTGTAATGAATGATACCTTAATCAAAAGCTCTGATCATCAGTATAAATACTAGTATAAAATATGTATACATTTCAGCAAAAAAATTGTATACAAAAAAATCAGCAAATCTGCAAAGGGGTTAGCCTTTGCAAATTTGCAAATTTCATTGTTTATTCGATACAACAAGTAATAGTGGCCCGATTGTAATGAATGATACCTTAATCAAAAGCTCTGATCATCAGTATAAATACTAGTATAAAATATGTATTCATTTCAGCAAAAAAATTGTATACAAAAAAATCAGCAAATCTGCAAAGGGGTTAGCCTTTGCAAATTTGCGAATTTTATTGTTTATTCGATACAACAAGTAATAGTGGCCCGATTGTAATGAATGATACCTTAATCAAAAGCTCTGATCATCAGTATAAATACTAGTATAAAGTATGTATACATTTCAGCAAAAAAATTGTATACAAAAAAAAAACAGCAAATCTGTAATGGGGTTAGCCTTTGCAAATTTGCGAATTTCATTGTTTATTCGATACAACAAGTAATAGTGGCCCGATTGTAATGAATGATACCTTAATCAAAAGCTCTGATCATCAGTATAAATACTAGTATAAAATATGTATACATTTCAGCAAAAAAATTGTATACAAAAAAATCAGCAAATCTACAAAGGGGTTAGCCTTAGCTAATTTGCAAATTTCATTGTTTATTCGATACAACAAGTAATAGTGGCCCGATTGTAATGAATGATACCTTAATCAAAAGCTCTGATCATCAGTATGAATACTGGTATAAAATATGTATACATTCCAGCAAAAAAATTTTATAAAAAATAATCAGCAAATCTGCAAAAGGGTTAGCCTTTGCAAATTTGCAAATTTCATTGTTTATTCGATACAACAAGTAATAGTGGCCCGATTGTAATGAATGATACCTTAATCAAAAGCTCTGATCATCAGTATAAATACAAGTATAAAATATGTATACATTTCAGCAAAAAAATTGTATACAAAAAAATCAGCAAATCTGCAAAGGGGTTAGCCTTTGCAAATTAGCGAATTTCATTGTTTATTCGATACAACAAGTAATAGTGGCCCGATTGTAATGAATGATACCTTAATCAAAAGCTCTGATCATCAGTATAAATACAAGTATAAAATATGTATACATTTCAGCAAAAAAATTGTATTTAAAAAAATCAGCAAATCTGCAAAGGGGTTAGCCTTAGCTAATTTGCAAATTTCATTGTTTATTCGATACAACAAGTAATAGTGGCTCGATTGTAATGAATGATACCTTAATCAAAAGCTCTGATCATCAGTATAAATACTAGTATAAAATATGTATACATTTCAGCAAAAAAATTGTATACAAAAAAATCAGCAAATCTGCAAAGGGGTTAGCCTTTGCAAATTTGCGAATTACATTGTTTATTCGATACAACAAGTAATAGTGGCCCGATTGTAATGAATGATACCTTAATCAAAAGCTCTGATCATCAGTATAAATACTTGTATAAAATATGTATACATTTCAGCAAAAAAATTGTATACAAAAAAATCAGCAAATCTGCAAAGGGGTTAGCCTTTGCAAATTTGCGAATTTCATTGTTTATTCGATACAACAAGTAATAGTGGCCCGATTGTAATGAATGATACCTTAATCAAAAGCTCTGATCATCAGTATAAATACTAGTATAAAATATGTATACATTTCAGCAAAAAAATTGTATACAAAAAAATCAGCAAATCTGCAAAGGGGCTAGCCTTTGCAAATTTGCGAATTTCATTGTTTATTCGATACAACAAGTAATAGTGGCCCGATTGTAATGAATGATACCTTAATCAAAAGCTCTGATCATCAGTATAAATACAAGTATAAAATATGTATACATTTCAGCAAAAAAATTGTATACAAAAAAATCAGCAAATCTGCAAAGGGGTTAGCCTTTGCAAATTTGCGAATTTCATTGTTTATTCGATACAACAAGTAATAGTGGCCCGATTGTAATGAATGATACCTTAATCAAAAGCTCTGATCATCAGTATAAATACTAGTATAAAATATGTATACATTTCATCAAAAAAATTGTATACAAAAAAAACAGCAAATCTGTAAAGGGGTTAGCCTTTGCAAATTTGCGAATTTCATTGTTTATTCGATACAACAAGTAATAGTGGCCCGATTGTAATGAATGATACCTTAATCAAAAGCTCTGATCATCAGTATAAATACTAGTATAAAATATGTATACATTTCAGCAAAAAAATTGTATACAAAAAAATCAGCAAATCTGCAAATGGGTTAGCCTTAGCTAATTTGCAAATTTCATTGTTTATTCGATACAACAAGTAATAGTGGCCCGATTGTAATGAATGATACCTTAATCAAAAGCTCTGATCATCAGTATAAATACTAGTATAAAATATGTATACATTTCAGCAAAAAAATTGTATACAAAAAAATCAGCAAATCTGCAAAGGGGTTAGCCTTAGCTAATTTGCAAATTTCATTGTTTATTCGATACAACAAGTAATAGTGGCCCGATTGTAATGAATGATACCTTAATCAAAAACTCTGATCATCAGTATGAATACTAGTATAAAATATGTATACATTTCAGCAAAAAAATTGTATACAAAAAAATAAGCAAATCTGCAAAGGGGTTAGTCTTTGCAAATTTTCGAATTTCATTGTTTATTCGATACAACAAGTAATAGTGGCCCGATTGTAATGAATGATACCTTAATCAAAAGCTCTGATCATCAGTATAAATACTAGTATAAAATATGTATACATTTCAGCAAAAAAATTGTATACAAAAAAATCAGCAAATCTGCAAAGGGGTTAGCCTTTGCAAATTTGCGAATTTCATTGTTTATTCGATACAACAAGTAATAGTGGCCCGATTGTGAAAATGAATGATACCTTAATCAAAAGCTCTGATCATCAGTATAAATACTAGTATAAAATATGTATACATTTCAGCAAAAAAATAGTATACAAAAAAATCAGCAAATCTGCAAAGGGGTTAGCCTTAGCTAATTTGCAAATTTCATTGTTTATTCGAAACAACAATCAATAGTGGCCCGATTGTAATGAATGATACCTTAATCAAAAACTCAGATCATCAGTATGAATACTAGTTTAAAATATGTTTACATTTCAGCAAAAAAATTGTTAAAAAAATAATCAGCAAATCTGCAAAAGGGTTAGCCTTTGCAAATTTGCGAATTTCATTGTTTATTCGATACAACAAGTAATAGTGGCCCGATTGTAATGAATGATACCTTTATCAAAAGCTCTGATCATCAGTATAAATACTAGTATAAAATATGTATACATTTC
This sequence comes from Tipula confusa, assembly GCA_963556175.1. NCBI lineage: Eukaryota > Metazoa > Arthropoda > Insecta > Diptera > Tipulidae > Tipula > Tipula confusa. The sequence goes on along the minus strand of OY744478.1, from coordinate 10,587,816 downwards.
AGCAAAAAAATTGTATACAAAAAAATAAGCAAATCTGCAAAGGGGTTAGTCTTTGCAAATTTTCGAATTTCATTGTTTATTCGATACAACAAGTAATAGTGGCCTGATTGTGATGAATGATACCTTAATCAAAAGCTCTGATCATCAGTATAAATACTTGTATAAAATATGTATACATTTCAGCAAAAAAATTGTATACAAAAAAATAAGCAAATCTGCAAAGGGGTTAGTCTTTGCAAATTTGCGAATTTCATTGTTTATTCGATACAACAAGTAATAGTGGCCCGATTGTAATGAATGATAACTTAATCAAACGCTCTGATCATCAGTATAAATACTAGTATAAAATATGTATACATTTCAGCAAAAAAATAGTATACAAAAAAATCAGCATATCTGCAAAGGGGTTAGCCTTTGCAAATTTGCGAATTTCATTGTTTAATCGATACAACAAGTAATAGTGGCCCGATTGTAATGAATGATACCTTAATCAAAAGCTCTGATCATCAGTATAAATACTAGTATAAAATATGTATACATTTCAGCAAAAAAATTGTATACAAAAAAATCAGCAAATCTGCAAAGGGGTTAGCCTTTGCAAATTTGCGAATTTCATTGTTTATTCGATACAACAAGTAATAGTGGCCCGATTGTAATGAATGATACCTTAATCAGGGCTCTGATCATCAGTAAAAATACTAGTATAAAATATGTATACATTTCAGCAAAAAAATTGTATAAAAAACAATCAGCAAATCTGCAAAGGGGTTAGCCTTTGCAAATTTGCGAATTTCATTGTTTAATCCATACAACAAGTAATAGTTGCCCGATTGTAATGAATGATACCTTAATCAAAAGCTCTGATCATCAGTACAAATACTAGTATAAAATATGTATACATTTCAGCAAAAAAATTGTATACAAAAAAATCAGCAAATCTGCAAAGGGGTTAGCCTTTGCAAATTTGCGAATTTCATTGTTTATTCGATACAACAAGTAATAGTGGCCCGATTGTAATGAATGATACCTTAATCAAAAGCTCTGATCATCAGTATAAATACTAGTATATAATATGTATACATTTCAGCAAAAAAATTGTATACAAAAAAATCAGCAAATATGCAAAGGGGTTAGCTTTTGCAAATTTGCGAATTTCATTGTTTATTCGATACAACAAGTAATAGTGGCCCGATTGTAATGAATGATACCTTAATCAAAAGCTCTGATCATCAGTATAAATACTAGTATAAAATATGTATACATTTCAGCAAAAAAATTGTATACAAAAAAATCAGCAAATCTGCAAAGGGGTTAGTCTTTGCAAATTTGCGAATTTCATTGTTTATTCGATACAACAAGTAATAGTGGCCCGATTGTAATGAATGATACCTTAATCAAAAGCTCTGATCATCAGTATAAATACTAGTATAAAATATGTATACATTTCAGCAAAAAAATTGTATACAAAAAAATCAGCAAATCTGCAAAGGGGTTAGCCTTTGTAAATTTGCGAATTTCATTGTTTATTCGATACAACAAGTAATAGTGGCCCGATTGTAATGAATGATACCTTAATCAAAAGCTATGATCATCAGTATAAATACTTGTATAAAATATGTATACATTTCAGCAAAAAAATTGTATACAAAAAAATCAGCAAATCTGCAAAGGGGTTAGCCTTTGCAAATTTGCGAATTTCATTGTTTATTCGATACAACAAGTAATAGTGGCCCGATTATAATGAATGATACCTTAATCAAAAGCTCTGATGATCAGTATAAATACTTGTATAAAATATGTATACATTTCAGCAAAAAATTTGTTTACAAAAAAATAAGCAAATCTGCAAAGGGGTTAGTCTTTGCAAATTTGCGAATTTCATTGTTTATTCGATACAACAAGTAATAGTGGCCCGATTGTAATGAATGATACCTTAATCAAAAGCTCTGATCATCAGTATAAATACTAGTATAAAATATGTATACATTTCAGCAAAAAAATTGTATACAAAAAAATCAGCAAATCTGCAAAGGGGTTAGCCTTAGCTAATTTGCAAATTTCATTGTTTATTCGATACAACAAGTAATAGTGGCCCGATTGTAATGAATGATACCTTAATCAAAAGCTCTGATCATCAGTATAAATACTAGTATAAAATATGTATACATTTCAGCAAAAAAATTGTATACAAAAAAATCAGCAAATCTGCAAAGGGGTTAGCCTTTGCAAATTTGCAAATTTCATTGTTTATTCGATACAACAAGTAATAGTGGCCCGATTGTAATGAATGATACCTTAATCAAAAGCTCTGATCATCAGTATAAATACTAGTATAAAATATGTATTCATTTCAGCAAAAAAATTGTATACAAAAAAATCAGCAAATCTGCAAAGGGGTTAGCCTTTGCAAATTTGCGAATTTTATTGTTTATTCGATACAACAAGTAATAGTGGCCCGATTGTAATGAATGATACCTTAATCAAAAGCTCTGATCATCAGTATAAATACTAGTATAAAATATGTATACATTTCAGCAAAAAAATTGTATACAAAAAAAAAACAGCAAATCTGTAATGGGGTTAGCCTTTGCAAATTTGCGAATTTCATTGTTTATTCGATACAACAAGTAATAGTGGCCCGATTGTAATGAATGATACCTTAATCAAAAGCTCTGATCATCAGTATAAATACTAGTATAAAATATGTATACATTTCAGCAAAAAAATTGTATACAAAAAAATCAGCAAATCTACAAAGGGGTTAGCCTTAGCTAATTTGCAAATTTCATTGTTTATTCGATACAACAAGTAATAGTGGCCCGATTGTAATGAATGATACCTTAATCAAAAGCTCTGATCATCAGTATAAATACTACTATAAAATATGTATACATTCCAGCAAAAAAATTTTATAAAAAATAATCAGCAAATCTGCAAAAGGGTTAGCCTTTGCAAATTTGCAAATTTCATTGTTTATTCGATACAACAAGTAATAGTGGCCCGATTGTAATGAATCATACCTTAATCAAAAGCTCTGATCATCAGTATAAATACAAGTATAAAATATGTATACATTTCAGCAAAAAAATTGTATACAAAAAAATCAGCAAATCTGCAAAGGGGTTAGCCTTTGCAAATTAGCGAATTTCATTGTTTATTCGATACAACAAGTAATAGTGGCCCGATTGTAATGAATGATACCTTAATCAAAAGCTCTGATCATCAGTATAAATACAAGTATAAAATATGTATACATTTCAGCAAAAAAATTGTATACAAAAAAATCAGCAAATCTGCAAAGGGGTTAGCCTTAGCTAATTTGCAAATTTCATTGTTTATTCGATACAACAAGTAATAGTGGCTCGATTGTAATGAATGATACCTTAATCAAAAGCTCTGATCATCAGTATAAATACTAGTATAAAATATGTATACATTTCAGCAAAAAAATTGTATACAAAAAAATCAGCAAATCTGCAAAGGGGTTAGCCTTTGCAAATTTGCGAATTACATTGTTTATTCGATACAACAAGTAATAGTGGCCCGATTGTAATGAATGATACCTTAATCAAAAGCTCTGATCATCAGTATAAATACTAGTATAAAATATGTATACATTTCAGCAAAAAAATTGTATACAAAAAAATCAGCAAATCTGCAAAGGGGTTAGCCTTTGCAAATTTGCGAATTTCATTGTTTATTCGATACAACAAGTAATAGTGGCCCGATTGTAATGAATGATACCTTAATCAAAAGCTCTGATCATCAGTATAAATACTAGTATAAAATATGTATACATTTCAGCAAAAAAATTGTATACAAAAAAATCAGCAAATCTGCAAAGGGGCTAGCCTTTGCAAATTTGCGAATTTCATTGTTTATTCGATACAACAAGTAATAGTGGCCCGATTGTAATGAATGATACCTTAATCAAAAGCTCTGATCATCAGTATAAATACAAGTATAAAATATGTATACATTTCAGCAAAAAAATTGTATACAAAAAAATCAGCAAATCTGCAAAGAGGTTAGCCTTTGCAAATTTGCGAATTTCATTGTTTATTTGATACAACAAGTAATAGTGGCCCGATTGTAATGAATGATACCTTAATCAAAAGCTCTGATCGTCAGTATAAATACTAGTATAAAATATGTATACATTTCAGCAAAAAAACTGTATAAAAAAAAGTTAGCAAATCTGCAAAGGGGTTAGCCTTTGTAAATTTGCGAATTTCATTGTTTATTCGATACAACAAGTAATAGTGGCCCGATTGAATGATACCTTAATCAAAAGCTCTGATCATCAGTATAAATACTAGTATAAAATATGTATACATTTCAGCAAAAAAATTGTATACAAAAAAATCAGCAAATCTGCAAAGGGGTTAGCCTTTGCAAATTTGCGAATTTCATTGTTTATTCGATACAACAAGTAATAGTGGCCCGATTGTAATGAATTTTATCTTAATCAAAAGCTCTGATCATCAGTATAAATACTAGTATAAAATATGTATACATTTCAGCAAAAAAACTGTATAAAAAAAAATTATCAAATCTGCAAAGGGGTTAGCCTTTGCAAATTTGCGAATTTCATTGTTTATTCGATACAACAAGTAATAGTGGCCCGATTGTAATGAATGATACTTTAATCAAAAGCTCTGATCATCAGTATAAATACTAGTATAAAATATGTATACATTTCAGCAAAAAAACTGTATAAAAAAAAATTAGCAAATCTGCAAAGGGGTTAGCCTTTGCAAATTTGCGAATTTCATTGTTTATTCGATACAACAAGTAATAGTGGCCCGATTGTAATGAATGATACCTTAATCAAAAGCTCTGATCATCAGTATAAATACTAGTATAAAATATGTATACATTTCAGCAAAAAAATTGTATACAAAAAAATCAGCAAATCTGCAAAGGGGTTAGCCTTTGCAAATTTGCGAATTTCATTGTTTATTCGATACAACAAGTAATAGTGGCCCGATTGTAATGAATGATACCTTAATCAAAAGCTCTGATCATCAGTATAAATACTAGTATAAAATATGTATACATTTCAGCAAAAAAACTGTATAAAAAAAAATTTGCAAATCTGCAAAGGGGTTAGACTTTGCAAATTTGCGAATTTCATTGTTTATTCGATACAACAAGTAATAGTGGGCCGATTGTAATGAATGATACCTTAATCAAAAGCTCTGATCATCAGTATAAATACTACTATAAAATATGTATACATTTCTGCAAAAAAATTGTATACAAAAAAATCAGCAAATCTGCAAAGAGGTTAGCCTTTGCAAATTTGCGAATTTCATTGTTTATTCGATACAACAAGTAATAGTGGCCCGATTGAATGATACCTTAATCAAAAGCTCTGATCATCAGTTTAAATACTAGTATAAAATATGTATACATTTCAGCAAAAAAATTGTATACAAAAAAATCAGCAAATCTGCAAAGGGGTTAGCCTTTGCAAATTTGCGAATTTCATTGTTTATTCGATACAACAAGTAATAGTGGCCCGATTGTAATGAATGATACCTTAATCAAAAGCTCTGATCATCAGTATAAATACTAGTATAAAATATGTATACATTTCAGCAAAAAAAATTTATACAAAATAAACAGCAAATCTGCAAAGGGGTTAGCCTTTGCAAATTTGCGAATTTCATTGTTTATTCGATACAACAAGTAATAGTGGCCCGATTGTAATGAATGATACCTTAATCAGGGCTCTGATCATCAGTAAAAATACAAGTATAAAATATGTATACATTTCAGCAAAAAAATTGTATAAAAAAAATCAGCAAATCTGCAAAGGGGTTAGCCTTTGCAAATTTGCGAATTTCATTGTTTATTCCATACAACAAGTAATAGTTGCCCGATTGTAATGAATGATACCTTAATCAAAAGCTCTGATCATCAGTATAAATACTAGTATAAAATATGAATACATTTCAGCAAAAAAACTGTATAAAAAAAAATTAGCAAATCTGCAAAGGGGTTAGCCTTTGCAAATTTGCGAATTTCATTGTTTATTCGATACAACAAGTAATAGTGGCCCGATTGTAATGAATGATACCTTAATCAAAAGCTCTGATCATCAGTATAAATACTAGTATAAAATATGTATACATTTCAGCAAAAAAATTGTATACAAAAAAATCAGCAAATCTGCAAAGGGGTTAGCCTTTGCAAATTTGCGAATTTCATTGTTTATTCGATACAACAAGTAATAGTGGCCCGATTGTAATGAATGATACCTTAATCAAAAGCTCTGATCATCAGTATAAATACTAGTATAAAATATGTATACATTTCAGCAAAAAAATTGTATACAAAAAAATCAGCAAATCTGCAAAGGGGCTAGCCTTTGCAAATTTGCGAATTTCATTGTTTATTCGATACAACAAGTAATAGTGGCCCGATTGTAATGAATGATACCTTAATCAAAAGCTCTGATCATCAGTATAAATACTAGTATAAAATATGTATACATTTCATCAAAAAAATTGTATACAAAAAAAACAGCAAATCTGTAAAGGGGTTAGCCTTTGCAAATTTGCGAATTTCATTGTTTATTCGATACAACAAGTAATAGTGGCCCGATTGTAATGAATGATACCTTAATCAAAAGCTCTGATCATCAGTATAAATACTAGTATAAAATATGTATACATTTCAGCAAAAAAAATTTATACAAAATAAACAGCAAATCTGCAAAGGGGTTAGCCTTTGCAAATTTGCGAATTTCATTGTTTATTCGATACAACAAGTAATAGTGGCCCGATTGTAATGAATGATACCTTAATCAGGGCTCTGATCATCAGTAAAAATACAAGTATAAAATATGTATACATTTCAGCAAAAAAATTGTATAAAAAAAATCAGCAAATCTGCAAAGGGGTTAGCCTTTGCAAATTTGCGAATTTCATTGTTTATTCCATACAACAAGTAATAGTTGCCCGATTGTAATGAATGATACCTTAATCAAAAGCTCTGATCATCAGTATAAATACTAGTATAAAATATGAATACATTTCAGCAAAAAAACTGTATAAAAAAAAATTAGCAAATCTGCAAAGGGGTTAGCCTTTGCAAATTTGCGAATTTCATTGTTTATTCGATACAACAAGTAATAGTGGCCCGATTGTAATGAATGATACCTTAATCAAAAGCTCTGATCATCAGTATAAATACTAGTATAAAATATGTATACATTTCAGCAAAAAAATTGTATACAAAAAAATCAGCAAATCTGCAAAGGGGTTAGCCTTTGCAAATTTGCGAATTTCATTGTTTATTCGATACAACAAGTAATAGTGGCCCGATTGTAATGAATGATACCTTAATCAAAAGCTCTGATCATCAGTATAAATACTAGTATAAAATATGTATACATTTCAGCAAAAAAATTGTATACAAAAAAATCAGCAAATCTGCAAAGGGGCTAGCCTTTGCAAATTTGCGAATTTCATTGTTTATTCGATACAACAAGTAATAGTGGCCCGATTGTAATGAATGATACCTTAATCAAAAGCTCTGATCATCAGTATAAATACTAGTATAAAATATGTATACATTTCATCAAAAAAATTGTATACAAAAAAAACAGCAAATCTGTAAAGGGGTTAGCCTTTGCAAATTTGCGAATTTCATTGTTTATTCGATACAACAAGTAATAGTGGCCCGATTGTAATGAATGATACCTTAATCAAAAGCTCTGATCATCAGTATAAATACTAGTATAAAATATGTATACATTTCAGCAAAAAAATTGTATACAAAAAAATCAGCAAATCTGCAAATGGGTTAGCCTTAGCTAATTTGCAAATTTCATTGTTTATTCGATACAACAAGTAATAGTGGCCCGATTGTAATGAATGATACCTTAATCAAAAGCTCTGATCATCAGTATAAATACTAGTATAAAATATGTATACATTTCAGCAAAAAAATTGTATACAAAAAAAACAGCAAATCTGCAAAGGGGTTAGCCTTTGCAAATTTGCGAATTTCATTGTTTATTCGATACAACAAGTAATAGTGGCCCGATTGTAATGAATGATACCTTAATCAAGGCTCTGATCATCAGTAAAAATACTAGTATAAAATATGTATACATTTCAGCAAAAAAACTGTATAAAAAAAATCAGCAAATCTGCAAAGGGGTTAGCCTTTGCAAATTTGCGAATTTCATTGTTTATTCCATACAACAAGTAATAGTTGCCCGATTGTAATGAATGATACCTTAATCAAAAGCTCTGATCATCAGTATAAATACTAGTATAAAATATATATACATTTCAGCAAAAAAATTGTATACAAAAAAATCAGCAAATCTGCAAAGGGGTTAGCCTTTGCAAATTTGCGAATTTCATTGTTTATTCGATACAACAAGTAATAGTGGCCCAAATGTAATGAATGATACCTTAATCAAAAGCTCTGATCATCAGTATAAATACTAGTATAAAATATGAATACATTTCAGCAAAAAAATTATATACAAAAAAAACAGCAAATCTGCAAAGAGGTTAGCCTTTGCAAATTTGCGAATTTTATTGTTTATTCGATAGAACAAGTAATAGTGGCCCGATTGTAATGAATGATACCTTAATCAAAAGCTCTGATCATCAGTATAAATACTAGTATAAAATATGTATAAATTTCAGCAAAAAAACTGTATAAACAAAAATTAGCAAATCTGCAAAGGGGTTAGCCTTTGCAAATTTGCGAATTTCATTGTTTATTCGATACAACAAGTAATGGTGGCCCGATTGTAATGAATGATACCTTAATCAAAAGCTCTGATCATCAGTATAAATACTAGTATAAAATATGTATACATTTCAGCAAAAAAACTGTATAAAAAAAAATTAGCAAATCTGCAAAGGGGTTAGCCTTTGCAAATTTGCGAATTTCATTGTTTATTCGATACAACAAGTAATAGTGGCCCGATTGTAATGAATGATACCTTAATCAAAAGCTCTGATCATCAGTATAAATACTAGTATAAAATATGTATACACTTCAGCAAAAAAATTGTATACAAAAAAATCAGCAAATCTGCAAAGGGGTTAGCCTTTGCAAATTTGCGAATTTCATTGTTTATTCGATACAACAAGTAATAGTGGCCCGATTGTAATGAATGATACCTTAATCAAAAGCTCTGATCATCAGTATAAATACTAGTATAAAATATGTATACATTTCAGCAAAAAAACTGTATAAAAAAAAATTTGCAAATCTGCAAAGGGGTTAGACTTTGCAAATTTGCGAATTTCATTGTTTATTCGATACACCAAGTAATAGTGGCCCGATTGAATGATACCTTAATCAAAAGCTCTGATCATCAGTATAAATACTACTATAAAATATGTATACATTTCAGCAAAAAAATTGTATACAAAAAAATCAGCAAATCTGCAAAGAGGTTAGCCTTTGCAAATTTGCGAATTTCATTGTTTATTTGATACAACAAGTAATAGTGGCCCGATTGTAATGAATGATACCTTAATCAAAAGCTCTGATCGTCAGTATAAATACTAGTATAAAATATGTATACATTTCAGCAAAAAAACTGTATAAAAAAAAGTTAGCAAATCTGCAAAGGGGTTAGCCTTTGTAAATTTGCGAATTTCATTGTTTATTCGATACAACAAGTAATAGTGGCCCGATTGAATGATACCTTAATCAAAAGCTCTGATCATCAGTATAAATACTAGTATAAAATATGTATACATCTCAGCAAAAAAATTGTATACAAAAAAATCAGCAAATCTGCAAAGGGGTTAGCCTTTGCAAATTTGCGAATTTCATTGTTTATTCGATACAACAAGTAATAGTGGCCCGATTGTAATGAATTTTATCTTAATCAAAAGCTCTGATCATCAGTATAAATACTAGTATAAAATATGTATACATTTCAGCAAAAAAACTGTATAAAAAAAAATTATCAAATCTGCAAAGGGGTTAGCCTTTGCAAATTTGCGAATTTCATTGTTTATTCGATACAACAAGTAATAGTGGCCCGATTGTAATGAATGATACTTTAATCAAAAGCTCTGATCATCAGTATAAATACTAGTATAAAATATGTATACATTTCAGCAAAAAAACTGTATAAAAAAAAATTAGCAAATCTGCAAAGGGGTTAGCCTTTGCAAATTTGCGAATTTCATTGTTTATTCGATACAACAAGTAATAGTGGCCCGATTGTAATGAATGATACCTTAATCAAAAGCTCTGATCATCAGTATAAATACTAGTATAAAATATGTATACACTTCAGCAAAAAAATTGTATACAAAAAAATCAGCAAATCTGCAAAGGGGTTAGCCTTTGCAAATTTGCGAATTTCATTGTTTATTCGATACAACAAGTAATAGTGGCCCGATTGTAATGAATGATACCTTAATCAAAAGCTCTGATCATCAGTATAAATACTAGTATAAAATATGTATACATTTCAGCAAAAAAACTGTATAAAAAAAAATTTGCAAATCTGCAAAGGGGTTAGACTTTGCAAATTTGCGAATTTCATTGTTTATTCGATACAACAAGTAATAGTGGCCCGATTGTAATGAATGATACCTTAATCAAAAGCTCTGATCATCAGTATAAATACTACTATAAAATATGTATACATTTCTGCAAAAAAATTGTATACAAAAAAATCAGCAAATCTGCAAAGAGGTTAGCCTTTGCAAATTTGCGAATTTCATTGTTTATTCGATACAACAAGTAATAGTGGCCCGATTGAATGATACCTTAATCAAAAGCTCTGATCATCAGTTTAAATACTAGTATAAAATATGTATACATTTCAGCAAAAAAATTGTATACAAAAAAATCAGCAAATCTGCAAAGGGGTTAGCCTTTGCAAATTTGCGAATTTCATTGTTTATTCGATACAACAAGTAATAGTGGCCCGATTGTAATGAATGATACCTTAATCAAAAGCTCTGATCATCAGTATAAATACTAGTATAAAATATGTATACATTTCAGCAAAAAAAATTTATACAAAATAAACAGCAAATCTGCAAAGGGGTTAGCCTTTGCAAATTTGCGAATTTCATTGTTTATTCGATACAACAAGTAATAGTGGCCCGATTGTAATGAATGATACCTTAATCAGGGCTCTGATCATCAGTAAAAATACAAGTATAAAATATGTATACATTTCAGCAAAAAAATTGTATAAAAAAAATCAGCAAATCTGCAAAGGGGTTAGCCTTTGCAAATTTGCGAATTTCATTGTTTATTCCATACAACAAGTAATAGTTGCCCGATTGTAATGAATGATACCTTAATCAAAAGCTCTGATCATCAGTATAAATACTAGTATAAAATATGAATACATTTCAGCAAAAAAACTGTATAAAAAAAAATTAGCAAATCTGCAAAGGGGTTAGCCTTTGCAAATTTGCGAATTTCATTGTTTATTCGATACAACAAGTAATAGTGGCCCGATTGTAATGAATGATACCTTAATCAAAAGCTCTGATCATCAGTATAAATACTAGTATAAAATATGTATACACTTCAGCAAAAAAATTGTATACAAAAAAATCAGCAAATCTGCAAAGGGGTTAGCCTTTGCAAATTTGCGAATTTCATTGTTTATTCGATACAACAAGTAATAGTGGCCCGATTGTAATGAATGATACCTTAATCAAAAGCTCTGATCATCAGTATAAATACTAGTATAAAATATGTATACATTTCAGCAAAAAAACTGTATAAAAAAAAATTAGCAAATCTGCAAAGGGGTTAGCCTTTGCAAATTTGCGAATTTCATTGTTTATTCGATACAACAAGTAATAGTGGCCCGATTGTAATGAATGATACCTTAATCAAAAGCTCTGATCATCAGTATAAATACTAGTATAAAATATGTATACATTTCAGCAAAAAAACTGTATAAAAAAAAATTAGCAAATCTGCAAAGGGGTTAGCCTTTGCAAATTTGCGAATTTTATTGTTTATTCGATACAACAAGTAATAGTGGCCCGATTGAATGATACCTTAATCAAAAGCTCTGATCATCAGTATAAATACTAGTATAAAATATGTATACATTTCAGCAAAAAAACTGTATAAAAAAAATTAGCTAATCTGCAAAGGGGTTAGCCTTTGCAAATTTGCGAATTTCATTGTTTATTCGATACAACAAGTAATAGTGGCCCGATTGTAATGAATGATACCTTAATCAAAAGCTCTGATCATCAGTATAAATACTAGTATAAAATATGTATACATTTCAGCAAAAAAACCGTATAAAAAAAAATTTGCAAATCTGCAAAGGGGTTAGACTTTGCAAATTTGCGAATTTCATTGTTTATTCGATACACCAAGTAATAGTGGCCCGATTGAATGATACCTTAATCAAAAGCTCTGATCATCAGTATAAATACTACTATAAAATATGTATACATTTCAGCAAAAAAATTGTATACAAAAAAATCAGCAAATCTGCAAAGAGGTTAGCCTTTGCAAATTTGCGAATTTCATTGTTTATTTGATACAACAAGTAATAGTGGCCCGATTGTAATGAATGATACCTTAATCAAAAGCTCTGATCGTCAGTATAAATACTAGTATAAAATATGTATACATTTCAGCAAAAAAACTGTATAAAAAAAAATTAGCAAATCTGCAAAGGGGTTAGCCTTTGCAAATTTGCGAATTTCATTGTTTATTCGATACAACAAGTAATAGTGGCCCGATTGAATGATACCTTAATCAAAAGCTCTGATCATCAGTATAAATACTAGTATAAAATATGTATACATTTCAGCAAAAAAATTGTATACAAAAAAATCAGCAAATCTGCAAAGGGGTTAGCCTTTGCAAATTTGCGAATTTCATTGTTTATTCGATACAACAAGTAATAGTGGCCCGATTGTAATGAATGATACCTTAATCAAAAGCTCTGATCATCAGTATAAATACTAGTATAAAATATGTATACATTTCAGCAAAAAAACTGTATAAAAAAAAATCAGCAAATCTGCAAAGGGGTTAGCCTTTGCAAATTTGCGAATTTCATTGTTTATTCGATACAACAAGTAATAGTGGCCCGATTGTAATGAATGATACTTTAATCAAAAGCTCTGATCATCAGTATAAATACTAGTATAAAATATGTATACATTTCAGCAAAAAAACTGTATAAAAAAAAATTAGCAAATCTGCAAAGGGGTTAGCCTTTGCAAATTTGCGAATTTCATTGTTTATTCGATACAACAAGTAATAGTGGCCCCATTGTAATGAATGATACCTTAATCAAAAGCTCTGATCATCAGTATAAATACTAGTATAAAATATGGATACACTTCAGCAAAAAAATTGTATACAAAAAAATCAGCAAATCTGCAAAGGGGTTAGCCTTTGCAAATTTGCGAATTTCATTGTTTATTCGATACAACAAGTAATAGTGGCCCGATTGTAATGAATGATACCTTAATCAAAAGCTCTGATCATCAATATAAATACTAGTATAAAATATGTATACATTTCAGCAAAAAAACTGTATAAAAAAATTAGTAAATCTGCAAAGGGGTTAGCCTTTGCAAATTTGCGAATTTCATTGTTTATTCGATACAACAAGTAATAGTGGCCCGATTGTAATGAATGATACCTTAATCAAAAGCTCTGATCATCAGTATAAATACTAGTATAAAATATGTATACATTTCAGCAAAAAAACTGTATAAAAAAAAATTTGTAAATCTGCAAAGGGGTTAGACTTTGCAAATTTGCGAATTTCATTGTTTATTCGATACAACAAGTAATAGTGGCCCGATTGAATGATACCTTAATCAAAAGCTCTGATCATCAGTATAAATACTACTATAAAATATGTATACATTTCAGCAAAAAAATTGTATACAAAAAAATCAGCAAATCTGCAAAGGGGTTAGCCTTTGCAAATTTGCGAATTTCATTGTTTATTCGATACAACAAGTAATAGTGGCCCGATTGTAATGAATGATACCTTAATCAAAAGCTCTGATCATCAGTATAAATACTAGTATAAAATATGTATACATTTCAGCAAAAAAACTGTATAAAAAAAAATTAGCAAATCTGCAAAGGGGTTAGCCTTTGCAAATTTGCGAATTTCATTGTTTATTCGATACAACAAGTAATAGTGGCCCGATTGTAATGAATGATACCTTAATCAAAAGCTCTGATCATCAGTATAAATACTAGTATAAAATATGTATACATTTCAGCAAACAAACTGTATAAAAAAAAATTAGCAAATCTGCAAAGGGGTTAGCCTTTGCAAATTTGCGAATTTCATTGTTTATTCGATACAACAAGTAATAGTGGCCCGATTGAATGATACCTTAATCAAAAGCTCTGATCATCAGTATAAATACTAGTATAAAATATGTATACATTTCAGCAAAAAAACTGTATAAAAAAAATTAGCAAATCTGCAAAGGGGTTAGCCTTTGCAAATTTGCGAATTTCATTGTTTATTCGATACAACAAGTAATGGTGGCCCGATTGTAATGAATGATACCTTAATCAAAAGCTCTGATCATCAGTATAAATACTACTATAAAATATGTATACATTTCAGCAAAAAAACTGTATAAAAAAAAATTAGCAAATCTGCAAAGGGGTTAGCCTTTGCAAATTTGCGAATTTCATTGTTTATTCGATACAACAAGTAATAGTGGTCCGATTGTAATGAATGATACCTTAATCAAAAGCTCTGATCATCAGTATAAATACTAGTATAAAATATGTATACATTTCAGCAAAAAAACTGTATAAAAAAAAATTAGCAAATCTGCAAAGGGGTTAGCCTTTGCAAATTTGCGAATTTCATTGTTTATTCGATACAACAAGTAATAGTGGCCCGATTGAATGATACCTTAATCAAAAGCTCTGATCATCAGTATAAATACTACTATAAAATATGTATACATTTCAGCAAAAAAATTGTATACAAAAAAATCAGCAAATCTGCAAAGGGGTTAGCCTTTGCAAATTTGCGAATTTCATTGTTTATTCGATACAACAAGTAATAGTGGCCCGATTGTAATGAATGATACCTTAATCAAAAGCTCTGATCATCAGTATAAATACAAGTATAAAATATGTATACATTTCAGCAAAAAAACTGTATAAAAAAAAATTAGCAAATCTGCAAAGGGGTTAGCCTTTGCAAATTTGCGAATTTCATTGTTTATTCGATACAACAAGTAATAGTGGCCCGATTGTAATGAATGATACCTTAATCAAAAGCTCTGATCATCAGTATAAATACTAGTATAAAATATGTATACATTTCAGCAAAAAAACTGTATAAAAAAAAATTAGCAAATCTGCAAAGGGGTTAGCCTTTGCAAATTTGCGAATTTCATTGTTTATTCGATACAACAAGTAATAGTGGCCCGATTGAATGATACCTTAATCAAAAGCTCTGATCATCAGTATAAATACTAGTATAAAATATGTATACATTTCAGCAAAAAAACTGTATAAAAAAAATTAGCAAATCTGCAAAGGGGTTAGCCTTTGCAAATTTGCGAATTTCATTGTTTATTCGATACAACAAGTAATAGTGGCCCGATTGTAATGAATGATACCTTAATCAAAAGCTCTGATCATCAGTATAAATACTAGTATAAAATATGTATACATTTCAGCAAAAAAACTGTATAAAAAAAAATTAGCAAATCTGCAAAGGGGTTAGCCTTTGCAAATTTGCGAATTTCATTGTTTATTCGATACAACAAGTAATAGTGGCCCGAATGTAATGAATGATACCTTAATCAAAAGCTCTGATCATCAGTATAAATACTAGTATAAAATATGTATACATTTCAGCAAAAAAATTGTATACAAAAAAATCAGCAAATCTGCAAAGGGGTTAGCCTTTGCAAATTTGCAAATTTCATTGTTTATTCGATACAACAAGTAATAGTGGCCCGATTGTAATGAATGATACCTTAATCAAAATCTCTGATCATCAGTATAAATACTACTATAAAATATGTATACATTTCAGCAAAAAAACTGTATAATAAAAAATTAGCAAATCTGCAAAGGGGTTAGCCTTTGCAAATTTGCGAATTTCATTGTTTATTCGATACAACAAGTAATAGTGGCCCGATTGTAATGAATGATACCTTAATCAAATGCTCTGATCATCAGTATAAATACTAGTATAAAATATGTATACATTTCAGCAAAAAAACCGTATAAAAAAAAATTAGCAAATCTGCAAAGGGGTTAGCCTTTGCAAATTTGCGAATTTCATTGTTTATTCGATACAACAAGTAATAGTGGCCCGATTGAATGATACCTTAATCAAAAGCTCTGATCATCAGTATAAATACTAGTATAAAATATGTATACATTTCAGCAAAAAAACTGTATAAAAAAAATTAGCAAATCTGCAAAGGGGTTAGCCTTTGCAAATTTTCGAATTTCATTGTTTATTCGATACAACAAGTAATAGTGGCCCGATTGTAATGAATGATACCTTAATCAAAAGCTCTGATCATCAGTATAAATACTAGTATAAAATATGTATACATTTCAGCAAAAAAACTGTATAAAAAAAAATTAGCAAATCTGCAAAGGGGTTAGACTTTGCAAATTTGCGAATTTCATTGTTTATTCGATACAACAAGTAATAGTGGCCCGATTGAATGATACCTTAATCAAAAGCTCTGATCATCAGTATAAATACTAGTATAAAATATGTATACATTTCAGCAAAAAAACTGTATAAAAAAAAATTAGCAAATCTGCAAAGGGGTTAGCCCATTTCATTGTTTATTCGATACAACAAGTAATAGTGGCCCGATTGAATGATACCTTAATCAAAAGCTCTGATCATCAGTATAAATACTAGTATAAAATATGTATACATTTCAGCAAAAAAACTGTATAAAAAAAATTAGCAAATCTGCAAAGGGGTTAGCCTTTGCAAATTTGCGAATTTCATTGTTTATTCGATACAACAAGTAATAGTGGCCCGATTGTAATGAATGATACCTTAATCAAAAGCTCTGATCATCAGTATAAATACTAGTATAAAATATGTATACATTTCAGCAAAAAAACTGTATAAAAAAAAATTAGCAAATCTGCAAAGGGGTTAGCCTTTGCAAATTTGCGAATTTCATTGTTTATTCGATACAACAAGTAATAGTGGCCCGAATGTAATGAATGATACCTTAATCAAAAGCTCTGATCATCAGTATAAATACTAGTATAAAATATGTATACATTTCAGCAAAAAAATTGTATACAAAAAAATCAGCAAATCTGCAAAGGGGTTAGCCTTTGCAAATTTGCAAATTTCATTGTTTATTCGATACAACAAGTAATAGTGGCCCGATTGTAATGAATGATACCTTAATCAAAATCTCTGATCATCAGTATAAATACTACTATAAAATATGTATACATTTCAGCAAAAAAACTGTATAATAAAAAATTAGCAAATCTGCAAAGGGGTTAGCCTTTGCAAATTTGCGAATTTCATTGTTTATTCGATACAACAAGTAATAGTGGCCCGATTGTAATGAATGATACCTTAATCAAATGCTCTGATCATCAGTATAAATACTAGTATAAAATATGTATACATTTCAGCAAAAAAACCGTATAAAAAAAAATTAGCAAATCTGCAAAGGGGTTAGCCTTTGCAAATTTGCGAATTTCATTGTTTATTCGATACAACAAGTAATAGTGGCCCGATTGAATGATACCTTAATCAAAAGCTCTGATCATCAGTATAAATACTAGTATAAAATATGTATACATTTCAGCAAAAAAACTGTATAAAAAAAATTAGCAAATCTGCAAAGGGGTTAGCCTTTGCAAATTTTCGAATTTCATTGTTTATTCGATACAACAAGTAATAGTGGCCCGATTGTAATGAATGATACCTTAATCAAAAGCTCTGATCATCAGTATAAATACTAGTATAAAATATGTATACATTTCAGCAAAAAAACTGTATAAAAAAAAATTAGCAAATCTGCAAAGGGGTTAGACTTTGCAAATTTGCGAATTTCATTGTTTATTCGATACAACAAGTAATAGTGGCCCGATTGAATGATACCTTAATCAAAAGCTCTGATCATCAGTATAAATACTAGTATAAAATATGTATACATTTCAGCAAAAAAACTGTATAAAAAAAAATTAGCAAATCTGCAAAGGGGTTAGCCTTTGCAAATTTGCGAATTTCATTGTTTATTCGATACAACAAGTAATAGTGGCCCGATTGTAATGAATGATACCTTAATCAAAAGCTCTGATCATCAGTATAAATACTAGTATAAAATATGTATACATTTCAGCAAAAAAACTGTATAAAAAAAAATTAGCAAATCTGCAAAGGGGTTAGCCTTTGCAAATTTGCGAATTTCATTGTTTATTCGATACAACAAGTAATAGTGGCCCAAATGTAATGAATGATACCTTAATCAAAAGCTCTGATCATCAGTATAAATACTAGTATAAAATATGTATACATTTCAGCAAAAAAACTGTATAAAAAAAAATTTGCAAATCTGCAAAGAGGTTAGCCTTTGCAAATTTGCGAATTTCATTGTTTATTTGATACAACAAGTAATAGTGGCCTGATTGTAATGAATGATACCTTAATCAAAAGCTCTGTTCGTCAGTATAAATACTAGTATAAAATATGTATACATTTCAGCAAAAAAATTGTATACAAAAAAATCAGCAAATCTGCAAAGAGGTTAGCCTTTGCAAATTTGCGAATTTCATTGTTTATTCGATACAACAAGTAATAGTGGCCCGATTGTAATGAATGATACCTTAATCAAAAGCTCTGATCGTCAGTATAAATACTAGTATAAAATATGTATACATTTCAGCAAAAAAACTGTATAAAAAAAAATTAGCAAATCTGCAAAGGGGTTAGCCTTTGCAAATTTGCGAATTTCATTGTTTATTCGATACAACAAGTAATAGTGGCCCGATTGAATGATACCTTAATCAAAAGCTCTGATCATCAGTATAAATACTAGTATAAAATATGTATACATTTCAGCAAAAAAATTGTATACAAAAAAATCAGCAAATCTGCAAAGGGGTTAGCCTTTGCAAATTTGCGAATTTCATTGTTTATTCGATACAACAAGTAATAGTGGCCCGATTGTAATGAATGATACCTTAATCAAAAGCTCTGATCATCAGTATAAATACTAGTATAAAATATGTATACATTTCAGCAAAAAAATTGTATACAAAAAAATCAGCAAATCTGCAAAGGGGTTAGCCTTTGCAAATTTGCGAATTTCATTGTTTATTCGATACAACAAGTAATAGTGGCCCGATTGTAATGAATGATACCTTAATCAAAAACTCTGATCATCAGTATAAATACTAGTATAAAATATGTATACATTTCAGCAAAAAAATTGTATACAAAAAAATCAGCAAATCTGCAAAGGGGTTAGCCTTTGCAAATTTGCGAATTTCATTGTTTATTCGATACAACAAGTAATAGTGGCCCGATTGTAATGAATGATACCTTAATCAAAAACTCTGATCATCAGTATAAATACTAGTATAAAATATGTATACATTTCAGCAAAAAAATTGTATACAAAAAAATCAGCAAATCTGCAAAGGGGTTAGCCTTTGCAAATTTGCAAATTTCATTGTTTATTCGATACAACAAGTAATAGTGGCCCGATTGTAATGAATGATACCTTAATCAAAATCTCTGATCATCAGTATAAATACTACTATAAAATATGTATACATTTCAGCAAAAAAACTGTATAATAAAAAATTAGCAAATCTGCAAAGGAGTTAGCCTTTGCAAATTTGCGAATTTCATTGTTTATTCGATACAACAAGTAATAGTGGCCCGATTGTAATGAATGATACCTTAATCAAATGCTCTGATCATCAGTATAAATACTAGTATAAAATATGTATACATTTCAGCAAAAAAACTGTATAAAAAAAAATTAGCAAATCTGCAAAGGGGTTAGCCTTTGCAAATTTGCGAATTTCATTGTTTATTCGATACAACAAGTAATAGTGGCCCGATTGAATGATACCTTAATCAAAAGCTCTGATCATCAGTATAAATACTAGTATAAAATATGTATACATTTCAGCAAAAAAACTGTATAACTAAAATTAGCAAATCTGCAAAGGGGTTAGCCTTTGCAAATTTTCGAATTTCATTGTTTATTCGATACAACAAGTAATAGTGGCTCGATTGTAATGAATGATACCTTAATCAAAAGCTCTGATCATCAGTATAAATACTAGTATAAAATATGTATACATTTCAGCAAAAAAACTGTATAAAAAAAAATTAGCAAATCTGCAAAGGGGTTAGACTTTGCAAATTTGCGAATTTCATTGTTTATTCGATACAACAAGTAATAGTGGCCCGATTGAATGATACCTTAATCAAAAGCTCTGATCATCAGTATAAATACTAGTATAAAATATGTATACATTTCAGCAAAAAAACTGTATAAAAAAAATTAGCAAATCTGCAAAGGGGTTAGCCTTTGCAAATTTGCGAATTTCATTGTTTATTCGATACAACAAGTAATGGTGGCCCGATTGTAATGAATGATACCTTAATCAAAAGCTCTGATCATCAGTATAAATACTAGTATAAAATATGTATACATTTCAGCAAAAAAACTGTATAAAAAAAAATTAGCAAATCTGCAAAGGGGTTAGCCTTTGCAAATTTGCGAATTTCATTGTTTATTCGATACAACAAGTAATAGTGGCCCGATTGTAATGAATGATACCTTAATCAAAAGCTCTGATCATCAGTATAAATACTAGTATAAAATATGTATACATTTCAGCAAAAAAACTGTATAAAAAAAAATTAGCAAATCTGCAAAGGGGTTAGCCTTTGCAAATTTGCGAATTTCATTGTTTATTCGATACAACAAGTAATAGTGGCCCGATTGTAATGAATGATACCTTAATAAAAAGCTCTGATCGTCAGTATAAATACTAGTATAAAATATGTATACATTTCAGCAAAAAAACTGTATTAAAAAAAATTAGCAAATCTGCAAAGGGGTAAGCCTTTGCAAATTTGCGAATTTCATTGTTTATTCGATACAACAAGTAATAGTGGCCCGAATGTAATGAATGATACCTTAATCAAAAGCTCTGATCATCAGTATAAATACTAGTATAAAATATGTATACATTTCTACAAAAAAATGTATACAAAAAAATCAGCAAATCTGCAAAGGGGTTAGCCTTTGCAAATTTGCAAATTTCATTGTTTATTCGATACAACAAGTAATAGTGGCCCGATTGTAATGAATGATACCTTAATCAAAATCTCTGATCATCAGTATAAATACTACTTTAAAATATGTATACATTTCAGCAAAAAAACTGTATAAAAAAAAATTAGCAAATCTGCAAAGGGGTTAGCCTTTGCAAATTTGCGAATTTCATTGTTTATTCGATACAACAAGTAATAGTGGCCCGATTGTAATGAATGATACCTTAATCAAAAGCTCTGATCATCAGTATAAATACTAGTATAAAATATGTATACATTTCAGCAAAAAAACTGTATAAAAAAAATTAGCAAATCTGCAAAGGGGTTTGCCTTTGCAAATTTGCGAATTTCATTGTTTATTCGATACAACAAGTAATAGTGGCCCGATTGTAATGAATGATACCTTAATCAAAAGCTCTGATCATCAGTATAAATACTAGTATAAAATATGTATACATTTCAGCAAAAAAACTGTATAAAAAAAATTAGCAAATCTGCAAAGGGGTTAGCCTTTGCAAATTTGCGAATTTCATTGTTTATTCGATACAACAAGTAATAGTGGCCCGATTGTAATGAATGATACCTTAATCAAAAACTCTGATCATCAGTATAAATACTAGTATAAAATATGTATACATTTCAGCAAAAAAATTGTATACAAAAAAATCAGCAAATCTGCAAAGGGGTTAGCCTTTGCAAATTTGCGAATTTCATTGTTTATTCGATACAACAAGTAATAGTGGCCCGATTGTAATGAATGATACCTTAATCAAAAGCTCTGATCATCAGTATAATAACTACTATAAAATATGTATACATTTCAGCAAAAAAACTGTATAAAAAAAATTAGGAAATCTGCAAAGGGGTTAGCCTTTGCAAATTTGCGAATTTCATTGTTTATTCGATACAACAAGTAATGGTGGCCCGATTGTAATGAATGATACCTTAATCAAAAGCTCTGATCATCAGTATAAATACTACAATAAAATATGTATACATTTCAGCAAAAAAACTGTATAAAAAAAAATTAGCAAATCTGCAAAGGGGTTAGCCTTTGCAAATTTGCGAATTTCATTGTTTATTCGATACAACAAGTAATAGTGGCCCGATTGTAATGAATGATACCTTAATCAAAAGCTCTGATCATCAGTATAAATACTAGTATAAAATATGTATACATTTCAGCAAAAAAACTGTATAAAAAAAAATTAGCAAATCTGCAAAGGGGTTAGCCTTTGCAAATTTGCGAATTTTATTGTTTATTCGATACAACAAGTAATAGTGGCCCGATTGTAATGAATGATACCTTAATAAAAAGCTCTGATCGTCAGTATAAATACTAGTATAAAATATGTATACATTTCAGCAAAAAACTGTATAAAAAAAAATTAGCAAATCTGCAAAGGGGTTAGCCTTTGCAAATTTGCGAATTTCATTGTTTATTCGATACAACAAGTAATAGTGGCCCGAATGTAATGAATGATACCTTAATCAAAAGCTCTGATCATCAGTATAAATACTAGTATAAAATATGTATACATTTCAGCAAAAAAATTGTATACAAAAAAATCAGCAAATCTGCAAAGGGGTTAGCCTTTGCAAATTTGCAAATTTCATTGTTTATTCGATACAACAAGTAATAGTGGCCCGATTGTAATGAATGATACCTTAATCAAAACCTCTGATCATCAGTATAAATACTAGTATAAAATATGTATACATTTCAGCAAAAAAACTGTATAAAAAAAAATTAGCAAATCTGCAAAGGGGTTAGCCTTTGCAAATTTGCGAATTTCATTGTTTATTCGATACAACAAGTAATAGTGGCCCGATTGTAATGAATGATACCTTAATCAAAAGCTCTGATCATCAGTATAAATACTAGTATAAAATATGTATACATTTCAGCAAAAAAACTGTATAAAAAAAAATTAGCAAATCTGCAAAGGGGTTAGCCTTTGCAAATTTGCGAATTTCATTGTTTATTCGATACAACAAGTAATAGTGGCCCGATTGTAATGAATGATACCTTAATAAAAAGCTCTGATCGTCAGTATAAATACTAGTATAAAATATGTATACATTTCAGCAAAAAAACTGTATAAAAAAAAATTAGCAAATCTGCAAAGGGGTAAGCCTTTGCAAATTTGCGAATTTCATTGTTTATTCGATACAACAAGTAATAGTGGCCCGAATGTAATGAATGATACCTTAATCAAAAGCTCTGATCATCAGTATAAATACTAGTATAAAATATGTATACATTTCAGCAAAAAAATTGTATACAAAAAAATCAGCAAATCTGCAAAGGGGTTAGCCTTTGCAAATTTGCAAATTTCATTGTTTATTCGATACAACAAGTAATAGTGGCCCGATTGTAATGAATGAAACCTTAATCAAAAGCTCTGATCATCAGTATAAATACTACTATAAAATATGTATACATTTCAGCAAAAAAACTGTATAAAAAAAAATTAGCAAATCTGCAAAGGGGTTAGCCTTTGCAAATTTGCGAATTTCATTGTTTATTCGATACAACAAGTAATAGTGGCCCGATTGTAATGAATGATACCTTAATCAAAAGCTCTGATCATCAGTATAAATACTAGTATAAAATATGTATACATTTCAGCAAAAAAACTGTATAAAAAAAAATTAGCAAATCTGCAAAGGGGTTAGCCTTTGCAAATTTGCGAATTTCATTGTTTATTCGATACAACAAGTAATAGTGGCCCGATTGAATGATACCTTAATCAAAAGCTCTGATCATCAGTATAAATACTAGTATAAAATATGTATACATTTCAGCAAAAAAACTGTATAAAAAAAATTAGCAAATCTGCAAAGGGGTTTGCCTTTGCAAATTTGCGAATTTCATTGTTTATTCGATACAACAAGTAATAGTGGCCCGATTGTAATGAATGATACCTTAATCAAAAGCTCTGATCATCAGTATAAATACTAGTATAAAATATGTATACATTTCAGCAAAAAAACTGTATAAAAAAAAATTTGCAAATCTGCAAAGGGGTTAGACTTTGCAAATTTGCGAATTTCATTGTTTATTCGATACAACAAGTAATAGTGGCCCGATTGAATGATACCTTAATCAAAAGCTCTGATCATCAGTATAAATACTACTATAAAATATGTATACATTTCAGCAAAAAAATTGTATACAAAAAAATCAGCATCTGCAAAGAGGTTAGCCTTTGCAAATTTGCGAATTTCATTGTTTATTCGATACAACAAGTAATAGTGGCCCGATTGTAATGAATGATACCTTAATCAAAAGCTCTGATCTTCAGTATAAATACTAGTATAAAATATGTATACATTTCAGCAAAAAAACTGTATAAAAAAAAATTAGCAAATCTGCAAAGGGGTTAGCCTTTGCAAATTTGCGAATTTCATTGTTTATTCGATACAACAAGTAATAGTGGCCCGATTGAATGATACCTTAATCAAAAGCTCTGATCATCAGTATAAATACTAGTATAAAATATGTATACATTTCAGCAAAAAAATTGTATACAAAAAAATCAGCAAATCTGCAAAGGGGTTAGCCTTTGCAAATTTGCGAATTTCATTGTTTATTCGATACAACAAGTAATAGTGGCCCGATTGCAATGAATGATACCTTAATCAAAAGCTCTGATCATCAGTATAAATACTAGTATAAAATATGTATACATTTCAGCAAAAAAACTGTACAAAAAAAATTAGCAAATCTGCAAAGGGGTTATCCTTTGCAAATTTGCGAATTTCATTGTTTATTCGATACAACAAGTAATAGTGGCCCGATTGAATGATACCTTAATCAAAAGCTCTGATCATCAGTATAAATACTAGTATAAAATATGTATACATTTCAGTAAAAAAACTGTATAAAAAAAACTTAGCAAATCTGCAAAGGGGTTAGCCTTTGCAAATTTGCGAATTTCATTGTTTATTCGATACAACAAGTAATAGTGGCCCGATTGAATGATACCTTAATCAAAAGCTCTGATCATCAGTATAAATACTAGTATAAAATATGTATACATTTCAGCAAAAAAATTGTATACAAAAAAATCAGCAAATCTGCAAAGGGGTTAGCCTTTGCAAATTTGCGAATTTCATTGTTTATTCGATACAACAAGTAATAGTGGCCCGATTGTAATGAATGATACCTTAATCAAAAGCTCTGATCATCAGTATAAATACTAGTATAAAATATGTATACATTTCAGCAAAAAAACTGTATAAAAAAAAATTAGCAAATCTGCAAAGGGGTTAGCCTTTGCAAATTTGCGAATTTCATTGTTTATTCGATACAACAAGTAATAGTGGCCCGATTGAATGATACCTTAATCAAAAGCTCTGATCATCAGTATAAATACTAGTATAAAATATGTATACATTTCAGCATAAAAACTGTATAAAAAAAATTAGCAAATCTGCAAAGGGGTTAGCCTTTGCAAATTTGCGAATTTCATTGTTTATTCGATACAACAAGTAATAGTGGCCCGATTGAATGATACCTTAATCAAAAGCTCTGATCATCAGTATAAATACTACTATAAAATATGTATACATTTCAGCAAAAAAATTGTATACAAAAAAATCAGCAAATCTGCAAAGAGATTAGCCTTTGCAAATTTGCGAATTTCATTGTTTATTCGATACAACAAGTAATAGTGGCCCGATTGTAATGAATGATACCTTAATCAAAAGCTCTGATCGTCAGTATAAATACTAGTATAAAATATGTATACATTTCAGCAAAAAAACTGTATAAAAAAAAATTAGCAAATCTGCAAAGGGGTTAGCCTTTGCAAATTTGCGAATTTCATTGTTTATTCGATACAACAAGTAATAGTGGCCCGATTGAATGATACCTTAATCAAAAGCTCTGATCATCAGTATAAATACTAGTATAAAATATGTATACATTTCAGCAAAAAAATTGTATACAAAAAAATCAGCAAATCTGCAAAGGGGTTAGCCTTTGCAAATTTGCGAATTTCATTGTTTATTCGATACAACAAGTAATAGTGGCCCGATTGTAATGAATGATACCTTAATCAAAAGCTCTGATCATCAGTATAAATACTAGTATAAAATATGTATACATTTCAGCAAAAAAACTGTATAAAAAAAAATTAGCAAATCTGCAAAGGGGTTAGCCTTTGCAAATTTGCGAATTTCATTGTTTATTCGATACAACAAGTAATAGTGGCCCGATTGTAATGAATGATACCTTAATCAAAAGCTCTGATCATCAGTATAAATACTAGTATAAAATATGTATACATTTCAACAAAAAAACTGTATAAAAAAATTAAAATCTGCAAAGGGGTTAGCCTTTGCAAATTTGCGAATTTCATTGTTTATTCGATACAACAAGTAATATAGGCCCGATTGAATGATACCTTAATCAAAAGCTCTGATCATCAGTATAAATACTAGTATAAAATATGTATACATTTCAGCAAAAAAACTGTATAAAAAAACTTAGCAAATCTGCAAAGGGGTTAGCCTTTGCAAATTTGCGAATTTCATTGTTTATTCGATACAACAAGTAATAGTGGCCCGATTGTAATGAATGATACCTTAATCAAAAGCTCTGATCATCAGTATAAATACTAGTATAAAATATGTATACACTTCAGCAAAAAAATTGTATACAAAAAAATCAGCAAATCTGCAAAGGGGTAAGCCTTTGCAAATTTGCGAATTTCATTGTTTATTCGATACAACAAGTAATAGTGGCCCGATTGAATGATACCTTAATCAAAAGCTCTGATCATCAGTATAAATACTAGTATAAAATATGTATACATTTCAGCAAAAAAACTGTATAAAAAAAAATTAGCAAATCTGCAAAGGGGTTAGCCTTTGCAAATTTGCGAATTTCATTGTTTATTCGATACAACAAGTAATAGTGGCCCGATTGAATGATACCTTAATCAAAAGCTCTGATCATCAGTATAAATACAAGTATAAAATATGTATACATTTCAGCAAAAAAACTGTATAAAAAAAATTAGCAAATCTGCAAAGGGGTTAGCCTTTGCAAATTTGCGAATTTCATTGTTTATTCGATACAACAAGTAATAGTGGCCCGATTGTAATGAATGATACCTTAATCAAAAGCTCTGATCATCAGTATAAATACTAGTATAAAATATGTATACACTTCAGCAAAAAAATTGTATACAAAAAAATCAGCAAATCTGCAAAGGGGTTAGCCTTTGCAAATTTGCGAATTTCATTGTTTATTCGATACAACAAGTAATAGTGGCCCGATTGTAATGAATGATACCTTAATCAAAAGCTCTGATCATCAGTATAAATACTAGTATAAAATATGTTTACATTTCAGCAAAAAAACTGTATAAAAAAAAATTAGCAAATCTGCAAAGGGGTTAGCCTTTGCAAATTTGCGAATTTCATTGTTTTTTTCGATACAACAAGTAATAGTGGCCCGATTGTAATGAATGATACCTTAATCAAAAGCTCTGATCATCAGTATAAATACTAGTATAAAATATGTATACACTTCAGCAAAAAAATTGTATACAAAAAAATCAGCAAATCTGCAAAGGGGTTAGCCTTTGCAAATTTGCGAATTTCATTGTTTATTCGATACAACAAGTAATAGTGGCCCGATTGTAATGAATGATACCTTAATCAAAAACTCTGATCATCAGTATAAATTTTAGTATAAAATATGTATACATTTCAGCAAAAAAATTTTATACAAAAAAATCAGCAAATCTGCAAAGAGGTTATCCTTTGCAAATTTGCGAATTTCATTGTTTATTCGATACAACAAGTAATGGTGGCCCAAATGTAATGAATGATACCTTAATCAAAAGCTCTGATCATCAGTATAAATACTAGTATAAAATATGTATACATTTCAGCACAAAAATTGTATAAAAAAAAATTAGCAAATCTGCAAAGGGGTTAGCCTTTGCAAATTTGCGAATTTCATTGTTTATTCGATACAACAAGTAATAGTGGCCCGATTGTAATGAATGATACCTTAATCAAAAGCTCTGATCATCAGTATAAATACTAGTATAAAATATGTATACACTTCAGCAAAAAAACTGTATACAAAAAAATCAGCAAATCTGCAAAGGGGTTAGCCTTTGCAAATTTGCTAATTTCATTGTTTATTCGATACAACAAGTAATAGTGGCCCGATTGTAATGAATGATACCTTAATCAAAAGCTCTGATCATCAGTATAAATACTAGTATAAAATATGTATACATTTCAGCAAAAAAACTGTATAAAAAAAAATTAGCAAATCTGCAAAGGGGTTAGCCTTTGCAAATTTGCGAATTTCATTGTTTATTCGATACAACAAGTAATAGTGGCCCGATTGAAATGAATGATACCTTAATCAAAAGCTCTGATCATCAGTATAAATACTAGTATAAAATATGTATACATTTCAGCAAAAAAATTGTATACAAAAAAATCAGCAAATCTGCAAAGGGGTTAGCCTTTGCAAATTTGCGAATTTCATTGTTTATTCGATACAACAAGTAATAGTGGCCCGATTGTAATGAATGATACCTTAATCAAAAGCTCTGATCATCAGTATAAATACTAGTATAAAATATATATACACTTTAGCAAAAAAATTGTATACCAAAAAATCAGCAAATCTGCAAAGGGGTTAGCCTTTGCAAATTTGCGAATTTCATTGTTTATTCGATACAACAAGTAATAGTGGCCCGATTGTAATGAATGATACCTTAATCAAAAGCTCTGATCATCAGTATAAATACTAGTATAAAATATGTATACACTTCAGCAAAAAAAATTTATACAAAAAAATCAGCAAACCTGCAAAGAGGTTAGCCTTTGCAAATTTGCGAATTTCATTGTTTATTCGATACAACAAGTAATAGTGGCCCGATTGTAATGAATGATACCTTAATCAAAAGCTCTGATCATCAGTATAAATACTAGTATAAAATATATATACACTTTAGCAAAAAAATTGTATACCAAAAAATCAGCAAATCTGCAAAGGGGTTAGCCTTTGCAAATTTGCGAATTTCATTGTTTATTCGATACAACAAGTAATAGTGGCCCGATTGTAATGAATGATACCTTAATCAAAAGCTCTGATCATCAGTATAAATACTAGTATAAAATATGTATACACTTCAGCAAAAAAAATTTATACAAAAAAATCAGCAAACCTGCAAAGAGGTTAGCCTTTGCAAATTTGCGAATTTCATTGTTTATTCGATACAACAAGTAATAGTGGCCCGATTGTAATGAATGATACCTTAATCAAAAGCTCTGATCATCAGTATAAATACTAGTATAAAATATATATACACTTTAGCAAAAAAATTGTATACCAAAAAATCAGCAAATCTGCAAAGGGGTTAGCCTTTGCAAATTTGCGAATTTCATTGTTTATTCGATACAACAAGTAATAGTGGCCCGATTGTAATGAATGATACCTTAATCAAAAGCTCTGATCATCAGTATAAATACTAGTATAAAATATGTATACACTTCAGCAAAAAAAATTTATACAAAAAAATCAGCAAACCTGCAAAGAGGTTAGCCTTTGCAAATTTGCGAATTTCATTGTTTATTCGATACAACAAGTAATAGTGGCCCGATTGTAATGAATGATACCTTAATCAAAAGCTCTGATCATCAGTATAAATACTAGTATAAAATATATATACACTTTAGCAAAAAAATTGTATACCAAAAAATCAGCAAATCTGCAAAGGGGTTAGCCTTTGCAAATTTGCGAATTTCATTGTTTATTCGATACAACAAGTAATAGTGGCCCGATTGTAATGAATGATACCTTAATCAAAAGCTCTGATCATCAGTATAAATACTAGTATAAAATATGTATACACTTCAGCAAAAAAAATGTATACAAAAAAATCAGCAAACCTGCAAAGAGGTTAGCCTTTGCAAATTTGCGAATTTCATTGTTTATTCGATACAACAAGTAATAGTGGCCCGATTGTAATGAATGATACCTTAATCAAAAGCTCTGATCATCAGTATAAATACTAGTATAAAATATATATACACTTTAGCAAAAAAATTGTATACCAAAAAATCAGCAAATCTGCAAAGGGGTTAGCCTTTGCAAATTTGCGAATTTCATTGTTTATTCGATACAACAAGTAATAGTGGCCCGATTGTAATGAATGATACCTTAATCAAAAGCTCTGATCATCAGTATAAATACTAGTATAAAATATATATACACTTTAGCAAAAAAATTGTATACCAAAAAATCAGCAAATCTGCAAAGGGGTTAGCCTTTGCAAATTTGCGAATTTCATTGTTTATTCGATACAACAAGTAATAGTGGCCCGATTGTAATGAATGATACCTTAATCAAAAGCTCTGATCATCAGTATAAATACTAGTATAAAATATGTATACACTTCAGCAAAAAAAATGTATACAAAAAAATCAGCAAACCTGCAAAGAGGTTAGCCTTTGCAAATTTGCGAATTTCATTGTTTATTCGATACAACAAGTAATAGTGGCCCGATTGTAATGAATGATACCTTAATCAAAAGCTCTGATCATCAGTATAAATACTAGTATAAAATATGTATACATTTCAGCAAAAAAACTGTATAAAAAAAAATTAGCAAATCTGCAAAGGGGTTAGCCTTTGCAAATTTGCGAATTTCATTGTTTATTCGATACAACAAGTAATAGTGGCCCGATTGTAATGAATGATACCTTAATCAAAAGCTCTGATCATCAGTATAAATACTAGTATAAAATATGTATACACTTCAGCAAAAAAATTGTATACAAAAAAATCAGCAAATCTGCAAAGGGGTTAGCCTTAGCAAATTTGCGAGTTTCATTGTTTATTCGATACAACAAGTAATAGTGGCCCGATTGTAATGAATGATACCTTAATCAAAAACTCTGATCATCAGTATAAATACTAGTATAAAATATGTATACATTTCAGCAAAAAAATTGTATACAAAAAAATCAGCAAATCTGCAAAGGGGTTAGCCTTAGCAAATTTGCGAGTTTCATTGTTTATTCGATACAACAAGTAATAGTGGCCCGATTGTAATGAATGATACCTTAATCAAAAGCTCTGATCATCAGTATAAATACTAGTATAAAATATGTATACATTTCAGCAAAAAAATTGTATACAAAAAAATCAGCAAATCTGCAAAGGGGTTAGCCTTTGCAAATTTGCGAATTTCATTGTTTATTCGATACAACAAGTAATAGTGGCCCGATTGTAATGAATGATACCTTAATCAAAAGCTCTGATCATCAGTATAAATACTAGTATAAAATATATATACACTTTAGCAAAAAAATTGTATACCAAAAAATCAGCAAATCTGCAAAGGGGTTAGCCTTTGCAAATTTGCGAATTTCATTGTTTATTCGATACAACAAGTAATAGTGGCCCGATTGTAATGAATGATACCTTAATCAAAAGCTCTGATCATCAGTATAAATACTAGTATAAAATATGTATACACTTCAGCAAAAAAAATTTATACAAAAAAATCAGCAAACCTGCAAAGAGGTTAGCCTTTGCAAATTTGCGAATTTCATTGTTTATTCGATACAACAAGTAATAGTGGCCCGATTGTAATGAATGATACCTTAATCAAAAGCTCTGATCATCAGTATAAATACTAGTATAAAATATGTATACATTTCAGCAAAAAAACTGTATAAAAAAAAATTAGCAAATCTGCAAAGGGGTTAGCCTTTGCAAATTTGCGAATTTCATTGTTTATTCGATACAACAAGTAATAGTGGCCCGATTGTAATGAATGATACCTTAATCAAAAGCTCTGATCATCAGTATAAATACTAGTATAAAATATGTATACACTTCAGCAAAAAAATTGTATACAAAAAAATCAGCAAATCTGCAAAGGGGTTAGCCTTAGCAAATTTGCGAGTTTCATTGTTTATTCGATACAACAAGTAATAGTGGCCCGATTGTAATGAATGATACCTTAATCAAAAACTCTGATCATCAGTATAAATACTAGTATAAAATATGTATACATTTCAGCAAAAAAATTGTATACAAAAAAATCAGCAAATCTGCAAAGACGTTAGCCTTTGCAAATTTGCGAATTTCGTTGTTTATTCGATACAACAAGTAATGGTGGCCCAAATGTAATGAATGATACCTTAATCAAAAGCTCTGATCATCAGTATAAATACTAGTATAAAATATATATACACTTTAGCAAAAAAATTGTATACCAAAAAATCAGCAAATCTGCAAAGGGGTTAGCCTTTGCAAATTTGCGAATTTCATTGTTTATTCGATACAACAAGTAATAGTGGCCCGATTGTAATGAATGATACCTTAATCAAAAGCTCTGATCATCAGTATAAATACTAGTATAAAATATGTATACACTTCAGCAAAAAAAATTTATACAAAAAAATCAGCAAACCTGCAAAGAGGTTAGCCTTTGCAAATTTGCGAATTTCATTGTTTATTCGATACAACAAGTAATAGTGGCCCGATTGTAATGAATGATACCTTAATCAAAAGCTCTGATCATCAGTATAAATACTAGTATAAAATATATATACACTTTAGCAAAAAAATTGTATACCAAAAAATCAGCAAATCTGCAAAGGGGTTAGCCTTTGCAAATTTGCGAATTTCATTGTTTATTCGATACAACAAGTAATAGTGGCCCGATTGTAATGAATGATACCTTAATCAAAAGCTCTGATCATCAGTATAAATACTAGTATAAAATATGTATACACTTCAGCAAAAAAAATTTATACAAAAAAATCAGCAAACCTGCAAAGAGGTTAGCCTTTGCAAATTTGCGAATTTCATTGTTTATTCGATACAACAAGTAATGGTGGCCCAAATGTAATGAATGATACCTTAATCAAAAGCTCTGATCATCAGTATAAATACTAGTATAAAATATATATACACTTTAGCAAAAAAATTGTATACCAAAAAATCAGCAAATCTGCAAAGGGGTTAGCCTTTGCAAATTTGCGAATTTCATTGTTTATTCGATACAACAAGTAATAGTGGCCCGATTGTAATGAATGATACCTTAATCAAAAGCTCTGATCATCAGTATAAATACTAGTATAAAATATGTATACACTTCAGCAAAAAAAATTTATACAAAAAAATCAGCAAACCTGCAAAGAGGTTAGCCTTTGCAAATTTGCGAATTTCATTGTTTATTCGATACAACAAGTAATAGTGGCCCGATTGTAATGAATGATACCTTAATCAAAAGCTCTGATCATCAGTATAAATACTAGTATAAAATATATATACACTTTAGCAAAAAAATTGTATACCAAAAAATCAGCAAATCTGCAAAGGGGTTAGCCTTTGCAAATTTGCGAATTTCATTGTTTATTCGATACAACAAGTAATAGTGGCCCGATTGTAATGAATGATACCTTAATCAAAAGCTCTGATCATCAGTATAAATACTAGTATAAAATATGTATACACTTCAGCAAAAAAAATTTATACAAAAAAATCAGCAAACCTGCAAAGAGGTTAGCCTTTGCAAATTTGCGAATTTCATTGTTTATTCGATACAACAAGTAATAGTGGCCCGATTGTAATGAATGATACCTTAATCAAAAGCTCTGATCATCAGTATAAATACTAGTATAAAATATGTATACATTTCAGCAAAAAAACTGTATAAAAAAAAATTAGCAAATCTGCAAAGGGGTTAGCCTTTGCAAATTTGCGAATTTCATTGTTTATTCGATACAACAAGTAATAGTGGCCCGATTGTAATGAATGATACCTTAATCAAAAGCTCTGATCATCAGTATAAATACTAGTATAAAATATGTATACACTTCAGCAAAAAAATTGTATACAAAAAAATCAGCAAATCTGCAAAGGGGTTAGCCTTAGCAAATTTGCGAGTTTCATTGTTTATTCGATACAACAAGTAATAGTGGCCCGATTGTAATGAATGATACCTTAATCAAAAACTCTGATCATCAGTATAAATACTAGTATAAAATATGTATACATTTCAGCAAAAAAATTGTATACAAAAAAATCAGCAAATCTGCAAAGAGGTTAGCCTTTGCAAATTTGCGAATTTCGTTGTTTATTCGATACAACAAGTAATGGTGGCCCAAATGTAATGAATGATACCTTAATCAAAAGCTCTGATCATCAGTATAAATACTAGTATAAAATATATATACACTTTAGCAAAAAAATTGTATACCAAAAAATCAGCAAATCTGCAAAGGGGTTAGCCTTTGCAAATTTGCGAATTTCATTGTTTATTCGATACAACAAGTAATAGTGGCCCGATTGTAATGAATGATACCTTAATCAAAAGCTCTGATCATCAGTATAAATACTAGTATAAAATATGTATACACTTCAGCAAAAAAAATTTATACAAAAAAATCAGCAAACCTGCAAAGAGGTTAGCCTTTGCAAATTTGCGAATTTCATTGTTTATTCGATACAACAAGTAATAGTGGCCCGATTGTAATGAATGATACCTTAATCAAAAGCTCTGATCATCAGTATAAATACTAGTATAAAATATATATACACTTTAGCAAAAAAATTGTATACCAAAAAATCAGCAAATCTGCAAAGGGGTTAGCCTTTGCAAATTTGCGAATTTCATTGTTTATTCGATACAACAAGTAATAGTGGCCCGATTGTAATGAATGATACCTTAATCAAAAGCTCTGATCATCAGTATAAATACTAGTATAAAATATGTATACACTTCAGCAAAAAAAAATTATACAAAAAAATCAGCAAACCTGCAAAGAGGTTAGCCTTTGCAAATTTGCGAATTTCATTGTTTATTCGATACAACAAGTAATGGTGGCCCAAATGTAATGAATGATACCTTAATCAAAAGCTCTGATCATCAGTATAAATACTAGTATAAAATATATATACACTTTAGCAAAAAAATTGTATACCAAAAAATCAGCAAATCTGCAAAGGGGTTAGCCTTTGCAAATTTGCGAATTTCATTGTTTATTCGATACAACAAGTAATAGTGGCCCGATTGTAATGAATGATACCTTAATCAAAAGCTCTGATCATCAGTATAAATTTTAGTATAAAATATGTATACATTTCAGCAAAAAAATTTTATACAAAAAAATCAGCAAATCTGCAAAGAGGTTATCCTTTGCAAATTTGCGAATTTCATTGTTTATTCGATACAACAAGTAATGGTGGCCCAAATGTAATGAATGATACCTTAATCAAAAGCTCTGATCATCAGTATAAATACTAGTATAAAATATGTATACATTTCAGCACAAAAATTGTATAAAAAAAAATTAGCAAATCTGCAAAGGGGTTAGCCTTTGCAAATTTGCGAATTTCATTGTTTATTCGATACAACAAGTAATAGTGGCCCGATTGTAATGAATGATACCTTAATCAAAAGCTCTGATCATCAGTATAAATACTAGTATAAAATATGTATACACTTCAGCAAAAAAACTGTATACAAAAAAATCAGCAAATCTGCAAAGGGGTTAGCCTTTGCAAATTTGCTAATTTCATTGTTTATTCGATACAACAAGTAATAGTGGCCCGATTGTAATGAATGATACCTTAATCAAAAGCTCTGATCATCAGTATAAATACTAGTATAAAATATGTATACATTTCAGCAAAAAAACTGTATAAAAAAAAATTAGCAAATCTGCAAAGGGGTTAGCCTTTGCAAATTTGCGAATTTCATTGTTTATTCGATACAACAAGTAATAGTGGCCCGATTGTAATGAATGATACCTTAATCAAAAGCTCTGATCATCAGTATAAATACTAGTATAAAATATGTATACATTTCAGCAAAAAAATTGTATACAAAAAAATCAGCAAATCTGCAAAGGGGTTAGCCTTTGCAAATTTGCGAATTTCATTGTTTATTCGATACAACAAGTAATAGTGGCCCGATTGTAATGAATGATACCTTAATCAAAAGCTCTGATCATCAGTATAAATACTAGTATAAAATATATATACACTTTAGCAAAAAAATTGTATACCAAAAAATCAGCAAATCTGCAAAGGGGTTAGCCTTTGCAAATTTGCGAATTTCATTGTTTATTCGATACAACAAGTAATAGTGGCCCGATTGTAATGAATGATACCTTAATCAAAAGCTCTGATCATCAGTATAAATACTAGTATAAAATATGTATACACTTCAGCAAAAAAAATTTATACAAAAAAATCAGCAAACCTGCAAAGAGGTTAGCCTTTGCAAATTTGCGAATTTCATTGTTTATTCGATACAACAAGTAATAGTGGCCCGATTGTAATGAATGATACCTTAATCAAAATCTCTGATCATCAGTATAAATACTAGTATAAAATATGTATACACTTCAGCAAAAAAAATTTATACAAAAAAATCAGCAAACCTGCAAAGAGGTTAGCCTTTGCAAATTTGCGAATTTCATTGTTTATTCGATACAACAAGTAATAGTGGCCCGATTGTAATGAATGATACCTTAATCAAAAGCTCTGATCATCAGTATAAATACTAGTATAAAATATATATACACTTAAGCAAAAAAATTGTATACCAAAAAA
Organism: Tipula confusa; assembly: GCA_963556175.1. Classification (NCBI taxonomy): domain Eukaryota; kingdom Metazoa; phylum Arthropoda; class Insecta; order Diptera; family Tipulidae; genus Tipula; species Tipula confusa. The sequence goes on along the minus strand of OY744478.1, from coordinate 10,550,887 downwards.
TCAGCAAATCTGCAAAGGGGTTAGCCTTTGCAAATTTGCGAATTTCATTGTTTATTCGATACAACAAGTAATAGTGGCCCGATTGTAATGAATGATACCTTAATCAAAAGCTCTGATCATCAGTATAAATACTAGTATAAAATATGTATACACTTCAGCAAAAAAAATTTATACAAAAAAATCAGCAAACCTGCAAAGAGGTTAGCCTTTGCAAATTTGCGAATTTCATTGTTTATTCGATACAACAAGTAATAGTGGCCCGATTGTAATGAATGATACCTTAATCAAAAGCTCTGATCATCAGTATAAATACTAGTATAAAATATATATACACTTTAGCAAAAAAATTGTATACCAAAAAATCAGCAAATCTGCAAAGGGGTTAGCCTTTGCAAATTTGCGAATTTCATTGTTTATTCGATACAACAAGTAATAGTGGCCCGATTGTAATGAATGATACCTTAATCAAAAGCTCTGATCATCAGTATAAATACTAGTATAAAATATGTATACACTTCAGCAAAAAAAATGTATACAAAAAAATCAGCAAACCTGCAAAGAGGTTAGCCTTTGCAAATTTGCGAATTTCATTGTTTATTCGATACAACAAGTAATAGTGGCCCGATTGTAATGAATGATACCTTAATCAAAAGCTCTGATCATCAGTATAAATACTAGTATAAAATATATATACACTTTAGCAAAAAAATTGTATACCAAAAAATCAGCAAATCTGCAAAGGGGTTAGCCTTTGCAAATTTGCGAATTTCATTGTTTATTCGATACAACAAGTAATAGTGGCCCGATTGTAATGAATGATACCTTAATCAAAAGCTCTGATCATCAGTATAAATACTAGTATAAAATATATATACACTTTAGCAAAAAAATTGTATACCAAAAAATCAGCAAATCTGCAAAGGGGTTAGCCTTTGCAAATTTGCGAATTTCATTGTTTATTCGATACAACAAGTAATAGTGGCCCGATTGTAATGAATGATACCTTAATCAAAAGCTCTGATCATCAGTATAAATACTAGTATCAAATATGTATACACTTCAGCAAAAAAAATGTATACAAAAAAATCAGCAAACCTGCAAAGAGGTTAGCCTTTGCAAATTTGCGAATTTCATTGTTTAATCGATACAACAAGTAATAGTGGCCCGATTGTAATGAATGATACCTTAATCAAAAGCTCTGATCATCAGTATAAATACTAGTATAAAATATGTATACATTTCAGCAAAAAAACTGTATAAAAAAAAATTAGCAAATCTGCAAAGGGGTTAGCCTTTGCAAATTTGCGAATTTCATTGTTTATTCGATACAACAAGTAATAGTGGCCCGATTGTAATGAATGATACCTTAATCAAAAGCTCTGATCATCAGTATAAATACTAGTATAAAATATGTATACACTTCAGCAAAAAAATTGTATACAAAAAAATCAGCAAATCTGCAAAGGGGTTAGCCTTAGCAAATTTGCGAGTTTCATTGTTTATTCGATACAACAAGTAATAGTGGCCCGATTGTAATGAATGATACCTTAATCAAAAACTCTGATCATCAGTATAAATACTAGTATAAAATATGTATACATTTCAGCAAAAAAATTGTATACAAAAAAATCAGCAAATCTGCAAAGGGGTTAGCCTTAGCAAATTTGCGAGTTTCATTGTTTATTCGATACAACAAGTAATAGTGGCCCGATTGTAATGAATGATACCTTAATCAAAAGCTCTGATCATCAGTATAAATACTAGTATAAAATATGTATACATTTCAGCAAAAAAATTGTATACAAAAAAATCAGCAAATCTGCAAAGGGGTTAGCCTTTGCAAATTTGCGAATTTCATTGTTTATTCGATACAACAAGTAATAGTGGCCCGATTGTAATGAATGATACCTTAATCAAAAGCTCTGATCATCAGTATAAATACTAGTATAAAATATATATACACTTTAGCAAAAAAATTGTATACCAAAAAATCAGCAAATCTGCAAAGGGGTTAGCCTTTGCAAATTTGCGAATTTCATTGTTTATTCGATACAACAAGTAATAGTGGCCCGATTGTAATGAATGATACCTTAATCAAAAGCTCTGATCATCAGTATAAATACTAGTATAAAATATGTATACACTTCAGCAAAAAAAATTTATACAAAAAAATCAGCAAACCTGCAAAGAGGTTAGCCTTTGCAAATTTGCGAATTTCATTGTTTATTCGATACAACAAGTAATAGTGGCCCGATTGTAATGAATGATACCTTAATCAAAAGCTCTGATCATCAGTATAAATACTAGTATAAAATATGTATACATTTCAGCAAAAAAACTGTATAAAAAAAAATTAGCAAATCTGCAAAGGGGTTAGCCTTTGCAAATTTGCGAATTTCATTGTTTATTCGATACAACAAGTAATAGTGGCCCGATTGTAATGAATGATACCTTAATCAAAAGCTCTGATCATCAGTATAAATACTAGTATAAAATATGTATACACTTCAGCAAAAAAATTGTATACAAAAAAATCAGCAAATCTGCAAAGGGGTTAGCCTTAGCAAATTTGCGAGTTTCATTGTTTATTCGATACAACAAGTAATAGTGGCCCGATTGTAATGAATGATACCTTAATCAAAAACTCTGATCATCAGTATAAATACTAGTATAAAATATGTATACATTTCAGCAAAAAAATTGTATACAAAAAAATCAGCAAATCTGCAAAGACGTTAGCCTTTGCAAATTTGCGAATTTCGTTGTTTATTCGATACAACAAGTAATGGTGGCCCAAATGTAATGAATGATACCTTAATCAAAAGCTCTGATCATCAGTATAAATACTAGTATAAAATATATATACACTTTAGCAAAAAAATTGTATACCAAAAAATCAGCAAATCTGCAAAGGGGTTAGCCTTTGCAAATTTGCGAATTTCATTGTTTATTCGATACAACAAGTAATAGTGGCCCGATTGTAATGAATGATACCTTAATCAAAAGCTCTGATCATCAGTATAAATACTAGTATAAAATATGTATACACTTCAGCAAAAAAAATTTATACAAAAAAATCAGCAAACCTGCAAAGAGGTTAGCCTTTGCAAATTTGCGAATTTCATTGTTTATTCGATACAACAAGTAATGGTGGCCCAAATGTAATGAATGATACCTTAATCAAAAGCTCTGATCATCAGTATAAATACTAGTATAAAATATATATACACTTTAGCAAAAAAATTGTATACCAAAAAATCAGCAAATCTGCAAAGGGGTTAGCCTTTGCAAATTTGCGAATTTCATTGTTTATTCGATACAACAAGTAATAGTGGCCCGATTGTAATGAATGATACCTTAATCAAAAGCTCTGATCATCAGTATAAATACTAGTATAAAATATGTATACACTTCAGCAAAAAAAATTTATACAAAAAAATCAGCAAACCTGCAAAGAGGTTAGCCTTTGCAAATTTGCGAATTTCATTGTTTATTCGATACAACAAGTAATAGTGGCCCGATTGTAATGAATGATACCTTAATCAAAAGCTCTGATCATCAGTATAAATACTAGTATAAAATATATATACACTTTAGCAAAAAAATTGTATACCAAAAAATCAGCAAATCTGCAAAGGGGTTAGCCTTTGCAAATTTGCGAATTTCATTGTTTATTCGATACAACAAGTAATAGTGGCCCGATTGTAATGAATGATACCTTAATCAAAAGCTCTGATCATCAGTATAAATACTAGTATAAAATATGTATACACTTCAGCAAAAAAAAATTATACAAAAAAATCAGCAAACCTGCAAAGAGGTTAGCCTTTGCAAATTTGCGAATTTCATTGTTTATTCGATACAACAAGTAATAGTGGCCCGATTGTAATGAATGATACCTTAATCAAAAGCTCTGATCATCAGTATAAATACTAGTATAAAATATGTATACATTTCAGCAAAAAAACTGTATAAAAAAAAATTAGCAAATCTGCAAAGGGGTTAGCCTTTGCAAATTTGCGAATTTCATTGTTTATTCGATACAACAAGTAATAGTGGCCCGATTGTAATGAATGATACCTTAATCAAAAGCTCTGATCATCAGTATAAATACTAGTATAAAATATGTATACACTTCAGCAAAAAAATTGTATACAAAAAAATCAGCAAATCTGCAAAGGGGTTAGCCTTAGCAAATTTGCGAGTTTCATTGTTTATTCGATACAACAAGTAATAGTGGCCCGATTGTAATGAATGATACCTTAATCAAAAACTCTGATCATCAGTATAAATACTAGTATAAAATATGTATACATTTCAGCAAAAAAATTGTATACAAAAAAATCAGCAAATCTGCAAAGAGGTTAGCCTTTGCAAATTTGCGAATTTCGTTGTTTATTCGATACAACAAGTAATGGTGGCCCAAATGTAATGAATGATACCTTAATCAAAAGCTCTGATCATCAGTATAAATACTAGTATAAAATATATATACACTTTAGCAAAAAAATTGTATACCAAAAAATCAGCAAATCTGCAAAGGGGTTAGCCTTTGCAAATTTGCGAATTTCATTGTTTATTCGATACAACAAGTAATAGTGGCCCGATTGTAATGAATGATACCTTAATCAAAAGCTCTGATCATCAGTATAAATACTAGTATAAAATATGTATACACTTCAGCAAAAAAAATTTATACAAAAAAATCAGCAAACCTGCAAAGAGGTTAGCCTTTGCAAATTTGCGAATTTCATTGTTTATTCGATACAACAAGTAATAGTGGCCCGATTGTAATGAATGATACCTTAATCAAAAGCTCTGATCATCAGTATAAATACTAGTATAAAATATATATACACTTTAGCAAAAAAATTGTATACCAAAAAATCAGCAAATCTGCAAAGGGGTTAGCCTTTGCAAATTTGCGAATTTCATTGTTTATTCGATACAACAAGTAATAGTGGCCCGATTGTAATGAATGATACCTTAATCAAAAGCTCTGATCATCAGTATAAATACTAGTATAAAATATGTATACACTTCAGCAAAAAAAAATTATACAAAAAAATCAGCAAACCTGCAAAGAGGTTAGCCTTTGCAAATTTGCGAATTTCATTGTTTATTCGATACAACAAGTAATGGTGGCCCAAATGTAATGAATGATACCTTAATCAAAAGCTCTGATCATCAGTATAAATACTAGTATAAAATATATATACACTTTAGCAAAAAAATTGTATACCAAAAAATCAGCAAATCTGCAAAGGGGTTAGCCTTTGCAAATTTGCGAATTTCATTGTTTATTCGATACAACAAGTAATAGTGGCCCGATTGTAATGAATGATACCTTAATCAAAAGCTCTGATCATCAGTATAAATACTAGTATAAAATATGTATACACTTCAGCAAAAAAAATTTATACAAAAAAATCAGCAAACCTGCAAAGAGGTTAGCCTTTGCAAATTTGCGAATTTCATTGTTTATTCGATACAACAAGTAATAGTGGCCCGATTGTAATGAATGATACCTTAATCAAAAGCTCTGATCATCAGTATAAATACTAGTATAAAATATGTATACACTTCAGCAAAAAAAATTTATACAAAAAAATCAGCAAACCTGCAAAGAGGTTAGCCTTTGCAAATTTGCGAATTTCATTGTTTATTCGATACAACAAGTAATAGTGGCCCGATTGTAATGAATGATACCTTAATCAAAAGCTCTGATCATCAGTATAAATACTAGTATAAAATATATATACACTTTAGCAAAAAAATTGTATACCAAAAAATCAGCAAATCTGCAAAGGGGTTAGCCTTTGCAAATTTGCGAATTTCATTGTTTATTCGATACAACAAGTAATAGTGGCCCGATTGTAATGAATGATACCTTAATCAAAAGCTCTGATCATCAGTATAAATACTAGTATAAAATATATATACACTTTAGCAAAAAAATTGTATACCAAAAAATCAGCAAATCTGCAAAGGGGTTAGCCTTTGCAAATTTGCGAATTTCATTGTTTATTCGATACAACAAGTAATAGTGGCCCGATTGTAATGAATGATACCTTAATCAAAAACTCTGATCATCAGTATAAATACTAGTATAAAATATGTATACATTTCAGCAAAAAAATTGTATACAAAAAAATCAGCAAATCTGCAAAGAGGTTAGCCTTTGCAAATTTGCGAATTTCGTTGTTTATTCGATACAACAAGTAATGGTGGCCCAAATGTAATGAATGATACCTTAATCAAAAGCTCTGATCATCAGTATAAATACTAGTATAAAATATATATACACTTTAGCAAAAAAATTGTATACCAAAAAATCAGCAAATCTGCAAAGGGGTTAGCCTTTGCAAATTTGCGAATTTCATTGTTTATTCGATACAACAAGTAATAGTGGCCCGATTGTAATGAATGATACCTTAATCAAAAGCTCTGATCATCAGTATAAATACTAGTATAAAATATGTATACACTTCAGCAAAAAAAATTTATACAAAAAAATCAGCAAACCTGCAAAGAGGTTAGCCTTTGCAAATTTGCGAATTTCATTGTTTATTCGATACAACAAGTAATGGTGGCCCAAATGTAATGAATGATACCTTAATCAAAAGCTCTGATCATCAGTATAAATACTAGTATAAAATATATATACACTTTAGCAAAAAAATTGTATACCAAAAAATCAGCAAATCTGCAAAGGGGTTAGCCTTTGCAAATTTGCGAATTTCATTGTTTATTCGATACAACAAGTAATAGTGGCCCGATTGTAATGAATGATACCTTAATCAAAAGCTCTGATCATCAGTATAAATACTACTATAAAATATGTATACACTTCAGCAAAAAAAATTTATACAAAAAAATCAGCAAACCTGCAAAGAGGTTAGCCTTTGCAAATTTGCGAATTTCATTGTTTATTCGATACAACAAGTAATAGTGGCCCGATTGTAATGAATGATACCTTAATCAAAAGCTCTGATCATCAGTATAAATACTAGTATAAAATATATATACACTTTAGCAAAAAAATTGTATACCAAAAAATCAGCAAATCTGCAAAGGGGTTAGCCTTTGCAAATTTGCGAATTTCATTGTTTATTCGATACAACAAGTAATAGTGGCCCGATTGTAATGAATGATACCTTAATCAAAAGCTCTGATCATCAGTATAAATACTAGTATAAAATATGTATACACTTCAGCAAAAAAAATTTATACAAAAAAATCAGCAAACCTGCAAAGAGGTTAGCCTTTGCAAATTTGCGAATTTCATTGTTTATTCGATACAACAAGTAATAGTGGCCCGATTGTAATGAATGATACCTTAATCAAAAGCTCTGATCATCAGTATAAATACTAGTATAAAATATATATACACTTTAGCAAAAAAATTGTATACCAAAAAATCAGCAAATCTGCAAAGGGGTTAGCCTTTGCAAATTTGCGAATTTCATTGTTTATTCGATACAACAAGTAATAGTGGCCCGATTGTAATGAATGATACCTTAATCAAAAGCTCTGATCATCAGTATAAATACTAGTATAAAATATGTATACACTTCAGCAAAAAAAATTTATACAAAAAAATCAGCAAACCTGCAAAGAGGTTAGCCTTTGCAAATTTGCGAATTTCATTGTTTATTCGATACAACAAGTAATAGTGGCCCGATTGTAATGAATGATACCTTAATCAAAAGCTCTGATCATCAGTATAAATACTAGTATAAAATATATATACACTTTAGCAAAAAAATTGTATACCAAAAAATCAGCAAATCTGCAAAGGGGTTAGCCTTTGCAAATTTGCGAATTTCATTGTTTATTCGATACAACAAGTAATAGTGGCCCGATTGTAATGAATGATACCTTAATCAAAAGCTCTGATCATCAGTATAAATACTAGTATAAAATATATATACACTTTAGCAAAAAAATTGTATACCAAAAAATCAGCAAATCTGCAAAGGGGTTAGCCTTTGCAAATTTGCGAATTTCATTGTTTATTCGATACAACAAGTAATAGTGGCCCGATTGTAATGAATGATACCTTAATCAAAAACTCTGATCATCAGTATAAATACTAGTATAAAATATGTATACATTTCAGCAAAAAAATTGTATACAAAAAAATCAGCAAATCTGCAAAGAGGTTAGCCTTTGCAAATTTGCGAATTTCGTTGTTTATTCGATACAACAAGTAATGGTGGCCCAAATGTAATGAATGATACCTTAATCAAAAGCTCTGATCATCAGTATAAATACTAGTATAAAATATATATACACTTTAGCAAAAAAATTGTATACCAAAAAATCAGCAAATCTGCAAAGGGGTTAGCCTTTGCAAATTTGCGAATTTCATTGTTTATTCGATACAACAAGTAATAGTGGCCCGATTGTAATGAATGATACCTTAATCAAAAGCTCTGATCATCAGTATAAATACTAGTATAAAATATGTATACACTTCAGCAAAAAAAATTTATACAAAAAAATCAGCAAACCTGCAAAGAGGTTAGCCTTTGCAAATTTGCGAATTTCATTGTTTATTCGATACAACAAGTAATGGTGGCCCAAATGTAATGAATGATACCTTAATCAAAAGCTCTGATCATCAGTATAAATACTAGTATAAAATATATATACACTTTAGCAAAAAAATTGTATACCAAAAAATCAGCAAATCTGCAAAGGGGTTAGCCTTTGCAAATTTGCGAATTTCATTGTTTATTCGATACAACAAGTAATAGTGGCCCGATTGTAATGAATGATACCTTAATCAAAAGCTCTGATCATCAGTATAAATACTAGTATAAAATATATATACACTTTAGCAAAAAAATTGTATACCAAAAAATCAGCAAATCTGCAAAGGGGTTAGCCTTTGCAAATTTGCGAATTTCATTGTTTATTCGATACAACAAGTAATAGTGGCCCGATTGTAATGAATGATACCTTAATCAAAAGCTCTGATCATCAGTATAAATACTAGTATAAAATATGTATACACTTCAGCAAAAAAAATTTATACAAAAAAATCAGCAAACCTGCAAAGAGGTTAGCCTTTGCAAATTTGCGAATTTCATTGTTTATTCGATACAACAAGTAATAGTGGCCCGATTGTAATGAATGATACCTTAATCAAAAGCTCTGATCATCAGTATAAATACTAGTATAAAATATATATACACTTTAGCAAAAAAATTGTATACCAAAAAATCAGCAAATCTGCAAAGGGGTTAGCCTTTGCAAATTTGCGAATTTCATTGTTTATTCGATACAACAAGTAATAGTGGCCCGATTGTAATGAATGATACCTTAATCAAAAGCTCTGATCATCAGTATAAATACTAGTATAAAATATATATACACTTTAGCAAAAAAATTGTATACCAAAAAATCAGCAAATCTGCAAAGGGGTTAGCCTTTGCAAATTTGCGAATTTCATTGTTTATTCGATACAACAAGTAATAGTGGCCCGATTGTAATGAATGATACCTTAATCAAAAGCTCTGATCATCAGTATAAATACTAGTATAAAATATGTATACACTTCAGCAAAAAAAATTTATACAAAAAAATCAGCAAACCTGCAAAGAGGTTAGCCTTTGCAAATTTGCGAATTTCATTGTTTATTCGATACAACAAGTAATAGTGGCCCGATTGTAATGAATGATACCTTAATCAAAAGCTCTGATCATCAGTATAAATACTAGTATAAAATATGTATACATTTCAGCAAAAAAACTGTATAAAAAAAAATTAGCAAATCTGCAAAGGGGTTAGCCTTTGCAAATTTGCGAATTTCATTGTTTATTCGATACAACAAGTAATAGTGGCCCGATTGTAATGAATGATACCTTAATCAAAAGCTCTGATCATCAGTATAAATACTAGTATAAAATATGTATACACTTCAGCAAAAAAATTGTATACAAAAAAATCAGCAAATCTGCAAAGGGGTTAGCCTTAGCAAATTTGCGAGTTTCATTGTTTATTCGATACAACAAGTAATAGTGGCCCGATTGTAATGAATGATACCTTAATCAAAAACTCTGATCATCAGTATAAATACTAGTATAAAATATGTATACATTTCAGCAAAAAAATTGTATACAAAAAAATCAGCAAATCTGCAAAGGGGTTAGCCTTAGCAAATTTGCGAGTTTCATTGTTTATTCGATACAACAAGTAATAGTGGCCCGATTGTAATGAATGATACCTTAATCAAAAGCTCTGATCATCAGTATAAATACTAGTATAAAATATGTATACATTTCAGCAAAAAAATTGTATACAAAAAAATCAGCAAATCTGCAAAGGGGTTAGCCTTTGCAAATTTGCGAATTTCATTGTTTATTCGATACAACAAGTAATAGTGGCCCGATTGTAATGAATGATACCTTAATCAAAAGCTCTGATCATCAGTATAAATACTAGTATAAAATATATATACACTTTAGCAAAAAAATTGTATACCAAAAAATCAGCAAATCTGCAAAGGGGTTAGCCTTTGCAAATTTGCGAATTTCATTGTTTATTCGATACAACAAGTAATAGTGGCCCGATTGTAATGAATGATACCTTAATCAAAAGCTCTGATCATCAGTATAAATACTACTATAAAATATGTATACACTTCAGCAAAAAAAATTTATACAAAAAAATCAGCAAACCTGCAAAGAGGTTAGCCTTTGCAAATTTGCGAATTTCATTGTTTATTCGATACAACAAGTAATAGTGGCCCGATTGTAATGAATGATACCTTAATCAAAAGCTCTGATCATCAGTATAAATACTAGTATAAAATATGTATACATTTCAGCAAAAAAACTGTATAAAAAAATATTAGCAAATCTGCAAAGGGGTTAGCCTTTGCAAATTTGCGAATTTCATTGTTTATTCGATACAACAAGTAATAGTGGCCCGATTGTAATGAATGATACCTTAATCAAAAGCTCTGATCATCAGTATAAATACTAGTATAAAATATGTATACACTTCAGCAAAAAAATTGTATACAAAAAAATCAGCAAATCTGCAAAGGGGTTAGCCTTAGCAAATTTGCGAGTTTCATTGTTTATTCGATACAACAAGTAATAGTGGCCCGATTGTAATGAATGATACCTTAATCAAAAGCTCTGATCATCAGTATAAATACTAGTATAAAATATGTATACATTTCAGCAAAAAAATTGTATACAAAAAAATCAGCAAATCTGCAAAGGGGTTAGCCTTTGCAAATTTGCGAATTTCATTGTTTATTCGATACAACAAGTAATAGTGGCCCGATTGTAATGAATGATACCTTAATCAAAAGCTCTGATCATCAGTATAAATACTAGTATAAAATATATATACACTTTAGCAAAAAAATTGTATACCAAAAAATCAGCAAATCTGCAAAGGGGTTAGCCTTTGCAAATTTGCGAATTTCATTGTTTATTCGATACAACAAGTAATAGTGGCCCGATTGTAATGAATGATACCTTAATCAAAAGCTCTGATCATCAGTATAAATACTAGTATAAAATATGTATACACTTCAGCAAAAAAAATTTATACAAAAAAATCAGCAAACCTGCAAAGAGGTTAGCCTTTGCAAATTTGCGAATTTCATTGTTTATTCGATACAACAAGTAATAGTGGCCCGATTGTAATGAATGATACCTTAATCAAAAGCTCTGATCATCAGTATAAATACTAGTATAAAATATGTATACATTTCAGCAAAAAAACTGTATAAAAAAAAATTAGCAAATCTGCAAAGGGGTTAGCCTTTGCAAATTTGCGAATTTCATTGTTTATTCGATACAACAAGTAATAGTGGCCCGATTGTAATGAATGATACCTTAATCAAAAGCTCTGATCATCAGTATAAATACTAGTATAAAATATGTATACATTTCAGCAAAAAAATTGTATACAAAAAAATCAGCAAATCTGCAAAGGGGTTAGCCTTTGCAAATTTGCGAATTTCATTGTTTATTCGATACAACAAGTAATAGTGGCCCGATTGTAATGAATGATACCTTAATCAAAAGCTCTGATCATCAGTATAAATACTAGTATAAAATATGTATACATTTCAGCAAAAAAATTGTATACAAAAAAATCAGCAAATCTGCAAAGGGGTTAGCCTTTGCAAATTTGCGAATTTCATTGTTTATTCGATACAACAAGTAATAGTGGCCCGATTGTAATGAATGATACCTTAATCAAAAGCTCTGATCATCAGTATAAATACTAGTATAAAATATATATACACTTTAGCAAAAAAATTGTATACCAAAAAATCAGCAAATCTGCAAAGGGGTTAGCCTTTGCAAATTTGCGAATTTCATTGTTTATTCGATACAACAAGTAATAGTGGCCCGATTGTAATGAATGATACCTTAATCAAAAGCTCTGATCATCAGTATAAATACTAGTATAAAATATGTATACACTTCAGCAAAAAAAATTTATACAAAAAAATCAGCAAACCTGCAAAGAGGTTAGCCTTTGCAAATTTGCGAATTTCATTGTTTATTCGATACAACAAGTAATAGTGGCCCGATTGTAATGAATGATACCTTAATCAAAAGCTCTGATCATCAGTATAAATACTAGTATAAAATATGTATACATTTCAGCAAAAAAACTGTATAAAAAAAAATTAGCAAATCTGCAAAGGGGTTAGCCTTTGCAAATTTGCGAATTTCATTGTTTATTCGATACAACAAGTAATAGTGGCCCGATTGTAATGAATGATACCTTAATCAAAAGCTCTGATCATCAGTATAAATACTAGTATAAAATATGTATACATTTCAGCAAAAAAATTGTATACAAAAAAATCAGCAAATCTGCAAAGGGGTTAGCCTTTGCAAATTTGCGAATTTCATTGTTTATTCGATACAACAAGTAATAGTGGCCCGATTGTAATGAATGATACCTTAATCAAAAGCTCTGATCATCAGTATAAATACTAGTATAAAATATATATACACTTTAGCAAAAAAATTGTATACCAAAAAATCAGCAAATCTGCAAAGGGGTTAGCCTTTGCAAATTTGCGAATTTCATTGTTTATTCGATACAACAAGTAATAGTGGCCCGATTGTAATGAATGATACCTTAATCAAAAGCTCTGATCATCAGTATAAATACTAGTATAAAATATGTATACACTTCAGCAAAAAAAATTTATACAAAAAAATCAGCAAACCTGCAAAGAGGTTAGCCTTTGCAAATTTGCGAATTTCATTGTTTATTCGATACAACAAGTAATAGTGGCCCGATTGTAATGAATGATACCTTAATCAAAAGCTCTGATCATCAGTATAAATACTAGTATAAAATATGTATACATTTCAGCAAAAAAACTGTATAAAAAAAAATTAGCAAATCTGCAAAGGGGTTAGCCTTTGCAAATTTGCGAATTTCATTGTTTATTCGATACAACAAGTAATAGTGGCCCGATTGTAATGAATGATACCTTAATCAAAAACTCTGATCATCAGTATAAATACTAGTATAAAATATGTATACATTTCAGCAAAAAAATTGTATACAAAAAAATCAGCAAATCTGCAAAGAGGTTAACCTTTGCAAATTTGCGAATTTCGTTGTTTATTCGATACAACAAGTAATGGTGGCCCAAATGTAATGAATGATACCTTAATCAAAAGCTCTGATCATCAGTATAAATACTAGTATAAAATATGTATACATTTCAGCAAAAAAATTGTATACAAAAAAATCAGCAAATCTGCAAAGGGGTTAGCCTTTGCAAATTTACGAATTTCATTGTTTATTCGATACAACAAGTAATAGTGGCCCGATTGTAATGAATGATACCTTAATCAAAAGCTCTGATCATCAGTATAAATACTAGTATAAAATATGTATACATTTCAGCAAAAAAATTGCATACAAAAAAATCAGCAAATCTGCAAAGGGGTTAGCCTTTGCAAATTTGCGAATTTCATTGTTTATTCGGTACAACAAGTAATAGTGGCCCAATTGTCATGAATGATACCTTAATCAAAAGCTTTGATCATCAGTATAAATACTACTCAAAAATATGTATACATTTCAGCAAAAAAATTGTATACAAAAAAATCAGCAAATCTGCAAAGGGGTTAGCCTTTGCAAATTTACGAATTTCATTGTTTATTCGATACAACAAGTAATAGTGGCCCGATTGTAATGAATGATACCTTAATCAAAAGCTCTGATCATCAGTATAAATACTAGTATAAAATATGTATACACTTCAGCAAAAAAAATTTATACAAAAAAATCAGCAAACCTGCAAAGAGGTTAGCCTTTGCAAATTTGCGAATTTCATTGTTTATTCGATACAACAAGTAATAGTGGCCCGATTGTAATGAATGATACCTTAATCAAAAGCTCTGATCATCAGTATAAATACTAGTATAAAATATGTATACATTTCAGCAAAAAAACTGTATAAAAAAAAATTAGCAAATCTGCAAAGGGGTTAGCCTTTGCAAATTTGCGAATTTCATTGTTTATTCGATACAACAAGTAATAGTGGCCCGATTGTAATGAATGATACCTTAATCAAAAGCTCTGATCATCAGTATAAATACTACTCAAAAATATTTATACATTTCAGCAAAAAAATTGTATACAAAAAAATCAGCAAATCTGCAAAGGGGTTAGCCTTTGCAAATTTGCGAATTTCATTGTTTATTCGATACAACAAGTAATAGTGGCCCGATTGTAATGAATGATACCTTAATCAAAAGCTCTGATCATCAGTATAAATACTAGTATAAAATATGTATACATTTCAGCAAAAAAATTGTATACAAAAAAATCAGCAAATCTGCAAAGGGGTTAGCCTTTGCAAATTTGCGAATTTCATTGTTTATTCGATACAACAAGTAATAGTGGCCCGATTGTAATGAATGATACCTTAATCAAAAGCTCTGATCATCAGTATAAATACTAGTATAAAATATATATACACTTTAGCAAAAAAATTGTATACCAAAAAATCAGCAAATCTGCAAAGGGGTTAGCCTTTGCAAATTTGCGAATTTCATTGTTTATTCGATACAACAAGTAATAGTGGCCCGATTGTAATGAATGATACCTTAATCAAAAGCTCTGATCATCAGTATAAATACTAGTATAAAATATGTATACACTTCAGCAAAAAAAATTTATACAAAAAAATCAGCAAACCTGCAAAGAGGTTAGCCTTTGCAAATTTGCGAATTTCATTGTTTATTCGATACAACAAGTAATAGTGGCCCGATTGTAATGAATGATACCTTAATCAAAAGCTCTGATCATCAGTATAAATACTAGTATAAAATATGTATACATTTCAGCAAAAAAACTGTATAAAAAAAAATTAGCAAATCTGCAAAGGGGTTAGCCTTTGCAAATTTGCGAATTTCATTGTTTATTCGATACAACAAGTAATAGTGGCCCGATTGTAATGAATGATACCTTAATCAAAAGCTCTGATCATCAGTATAAATACTAGTATAAAATATGTATACATTTCAGCAAAAAAATTGTATACAAAAAAATCAGCAAATCTGCAAAGGGGTTAGCCTTTGCAAATTTGCGAATTTCATTGTTTATTCGATACAACAAGTAATAGTGGCCCGATTGTAATGAATGATACCTTAATCAAAAGCTCTGATCATCAGTATAAATACTAGTATAAAATATATATACACTTTAGCAAAAAAATTGTATACCAAAAAATCAGCAAATCTGCAAAGGGGTTAGCCTTTGCAAATTTGCGAATTTCATTGTTTATTCGATACAACAAGTAATAGTGGCCCGATTGTAATGAATGATACCTTAATCAAAAGCTCTGATCATCAGTATAAATACTAGTATAAAATATGTATACACTTCAGCAAAAAAAATGTATACAAAAAAATCAGCAAACCTGCAAAGAGGTTAGCCTTTGCAAATTTGCGAATTTCATTGTTTATTCGATACAACAAGTAATAGTGGCCCGATTGTAATGAATGATACCTTAATCAAAAGCTCTGATCATCAGTATAAATACTAGTATAAAATATGTATACATTTCAGCAAAAAAACTGTATAAAAAAAAATTAGCAAATCTGCAAAGGGGTTAGCCTTTGCAAATTTGCGAATTTCATTGTTTATTCGATACAACAAGTAATAGTGGCCCGATTGTAATGAATGATACCTTAATCAAAAACTCTGATCATCAGTATAAATACTAGTATAAAATATGTATACATTTCAGCAAAAAAATTGTATACAAAAAAATCAGCAAATCTGCAAAGAGGTTAACCTTTGCAAATTTGCGAATTTCGTTGTTTATTCGATACAACAAGTAATGGTGGCCCAAATGTAATGAATGATACCTTAATCAAAAGCTCTGATCATCAGTATAAATACTAGTATAAAATATGTATACATTTCAGCAAAAAAATTGTATACAAAAAAATCAGCAAATCTGCAAAGGGGTTAGCCTTTGCAAATTTACGAATTTCATTGTTTATTCGATACAACAAGTAATAGTGGCCCGATTGTAATGAATGATACCTTAATCAAAAGCTCTGATCATCAGTATAAATACTAGTATAAAATATGTATACATTTCAGCAAAAAAATTGCATACAAAAAAATCAGCAAATCTGCAAAGGGGTTAGCCTTTGCAAATTTGCGAATTTCATTGTTTATTCGGTACAACAAGTAATAGTGGCCCAATTGTCATGAATGATACCTTAATCAAAAGCTTTGATCATCAGTATAAATACTACTCAAAAATATGTATACATTTCAGCAAAAAAATTGTATACAAAAAAATCAGCAAATCTGCAAAGGGGTTAGCCTTTGCAAATTTACGAATTTCATTGTTTATTCGATACAACAAGTAATAGTGGCCCGATTGTAATGAATGATACCTTAATCAAAAGCTCTGATCATCAGTATAAATACTAGTATAAAATATGTATACATTTCAGCAAAAAAATTGTATACAAAAAAATCAGCAAATCTGCAAAGGGGTTAGCCTTTGCAAATTTGCGAATTTCATTGTTTATTCGATACAACAAGTAATAGTGGCCCGATTGTAATGAATGATACCTTAATCAAAAGCTCTGATCATCAGTATAAATACTAGTATAAAATATGTATACACTTCAGCAAACAAATTGTATACAAAAAAATCAGCAAATCTGCAAAGGGGTTAGCCTTTGCAAATTTACGAATTTCATTGTTTATTCGATACAACAAGTAATAGTGGCCCGATTGTAATGAATGATACCTTAATCAAAAGCTCTGATCATGAGTATAAATACTAGTATAAAATATGTATACATCTCAGCAAAAAAATTGTATACAAAAAAATCAGCAAATCTGCAAAGGGGTTAGCCTTTGCAAATTTACGAATTTCATTGTTTATTCGATACAACAAGTAATAGTGGCCCGATTGTAATGAATGATACCTTAATCAAAAGCTCTGATCATCAGTATAAATACTACTATAAAATATGTATAGATTTCAGCAAAAATTGTATACAAAAAATCAACAAATCTGCAAAGGGGTTAGCCTTTGCAAATTTACGAATTTCATTGTTTATTCGATACAACAAGTAATAGTGGCCCGATTGTAATGAATGATACCTTAATCAAAAGCTCTGATCATGAGTATAAATACTAGTATAAAATATGTATACATCTCAGCAAAAAAATTGTATACAAAAAAATCAGCAAATCTGCAAAGGGGTTAGCCTTTGCAAATTTACGAATTTCATTGTTTATTCGATACAACAAGTAATAGTGGCCCGATTGTCATGAATGATACCTTAATCAAAAGCTTTGATCATCAGTATAAATACTACTCAAAAATATGTATACATTTCAGCAAAAAAATTGTATACAAAAAAATCAGCAAATCTGCAAAGGGGTTAGCCTTTGCAAATTTGCGAATTTCATTGTTTATTCGATACAACAAGTAATAGTGGCCCGATTGTAATGAATGATACCTTAATCAAAAGCTCTGATCATCAGTATAAATACTAGTATAAAATATGTATACATTTCAGCAAACAAATTGTATACAAAAAAATCAGCAAATCTGCAAAGGGGTTAGCCTTTGCAAATTTACGAATTTCATTGTTTATTCGATACAACAAGTAATAGTGGCCCGATTGTAATGAATGATACCTTAATCAAAAGCTCTGATCATGAGTATAAATACTAGTATAAAATATGTATACATCTCAGCAAAAAAATTGTATACAAAAAAATCAGCAAATCTGCAAAGGGGTTAGCCTTTGCAAATTTACGAATTTCATTGTTTATTCGATACAACAAGTAATAGTGGCCCGATTGTAATGAATGATACCTTAATCAAAAGCTCTGATCATCAGTATAAATACTAGTATAAAATATGTATACATTTCAGCAAAAAAATTGCATACAAAAAAATCAGCAAATCTGCAAAGGGGTTAGCCTTTGCAAATTTGCGAATTTCATTGTTTATTCGATACAACAAGTAATAGTGGCCCAATTGTCATGAATGATACCTTAATCAAAAGCTTTGATCATCAGTATAAATACTACTCAAAAATATTTATACATTTCAGCAAAAAAATTGTATACAAAAAAATCAGCAAATCTGCAAAGGGGTTAGCCTTTGCAAATTTACGAATTTCATTGTTTATTCGATACAACAAGTAATAGTGGCCCGATTGTAATGAATGATACCTTAATCAAAAGCTCTGATCATCAGTATAAATACTAGTATAAAATATGTATAGATTTCAGCAAAAATTGTATACTTAAAATCAACAAATCTGCAAAGGGGTTAGCCTTTGCAAATTTGCGAATTTCATTGTTTATTCGATACAACAAGTAATAGTGGCCCGATTGTAATGAATGATACCTTAATCAAAAGCTCTGATCATGAGTATAAATACTAGTATAAAATATGTATACATCTCAGCAAAAAAATTGTATACAAAAAAATCAGCAAATCTGCAAAGGGGTTAGCCTTTGCAAATTTACGAATTTCATTGTTTATTCGATACAACAAGTAATAGTGGCCCAATTGTCATGAATGATACCTTAATCAAAAGCTCTGATCATCAGTATAAATACTACTATAAAATATGTATAGATTTCAGCAAAAATTGTATACAAAAAATCAACAAATCTGCAAAGGGGTTAGCCTTTGCAAATTTGCGAATTTCATTGTTTATTCGATACAACAAGTAATAGTGGCCCGATTGTAATGAATGATACCTTAATCAAAAGCTCTGATCATCAGTATAAATACTAGTATAAAATATGTATACATTTCAGCAAAAAAATTGTATACAAAAAAATCAGCAAATCTGCAAAGGGGTTAGCCTTTGCAAATTTGCGAATTTCATTGTTTATTCGATACAACAAGTAATAGTGGCCCGATTGTCATGAATGATACCTTAATCAAAAGCTTTGATCATCAGTATAAATACTACTCAAAAATATGTATACATTTCAGCAAAAAAATTGTATACAAAAAAATCAGCAAATCTGCAAAGGGGTTAGCCTTTGCAAATTTACGAATTTCATTGTTTATTCGATACAACAAGTAATAGTGGCCCGATTGTAATGAATGATACCTTAATCAAAAGCTCTGATCATCAGTATAAATACTAGTATAAAATATGTATACATTTCAGCAAAAAAATTGTATACAAAAAAATCAGCAAATCTGCAAAGGGGTTAGCCTTTGCAAATTTGCGAATTTCATTGTTTATTCGATACAACAAGTAATAGTGGCCGGATTGTAATGAATGATACCTTAATCAAAAGCTCTGATCATCAGTATAAATACTAGTATAAAATATGTATACATTTCAGCAAAAAAATTGTATACAAAAAAATCAGCAAATCTGCAAAGGGGTTAGCCTTTGCAAATTTACGAATTTCATTGTTTATTCGATACAACAAGTAATAGTGGCCCGATTGTAATGAATGATACCTTAATCAAAAGCTCTGATCATCAGTATAAATACTAGTATAAAATATGTATACATTTCAGCAAAAAAATTGTATACAAAAAAATCAGCAAATCTGCAAAGGGGTTAGCCTTTGCAAATTTACGAATTTCATTGTTTATTCGATACAACAAGTAATAGTGGCCCGATTGTAATGAATGATACCTTAATCAAAAGCTCTGATCATCAGTATAAATACTAGTATAAAATATGTATACATTTCAGCAAAAAAATTGTATACAAAAAAATCAGCAAATCTGCAAAGGGGTTAGCCTTTGCAAATTTACGAATTTCATTGTTTATTCGATACAACAAGTAATAGTGGCCCGATTGTAATGAATGATACCTTAATCAAAAGCTCTGATCATCAGTATAAATACTAGTATAAAATATGTATACATTTCAGCAAAAAAATTGTATACAAAAAAATCAGCAAATCTGCAAAGGGGTTAGCCTTTGCAAATTTACGAATTTCATTGTTTATTCGATACAACAAGTAATAGTGGCCCGATTGTAATGAATGATACCTTAATCAAAAGCTCTGATCATGAGTATAAATACTAGTATAAAATATGTATACATTTCAGCAAACAAATTGTATACAAAAAAATCAGCAAATCTGCAAAGGGGTTAGCCTTTGCAAATTTACGAATTTCATTGTTTATTCGATACAACAAGTAATAGTGGCCCGATTGTAATGAATGATACCTTAATCAAAAGCTCTGATCATGAGTATAAATACTAGTATAAAATATGTATACATCTCAGCAAAAAAATTGTATACAAAAAAATCAGCAAATCTGCAAAGGGGTTAGCCTTTGCAAATTTACGAATTTCATTGTTTATTCGATACAACAAGTAATAGTGGCCCGATTGTAATGAATGATACCTTAATCAAAAGCTCTGATCATCAGTATAAATACTAGTATAAAATATGTATACATTTCAGCAAAAAAATTGTATACAAAAAAATCAGCAAATCTGCAAAGGGGTTAGCCTTTGCAAATTTGCGAATTTCATTGTTTATTCGATACAACAAGTAATAGTGGCCCAATTGTCATGAACATGAATGATACCTTAATCAAAAGCTTTGATCATCAGTATAAATACTACTCAAAAATATGTATACATTTCAGCAAAAAAATTGTATACAAAAAAATCAGCAAATCTGCAAAGGGGTTAGCCTTTGCAAATTTACGAATTTCATTGTTTATTCGATACAACAAGTAATAGTGGCCCGATTGTAATGAATGATACCTTAATCAAAAGCTCTGATCATCAGTATAAATACTAGTATAAAATATGTATACATTTCAGCAAAAAAATTGTATACAAAAAAATCAGCAAATCTGCAAAGGGGTTAGCCTTTGCAAATTTACGAATTTCATTGTTTATTCGATACAACAAGTAATAGTGGCCCGATTGTAATGAATGATACCTTAATCAAAAGCTCTGATCATCAGTATAAATACTAGTATAAAATATGTATACATTTCAGCAAAAAAATTGTATACAAAAAAATCAGCAAATCTGCAAAGGGGTTAGCCTTTGCAAATTTACGAATTTCATTGTTTATTCGATACAACAAGTAATAGTGGCCCGATTGTAATGAATGATACCTTAATCAAAAGCTCTGATCATCAGTATAAATACTAGTATAAAATATGTATAGATTTCAGCAAAAATTGTATACAAAAAATCAACAAATCTGCAAAGGGGTTAGCCTTTGCAAATTTGCGAATTTCATTGTTTATTCGATACAACAAGTAATAGTGGCCCGATTGTAATGAATGATACCTTAATCAAAAGCTCTGATCATGAGTATAAATACTAGTATAAAATATGTATACATCTCAGCAAAAAAATTGTATACAAAAAAATCAGCAAATCTGCAGGTTAGCCTTTGCAAATTTACGAATTTCATTGTTTATTCGATACAACAAGTAATAGTGGCCCAATTGTCATGAATGATACCTTAATCAAAAGCTCTGATCATCAGTATAAATACTACTATAAAATATGTATAGATTTCAGCAAAAATTGTATACAAAAAATCAACAAATCTGCAAAGGGGTTAGCCTTTGCAAATTTACGAATTTCATTGTTTATTCGATACAACAAGTAATAGTGGCCCGATTGTAATGAATGATACTTTAATCAAAAGCTCTGATCATCAGTATAAATACTACTATAAAATAGCTATATAGATTTCAGCAAAAATTGTATACAAAAAATCAACAAATCTGCAAAGGGGTTAGCCTTTGCAAATTTGCGAATTTCATTGTTTATTCGATACAACAAGTAATAGTGGCCCGATTGTAATGAATGATACCTTAATCAAAAGCTCTGATCATGAGTATAAATACTAGTATAAAATATGTATACATCTCAGCAAAAAAATTGTATACAAAAAAATCAGCAAATCTGCAAAGGGGTTAGCCTTTGCAAATTTACGAATTTCATTGTTTATTCGATACAACAAGTAATAGTGGCCCAATTGTCATGAATGATACCTTAATCAAAAGCTCTGATCATCAGTATAAATACTACTATAAAATATGTATAGATTTCAGCAAAAATTGTATACAAAAAATCAACAAATCTGCAAAGGGGTTAGCCTTTGCAAATTTGCGAATTTCATTGTTTATTCGATACAACAAGTAATAGTGGCCCGATTGTAATGAATGATACCTTAATCAAAAGCTCTGATCATGAGTATAAATACTAGTATAAAATATGTATACATCTCAGCAAAAAAATTGTATACAAAAATATCAGCAAATCTGCAAAGGGGTTAGCCTTTGCAAATTTACGAATTTCATTGTTTATTCGATACAACAAGTAATAGTGGCCCAATTGTCATGAATGATACCTTAATCAAAAGCTTTGATCATCAGTATAAATACTACTCAAAAATATGTATACATTTCAGCAAAAAAATTGTATACAAAAAAATCAGCAAATCTGCAAAGGGGTTAGCCTTTGCAAATTTACGAATTTCATTGTTTATTCGATACAACAAGTAATAGTGGCCCGATTGTAATGAATGATACCTTAATCAAAAGCTCTGATCATCAGTATAAATACTAGTATAAAATATGTATACATTTCAGCAAAAAAATTGTATACAAAAAAATCAGCAAATCTGCAAAGGGGTTAGCCTTTGCAAATTTGCGAATTTCATTGTTTATTCGATACAACAAGTAATAGTGGCCCGATTGTAATGAATGATACCTTAATCAAAAGCTCTGATCATCAGTATAAATACTAGTATAAAATATGTATACATTTCAGCAAACAAATTGTATACAAAAAAATCAGCAAATCTGCAAAGGGGTTAGCCTTTGCAAATTTACGAATTTCATTGTTTATTCGATACAACAAGTAATAGTGGCCCGATTGTAATGAATCATACCTTAATCAAAAGCTCTGATCATCGGTATAAATACTACTATAAAATATGTATATATTTCAGCAAAAAAATTGTATACAAAAAAATCAGCAAATCTGCAAAGGGGTTAGCCTTTGCAAATTTGTAGTGTGATAATATGAAAAATTTGTAGGTGTGATGAGGGCTGGTGAATTCCTAAGATCAGCAAGCTTGTACTCGTATTAATGTGTTCAAATCATAACCACCTTTACCTTGCATTTCACGTTCTGGTTCCGATTTTACTTGTGCCATGGCTGGCCGATACGTATGATAATTTAAATTCGGCAAAAAACAAATATTTTTAAACATTCGTATAGAGTTTCGGTGAATGTTATTACGAAGGCACTGTTCACATAATAAATTAAGTACATTATGCAAACTTTTGTAACATCTTTTGTTAACGGTCTTATTGCAACACTTTCTTCTTCACGATTAATTATCGATGAATCGGCGGCAAGATATTCCGCCCCAAACCATAATTGTCCCACTAAGCTTTCTTAAAATACTTTTTCAGGAAATTTAGCACGAACTGCACGTGGTGTCCGTGAATTTAGCACGATGCACGTGGTGTACATAGTAATTTGTCCATTGTTTGAGTTGTAATCGCAAGTACACAATCATGTCCTTGTTTCAATTGACTGACGAGACGCGAACAACGTTTTGGTTCTGCTCTACCATCAAAACTATCCAATTCACTAGTCGCTAGACCTTTTTTTTATTGTAAATTTAAACAACACTTAATGAATTTTTTTTTAATATACTTTGTTTTACATCACTTTATTTATTTATATAAAATAGAATTTTTTTTTTTTTTATGTAATTTTATTCTAACAACATTTCGAACACTGCACGTCAAACATCTCTCCTCAACTAACACATTTTCTTCTTCAATCCAAACAAATTCTGTCGAATAACACAAAACACGGGTTTTTATACCTACTCATTTCCCGTTACTTCATTTTAAAAAAAATTAGTGTAGGGGAAATGAGTATGTATGCAACACAAACGTACAAAATAAATTAAATAAAAAAAAACGAAATTGGTGTGGACAACATTTATCAATTTTTTTTCCAGGGGAACGAGCACAACAAAGTCGCTAGTTACAATTAGTTGCAGTTGATATATTGCAACGAGATTAATTGCAGTTGATCTACCTGGAGAAAAACCATACTGTTGTGGGATAATAACCTTACCAAACTCAATAAACACATGTTCAAAAAAATAAGTTAATTGAATATAATTTAATTTAATTTAAAACTTAATTAAAATATGTAATTTTTATGCTAAAAAATGTTACTTTTACCTATATAAAAAAGAAACATTATTTACCAAAAATATGATGCCATTTTTATTAAAATATCCGATCGGGTTCAAAATATAATTATCTGATCGGTGGGACACATAGTAACACCGATTTGGTGTTGTAGTAACCTTTTATTTTCTGTGTGGCAAATACATGGAGATTAATTAAACCACCCACAATTTTTAAATTTTTCGATCCAAACCTGTAAAATGCATTGACCATACATGACGCGCTAATATTTACTATTCGGGTAGGTAAATTTATCAATGAACACATGCAAAAAGATGATAGTGACATAATGTGTAATTATCTATTTCTATGTTTTATGATAAGATATCAATATTGTTATCACCTATAAGTAGAAAATTATTTGATCTTCAATGTTTATTTAGGATTGGTCGTAATTCATTTAAAAATCGGCCAATAGAGTTAGCATGATAACGATAGATACATAAACTACTAATTGTGAATTGTCCAATTATAAATACTTTTTCGTTTAATTTTTCTTTGCTAAACGTCATCGATCGTATAGTGACGGTTAAGGTGGTGGCTTAAACACACCGCGATCGTAAGTTCGATCTCCGCCGCTGACCACAACGCCGTGACCAATTGTGTGTAAAATAAATATCGTTCGTTAGGCTGACCATCTACAACGATTACCAATTTATAAAATATGATCTGAAAGATCGTGCAAAAGATCTCAGGTAAGGGTTGGTCTGTTGGTTTTTTTGATTAGCTAAAATACTTATATGGCGTAGTAAGTTTTAAAGTTGGCCAGTCTCATAACAGAAATATCTGAATATATTATATTATCGCAGATTCATTTCATTTCTGGACAACCTTAGAGCACTAAGCACTATTCGAACTGATTTATTGTTTGTTGTTTATATACAAAAATATTTACGTGTTGTTGTTGTATTTGTTGTTGTTGTTTACATTAAATTTGATTAAATTGACTTTTTTATTTTATTTTATAAAATCAAAAAATGCAACAATGTATAAGTCAAATTACTTGAATGAACCTATTCATGTTTATACAAAACTGCATAATATTGTACTTAAATGACCCTGAACATCTTACGGCGCGCGTAGCAAAGTTTGTTGATGTTGTTTGGTTGCACACTTGGATTGTGTCGCTTATTTGTTGTGGCCATGAATTATCTTCTTTATTTGGTAGTTTGCATAGTTTGGGGATTGGTCGTTTATAAATGTTTTGGTTGTACTTTATTGTCGCAATATGAACCAAGCCATCTGAGCTAGTATGCATATTCTATACTCTTCCCATTTTCCAACGCGCCGGTGGCTGTGCTTCCTCCTTTATTAAAACAACATCCCCTACAGCCAAATTGGGCTGAAGTTGCCTCCATTTTACACGTTTTTGTAACTGCTATAGATAGTCTCTTGATCATATTTTCCAAAAGTCGTGTACAATTTTTTGTACTAGATGCTCCGGAACTACGTTTATTGGTCCGCCTATGAGGAAATGCGCTGGTATTAATAATTTCAAGTTTTCCGGATCATCGTAAAGGATCGTCAACTATCGAGAGTTGAAGCATGCCTTTTACCCCTGCTTCCCATATTCCACCAAAGTGTGGTGCACCAGAGGGTATAAAGTGCAAGGTTGCTTCATCTTGTTGAAATAATCTCGCAATATCTGGTTATAGAGTTGGAATCTTTTTGCTTTATTGTTTCACTCGTTCCGCACCAACAAAATTGGTCCTATCATCCAAATAAATATCTGTACATAGTCCCCTGCGTGACGTTTGTCCTCTTCCTATCTTGTTCTTAAGTAGAATTGGTCCAGTATAGTCAACACCTACCTTACTGAACGGTCGTGATGGAGTTACTCTGCAGGCCGGCAAGTCGCTCATTAGTTGGTTGAGAGTTGTTTGCTTAAATCTAAAATATACAACCCATTTCCGTATAATGTGATGTGTCAGATTTCTACCATTAATGATCTAGAATTTATTGCAAACATTTGCCAATGTTATTTGTATGCCCCCATGAAGTGTTGGAGTCTTATGTGCATCTTCAATTATTCACGTACTGATTAAGCTTTCCTTCGGTAAGATAATGGGCAGCTTTTGATTCATTGGTAGTTTTGATTTTTGTAAACGCCCGTGTAATCGTAATCTGCCATTCTTGCTGATGACTGAGTTTGGATTTATTATCCAATGTTGTTCCTCTCATCAATGCCTAAAGTTCTTTACAGAAGTATCGATGTTGTTCAATCTTAATTATTTGGATTTCCGGGAGTTTAGTTCTGGAACTGTCACTTCCTTCGACTGTTTATAAATCTTTCACAGTACACAAATATATGCATCAACTTATGAATATTTGAAATTTCATCAATTTACTCATGTAGCGTGTTAGCTTTAACTCCAGCGGTCATTGTGAGACAAGTGATATCTTCTGTATTGTCCTGGCGGTGGTTACCTTGTGTTTTCGCACTCTTGTATGAGGGTGTTGATGGTCATGCATCTGATTTTTTCTGCAAAAGGGTTGGTCCCGGGGATGGTAGATGCTGCCAATCCTCTTGTTGCTAAATCGGTTGGGTTTTTAATTGTTAGCACGTAGTCCCATTGCAGCTGAGGTAAATTATCTTTCTAGTTTTATGGCATCAGTTCTCAGGTAGCTTAAAACTATGGTGGAGTCCGTCCAAGCGAACATCTTTACATCTGGAAAGTTCATGGTGTTTTTGGTGTACCCTAAAAACCTGGATAATAGATGTGCTACATTTAGTTTCAGCTTTGAAATTGTCAGTTTTGTTTTGATTGGGGCAACTCTAGTTTTTGCTACCAGCAAACTGGTTGTAACTTGTTCGAGCATATGCTTGTTGCGAAGCATCCTAATTCTGATTTTCTAATTTTTGCGCTGACGTTGTTTTAACTCATCTTGGTAACTTTATTTTACTTATTTCCGCTAATTCCATCTTATATTTTTCAATTTTAGTTCAATTGCTTCTGGTAGCTTGTCATCCCACTGTATATCAGCTCTCCAGGTTTCCTGCATTAAAAGATTTGCGGTTATTGTGGTTGGCGCTAACCAGCCGATAGGATCAAATAATTTTGACAAATCGGACAATAGTAGACGTTTCATTGGTTCGTCATTTGAAATATTTAACCTGGTCAGGGTAAATTCAAGGTCAGGGTAAATCTTCAGGATTGTAGAGAATACCTAGTGTTTTTACGATGTGGTTGAATTTTAGATTAACCATCCCTAGCTCGCTTGTAGATACTCAGGAACCCTACTTAGAATTTCAGCTGAATTCGATGCCCATTTGTGTAATAGAAATCCACCGCTTCGTACAAGTCTTGCCATTTATTGTTGAATGGTTATAACCTATTCAACGCTGTCACTCCCAGTGAGTAGATCATCTACGTAAAAATCTCTTTCCACGATCTTTGCTGCTATTGGATAGTTTTTTTTATGTTTTAATCCCTACAATCTTTTTCTGGGGCCAAAGCTAACCCAACTCTTTTGCGGTTATTTTAACGTCATAACTTTACGCCAACGAGGGCCAAATCGAGGACGCACGAACACAGGTTCGAATTGGATATCCATCTGCACATTGCATGCTCCAGCCAACCTGTACTGACATGGACGATGGTTCGGCCCATAGACTCTGCACTCCAATAGGGGGTCATAGTTGTGTTCATCGTCATCACCGATCGTAATCAGGTGACAAAAAATCCCTTTTGCAACCCTCCTCTATTGGGATTCGAACCCGGTACCTCCCGAACCAAACTCCGCAGTTTTAATCACTACGCCAATTGCTCGGTTTTGGATAGTTGTTCTTTTCATTTTCTGCCAATTGCATTAATGTTTTTACAGCCAAAAACGTCGCTGCTGTTGTACTATAGGTGACCGTTTTTAGTTTGTATTCTCTTATTGGTTGTGAGGAATTGTTTCGCCACAATATTCGTTGTATAGGTTTTGGTGACTATGATGCATCCAGATGTGCCGAAACATTTTTGCCACATCTGTTGTTAGCACGAATTTGTGGGTTCACCACCTCAGGATGATGTCAATTAGGTCACTTTGAATTTTGGGACCGTTAATCGTTATGTCATTTAAAGATAGTCCTGAAGTGGTTTTGCTCGATGCATCGAATACTACTGTCAGCTTTGTGGTAGTACTTTCGTGGTTGATCACTCCATGATGTGGTATGTAGTATATTGGACTGTCTCCTGGCTCATCTTTCACTACTTGCATGTGGCTTTTTTGCTAGATAATCTTCCATGAATTCGTGATATAATGGCGAAAAATTTATCTTTGAGAAATTTTCCTAACATACCTGGTGCTACCTTGAACGGTAAGTGTACTATATATTTCCCTTCTGGTAGTTGCGTTGCTGTATCAGCAAATAGTTTTTCAGGGATCAGTTCCTCCTGGGAAGTGTTTTAATTGTTGCCCAATTGTTTTAGTTGTGACCATTGACTTCATTTTGTCCTCTTTGCCGTAGCCTATGTTTCCCATTATGATCCATCTAATTTCGGTTTCTTGGGCGATTAAATCTTGTGGGCGTCCTTTTTACTTTTTAGAATTAAGGGATAGTAATCAACCCCGAATATTACTTCGATGCGGTTGGCCTTATTGTATTGTGGGTCTGTAAGTTGTAAATGCTGCAAATGTTCCCATTTTTGGTGTCAAAGTCGATATCTGGAATATTGTCAGTTAATTTGTTAAACACCATTGCCTCAAATTTAATCTCAAAGGAACTCTAATGCCTTAGGGATAAAGTTAGCTCGAGTTTGTGATTGCACACTCCGACTTCCTTTAATATTTAAGGTAAATATTATTATTGAGTTCCACGACTCGATATTTACCCCTGTGTTACGTATTCCGTACAAACATTTAGTTGTCGTGAAAATTTCTTAATGCTGCTGCAGATTCTATGTTTATGGGTGTTTGGCTTAGCAACGTTTTTAAATATGTTGAAATCAGCAGTCTTCTGTTGTTGTATTTGTTGTACATAATTTCCTAAGCTGCTTGGTAATTTTCATCTGTTGATTGGAGGTGGTTGATTAATTTGGCTGTAGCACCCTTCAACTGACCCTTTAGATAGTTTCTTTTATGGGTATCACTTACCTGGGTATTTTCATGGATGAGCTTGCTGAACGTGTCACGAAATCCGGTCCGCTTTTGGTAATCCCCAAAATGTCCGTTGTTTGCCTTGTTGGTTTTTCGGTTCCTTCTGTGTTTGTTGTTATTTGAAGGATGCTGAATTGACACTCTCTGTCAATTTTTTCGAAATACTCTTCTATAAAGTACTTCATGTGTTGTACTTCTTGTTCAGTAACGAGCATACAAATTTCAGCTATGTGCTCCATCTGTTTTTTTTTTGCATTGCTCTTAGTGACATCTCCATTGCCGGTTTTGACTCAGTTACTACAAGATCTAGGGCCTCGCAAATTTTCTTATATAAACGCTTCTCAACCGAATTGTCTGCGGAATATTTAATTAAAAGTATGAGTTAGAGTGTTATTCGAACGCTTTGGTGTGCCAGAATTCATTGTCACGGACCAAGGCATGCAATTCGAATCACAACTTTTTAACGAACTGGCTAACTTACTCGGTTTTCAGAGAAGGAGAACAACGGCTTACAATCCAAAATGTGATGGTATGATCGAGCGATGGCATCGTGTCATTAAAAGTGCCATCATGTGCTACGACCGAACGGATTGGACCAGTATTCTCCCTTCAATCTTACTTGGACTACGAACGACTTACAGTGACGAACTAAAAACCACTCCCCTGAACTTGGATACGGATGTACAATTCGAGTTCCGAGAACCTTTTTGGATACTACAAACGATCAAATTTTACAGTATGACTTTGTAACGAATATCAAGCGATACTTCGACGAAATTCGCCCTGTACCAGCTTCTCGTCACACTACGGACAAAACTTTTATTAGCAAAGATCTTCATACTTGCTCACATGTTTTCTTAAGGACCGATGCAGTACACAGATCTTTACACCGTATTTAGTTATCGACCGTACTCCAACATTTTTCACTATAGATATGAACGGACGACACGTCAAAATTTCCATCGATCGCCTCAAACCGTGCTATTCGGATTACCAATCGGACACTCAGACTATGCAAACTAGATTAACCCTACCCACTCATAAACCAGAACTTCCTATTTCGATTGACGGACCTAAATTACTTTCCGTAGAGCCGAAAGCTCGCAAACAGGTTCGCTTCGACTTATTACCTAAATGTATAATAACTACGAGGTCGGGTCGTGTGTCCAGAATCCCTTCCAGATTTACTAGTCAAAGTCGATAGATCTTCGATCTCTCTGGGAGGGGAGTGTTTGTGGAGTCCTCTATAATACTGTACGTTCTAAAATTCATAGTAGCAGTACCATCTCGGAGTATGACTATCTGTCGACCACATCCAATAAGCCGAGAACCTCACAGACACCAGAAGATGCAGCCAATCATTTTGCTATACCACTTACCAACAATCAAGCTTCAAGCGAGGTGAATACAAACAAAGCTACATTTAACAATAAGGTGGGCAATTCGGCTGTACAAACACGAAAATATAAAACGCAAGATGTGAAAATGCGTTTGTGTTACAGATTAATGGACGATGTAAAACCACTACTACAAGTTGAAGGTACACATGATCAACTCCAACATAAACTGAAGCAAACTCGATGCCAGGATGACACAAATCGAACAGCTGCATGAAGAAATATTAATAGATGTAACTCCAGAGGACGAAACAACGATGTCTTACTTCTGCGAGGACTACTGCGGTGTTGAAAAAACCAAGGGAATCAGAAAAACAGGTTGTCCAACTAAGACGGATTGAAAACCCACCATTCCATGGCGACCCACTGAAATTGGCATCCTTTCATGATTTATTCAGAAGACTCATTCAAGAGAACAATGAGATAAGCGACACCCTTAAAATGCACCAACTAAAAACCAGTGTACGAGGAAGTGCCGGCAGAATTATAAGCCACCTCGAAGCAACAGGCGAGAATTATAATGACGCTTGGCAACTTTTGGTAAACCGATATCAAAATAAAAGACTCCTAGCAACCAACCATATAAATACGATGCTGAACTTTCACAGGATCATGGGATTACATCATAATCCCAATTATGATGAAAAAAATGCAACGAAACATCCAGGCTATACGAAATGTTAATTGGAGATTCTAAAGAAATGTCAAAATTAGAAGACTTTCTCGGGTTTCTAGAGCGACGATTTCAAGCTCTAGAAGCCACTAAATCCAAACCTATAAATCGAAATACAGGGACGCAGGCGCCTCAAAGAGCTTGAGTCAACATGTGTCGCACCCAACCATTAAGAGCCTGTGTATGGTGTAAACAGGGACACGATTTAAAAGACTGTGTACGGTTCCAACAATAGGCCACATTAGAGCGATCAAAATTCATTGCACAAAATCAACTGTGCAATATGTGTTTAAAGGAAAACCACGATCCTTGTCCTTTTCCCATACGATGTCTAGTATGTAAGGAAAAGCACAATATATTACTGCACTCAAATAATCCTCGGCGCACAATGCTCACCATGAAGGTGGATGACACTCTAAAAGTTGAAACGGACGATAAAAGCATCATTACAAATCACCTAGTGAGTCAGTACGATCAGTTAACCGAGACATTATTGGCAACGGCAATTGTTCAAGTTCTAATTGGAAACCAACAATCAAAACTGCTACGAATGTTAATTGACCCAGGTTCACAAATTTCGTTTATCACCGAGGAGGCATCGAAACAAATAAGACAACCAACGAAAAAAACTTATGTTGAAATTAGGGGGATAAACGGAAGCGAAATCACAACTTCTACAAAATTAGTTACCTTTCAAGAACAAGCACGATTTTCATCAAACTATTCCAAGTATCACACGACATTTGCCTGATCAGAATTTTGACAGTAAAAGATGGGATCATTTAAATAGCCTCATGTGGGCGGATCCTAATTATAATCAACCTAACAAAATCGACATTCTACTGGAATTATTGCCGATTATTGTCCGAATATTTTAATGAACCAGGTAGTTAAAGGAAACCAAGGTGAACCAATCGCTCAACAGACAGAGCTAAGATGGATTATTTTCGGTAATATGCAGCTAATGCCAATGATAGAACAACATTTTAACACCGAAATTCGCAATCTTATAAACCAGAAAGATTTAGCAAAATCCAGTAAAATTAAATCGTTGCCCCATTTCAACACGATGGAATTTTACGAGTCGGCGGTCGAGTTCAAAACGCAGCAACTTGGAGCTACCATGAAAAGCATCCAGTTATCATCCCAAAGGACCATCCAATAGCTAAATTATTAATCCAAGAAGCACATGAACAAACAATGCATGGAGGGACACAGTTGACTTTAGCTCATCTACGAACGAGGTACTGGATTATACACAGTCACAATCTAACACGACATTTAATAGCTAAATGCGTAAGGTGTCATCGGTTTAATGCTCAGACTAGAACGCAGCTCATGGGAAATTTACCAGCAGTACGTATCACGCCTGGAAGACTATTTCTAAGTACCGGAGTTGACTATGCTGGACCACTTATGATTCAGCAGCTTTCAAAAGATTCACTGCACGTAGAGGATTGTGCAGGGACCTATATAGCGATAATGGTACCAATTTTGTCGGTGCTAAAAACCAACTTGCACGTGAAGTGGCTGCACTAGTCCGTACATTTTCGAAACAATTTGCCCAACTATTAGCAAACGATGAAACAACTTGGCATTTCATACCTCTAGCTTCCCTCATTTTGAGGGAATCTGGGAAGCAGCAGTAAAATCTGTAAAGAAACATGTAATCAAAGTTATTGGGGTCGCGATACTGACTTTCGAAGAACTAGCAACGGTTACGTCACAAGTCGAAGCTTGTTTGAATTCAAGACCTCTGGCACCAATGAGAACCGACCCGACAAATGTCACTGTATAAACTCCTGGACACTTTTTAATCGGTGCCCCATTACGAGGAATTCCACAAGATACTGTAGCAGAGCCAAACAACCACGGTATATCACGATGGAGGCTGGTAGAAAAAATCAACCAGGATCTCTGGAAAAGATGGCATTCCGAGTATTTAAATCAATTACAGCATAGAAGAAAATGGAAATGTAGTACTCATAAAGGAGGACAATGTTCCTCCATTAAAATGGTTAACTGGACGTGTAGTGGAAGTTCATCCAGGATTAGACCAGAAGATTCGAGTGGTCTCACTTCGAAGCCCTAAAGGGACCCTTATAAAAAGGCCGATTCATAAACTAAGGCCATTAACCATAGAATATGAAACCAAGATGGACAACACAAAAATGGGAGTATCAATCAACAAACAACTACCACCTCCACTACGTGTTCAACCGCATCGAGAAGTTAAACAACGAAGAGTGCACCACATCAAGAGAATTTGCGACATAAAAACGTCTACGCGACTAATATTCTTAATATTTGGAATGATGCAAGTAATTTTTCCTCATACGACTTGCAAAACCGTAGTAAGTCCATTGCCATCGGATGCCAGTATTTATTTCTATAATATGGGGGCTGTTAACTTAATGGCATTAATCCAACCGAACTATTGGGCTCAGTTGGGGATTAACCAGTGGATATTTACCGTTACAGCACTGAAAATTGTCGATTTAATATGTAATAATCGATTAACCACAATGACATTGACTCATTCAGTTTCAGACATCATATTCATCATTACGTTCTAACATACACCATTATGGCAGTTGCAATAATCATAATTCTGTACTTTCCCAGGCTGATTATTGTATGTCATTTACAAATTGTTGAACTTCGTTTTCAATTTGCTCCTCGCTTTTTAATGGAACCTTTAGGTTAATTTTTTCTTCTAAGGACTGCCTAAAGTATTCCCAACAAGTATGTTTATTTATTAGGCTTGGATTTCTTTTTTTTTTTTTTAAAGTATAGGAGAATGGTCCGAGTTTAGGTCTCGACTTTCGTCTACTTGTATATAGTTCATTGATATATTTCTGATTATAAAGAAATCAATTAAATCTGGTATTTTGTTTTGATAGGCCAGTAGATTGGTTTTCCAGTTGACAAGGGTTCACTACCACATTTTCTGACAGCTTTAAGCAGTCCTTTACCTTTAGTCGTTGTTAGCCTAGAACCCCAATGGACATTTTTTGCATTAAAATATCCTTCAATTATGTATCTTTTTCCTAGTTTACTGAAGAATTCGAGATAATCTTGTTATTTTATCGCGTGTTTCAGAGGGCAGTAAACACTAACAACACTAACATAATTATTTTTCGTTTACTTGACGGTAGTCAAATTGCAAATGAATTAAAGTTAGTGAAAGAACTTTTCATCCTTTATCGTAATCTAATTTGTATTGAATGAATTATGTTCAAAGTGCAAGCATCGGAGGTCAGTCTCCATCGGATCTCCTGCATTCCGACCCAGTCGAATAGATTTGTAAACTATTTTTTGGCATAATCCTTAAAAATTCATATTCTAAAGAAATTACCTCGGCAATGGCTTTATTCGAGCACTTCTTGAAGCTTGATTACACGAATCATTTTTTGCCATTTCTTAATCTTCGGCTTATAAAGAGCTTTCGGAAGTTTATTTCGTATGGCCAGCCGGTATCATAGCGATCTTTTCCAATAACAAAAAAGCGATACTGTGAACATAACTCATGAAACTCATAACTCATAACTCATTGAACTTTCTTGCATTCTTTAGTATAACAATTATAAATAACTTCCTGATGAATGGTTTTGATAAGTTTTGCAGACTGTAGTGAGATGGAAGTTTGGAAAATTGTTGGTATAATTTTTGTGATTTTTTTTTTGTCACTTTTTTCCTTGCATTAGCTACGAACTAGAGGTAGACAAGTTATATTGTAGTTTGCAGAATTTCACCCAACTTTAAACGGTATACGTCCGACATTATAGTGACAACCTGCTAAGGAACATGTTCTTGTAAACTGGTTTTCTACTTCCGTTGATTGCAAATAAACGGAAGTATACCCTTTTTATGGGAACTCCTTTTTTGAGAACTCCTACATGTAATAGCTCTGACCGAATTTGAGAGATGATTTTTTCGTACAACCGTTTTACTTGCACTAATGTCTGATCTATATGGTACCTCGCCGCGAACAGAAATAGAACTTTTAGACGTTTTGTGAATGATAAAGCGCTTGGCTTTGTTAAACTGGAAGTGCCACTGTCCTGGAGGTTTAACACAGGCTGCGGTTACGGTCTACCAATCCTTCATCGGACAGGCATCTGATCCCAGCCGAATAATTTGACCATATTCGGCATATAAATCTAAATATTCACTTGGATTTATAATCCGCTCTTTAGCTTTCGCCTTTTTTCCAGTTGGGCAAAAACTCTGTCCGGTGGAATGTAGGAGTGGCCAGGAACTGGAAAAATAATTTGCACTTCTTTTATCTGCGTAGGCGCAACATTTTTTAGCCAGAACGAGATCATACCTATCACGGTAGTATTTTTATTTTGGGCACCGCAGCCATCGCAAATCAGACGAAGAATTAAAATTTCCTCAAAATGATGGTGGTATAAAGTTGATGCAATCTCGTTGAAGCTTTTATTATATGCTCATTTTCCAACCAAACGTATAAAAACACGTTTCATATATTCAGGTTAGCAGATGATGATCCCTGTACAATCCCAAAATTATATAAATAGAGTTGTCTATTCGAGATGGTTAGCATTCCTTCTTGTTCCTCGCGTGCGAGATCATAGAAACTCTATGCTCGCAGATTATGAACCCTTTTATTGATCATAATATCGCTTTTTATTTTTACATTTGTTTCATTTTTAAGTTCATTAGGCACGTTGAGCACTTATCAGATGAAGGCACCTTAAATCGCAGATTAAAGCACGTATTAAAAAAACGTCTAATGTAGATCTGTTTAACATGTAATTCTGCCGGTAGATCTACGAGGTACATTCTATACATTTTATTTATTGACAGATCACCTGACAAATACTAACGACCGACTTTCTTGGAACGACAATAGTGTAAGTCAATAACCTTGAAACTTTCTATAAATAATTTAACGGCTGCTCTTCTTGCATCATATTTTATACTGGTGCGATCACCACCCCGGGTTTCTACTGGCAGAGTACGTTTACTGTAATAGCGATCACATATTCCCGTTACTCGATATTTTGACACATTTAGAATGTTGGTGAAGGTGCTTTGGTAAGCCCGTACCACATTTCTATTTTACGAATGTAAAGTTTGATGGCATATCTCCTTGATTTAGTTGATCCGGTACGCTTGCGATTTGTTCTGATTGGTGGTTTTATTTTGCAACTGGTGACGATACATTTATCCTGCTCAATTTTGTTTTTCGAACTATGAAAAGATTTTGAGAATTGCATTGCGTCTCTGCCATTTACCTGGGAGCAATTAAATATTTTACCAACATGCGTGCATGTTGGCATTGTCAGCGGTTTCTTCATTGTGTATCTATTAAAATTATAATAATTCATAAAATACAATGTCGTTAATCATAAATACGAAATAATTACTTTTTTATTTTCTCTATCTCTCTTTTCCGACTACTTTTATTCCCCGGTTTTTTTTCGCGGTTTACAACATCTTTGATCAACACTCATAGCCATTTCCAAATTTTCCATTTTTAAAAGTTTTATTTTTTGTCCAAAAAATTTAATTTATTCTATACTTTAAGATTAATTCACTTTTGTATTGCAAATGCACAACGATCACCTTTCTCGACTATTGTTTTGAATAAACTATTATAAACCAACGTAAATTAATAACGGTAAATTAATAACGGTTTCACCGTAATCTATAACGGTAAAATGTAGATATTGGAATTATAGGTTGTTGTAACTAAAATTATTTTTACAGTATTCCGAATTAAAGGAATTGTTCATTTTCGAATGTTACGTTTATTAGAGGAATTATACGTTTTTGAACCACATTGCATATAGGAATTATGGGGTTTTGCATATAACCACAGTTTTGAAGTCTCATTTTCTATGGGGATACATCATTTTTGCATATCAAACACAGTTTGAACGTATAAAAAAAAACTGACATCTTTCGTTTGGCAGTTATAACTAATTTTGTTTTAGAAATGGAATTAACGGTTTTTGTAACTCAGGGACACATGTATCTACTTAAAATGTTTTTAGGGATTTTTCGACCGGGTCAATAGATTCGTAGTTAAAAAATACACGAAATAGGTATCTTAACTCAATTTCGTAAAGACTGGATGATAGAAGGTATTGGTCCGATATATTGAACCAATTTATATATATATATATATATATATATATATATATATAAATATATATATATATATATATATATATATATATATATATATATATATATATATATATATATATATATATATATATATACAGTCAGTTCCAAAAGTGAATAAACAGTATGAAAACCAAATATTCAATGGTTTGAACATTGTGTTATTGACCAATGAACATAATTGGTTTTCTTTTATGGATAATTTAAAATATCCCAATAAAAATACAGTACATTTTTTTTTATTTAGGCCATTGTTTACCATTAAAATAATAGATAAAGATAGTTGTACTCATTTTTTCATGTCAAAAGTGAGTAAACAATATTGAAATGCAGTTATTTTTTATTGGTTTTACACAAAAACATGTTTGGTTTTTGTCAATTACTGCTAGTTCGTTCATCGACAATGAATATCGCGTAATTGGTCGTAAAACAATTTCAAAAGTGTTGGCGTATATTGTGTTTTGCGATAATGAATAATCCAAGAACTAAAACGAATGAAGAAGTTCGTAAAGCTCATCTACAAATTTCATTTGGATGGAAAATCTCTACGTGAAATTGGAAAACTATAGTTAGCAGGAATCATTGAACTGTAAGGAAAATAATTAATAAATACAAAGAACATCGATCCATGAAGAATTTACCACAAGAGGTTAGTGCCAACAAGGGAACATCAGTCAGCGCAAGCACTATACGAAGATTTTTGTATACTAAGGGATGACATGGCCGTAACGAGAGAAAAAAACCTCTTGAAAGTTTAGTGAATAGAAAAAAAAGATTAAATTTTGCAAAGAAACATCAAAAGCAAAATTCTGAGTTTTGGAGTACCGTGATGAGAGTAAATTTGAAATTTTGGGCCACCGTAAGCATCAAAAAATATCAAAATCTTCTTCAAACCATAAAACATGGTGGTGGTTTTGTAATGGTTTGGAGTTGTATGTCTGCAGTAGGAGTTGGTAACCTAGTTTTCATAGATAGTAAAATGAACCGTAATGACTATTTGAATATAATAAGGGATAATTTAAGGCCAACTGTTGAAAAATTAGGGTTACCACCAAATAGGATTTTCCAGCAAGACAATGATCCTAAGCACACAGCATATATTGTAAAGGAATGGTTATTGTACAATACTCAATCTTCAGACCTGAATCCGATTGAGCATCTTCGGGAAGAATTGGAAAGATGAGTCAGGAAACACAGTATAACTGGAAAAGAAAGCTTAAAAAGTGTTTTAACCGAAGAATGGGGTAAAATCTCACCAAATGATACAAAAAATTTAGTGAACTCAATGCCCAGGCGCTTAGAGGACGTTATTAAATTGAAAGGTGGACCAACCAAATATTGGTTGATGATTTTGATAAGCAAAACCACAATGATTTATAAAAATTTTACTAACTTTTGATATTAAAATTTGAATACTTTTTCATTTTTCTGTTTTGAACAAATTTAACTGTTTTGTAAATAATAAAAATTATTAATTATTATTCTTATATTTTGTTTAAGTTTCTCTTCAAATTTTAAAAATGAAAAACAGAATTGATATTGATCATCAATTAAAGAAAATATAATCACTTTTGAAACTGACTGTATATATATATATATATATATATATATATATATATATATATATATATATATATATATATATATATATATATATATCAGGACTGGTAAAAGCGTAGACCGCGGTCGACTGGTCGACCGATTAACTATCGAAAGTCGCCCGCGAGCAATATGAGAAAATGCATATTTAAAAAACTTTTTGACTGTTACGTAATCTCTTTATAAACATATTTAAAAAACAGTTCAGCATAGGAATTAAGCACGACTTTTAGTGATTAAAAAAAAATCACTAACGAAAAATAATTATTAAAACTGCTACAATAAGGTTACATGATACCAACTCAAAACATGGAGGATTTACATGATACCAAAAAAAAATCACTATACAAAATTTATTTTATGAGTACATCCATACCAGTCGATAAAAAAAAATCATTATAGAATTGATAACAAATATGCAATATGTAAAATAAATAAAAGATATTATGAAATAAAAATACATATCATACAATGTTTTACTTTATTTTCTTTTATTTATTGTATATAATATATGAACTTTGCCGACTAAAAATGAATTTGATCAATAAATTTGTACATAACCGACGAACAATATTTAAAAAACGGAAAACTAAATTTCTTTTTGTAATAGACTATGTGATAAACGTAAATCGTCTATCACATAGTCTGTTACAAAAACATTTATGGTTATATAAAACTATTAAAAAATAAATAAATTATAATAATAAAAAATAAGTATTATATAAATACAACATAGAGAATAAAATAACAAAATTTAAATATTTAGATGTTATTATATTATATTCACTTTTGTATATTTTTAATATTTAAAGTCAAATAAATATATCAAATTTAAATTTTTAGCAAAGCAAAAAATAATTATTTTTGTATTGAACAACATACGTAAATGTCAAAAAGAAGCATACAAACAATAAACAAAAGTGTTTTTAGACATACTCTTTTCTAGCAAAGTACAAGAAATTATTTCGTAGTGTTTTTAGACATACGTTTTTCTAGCAAATTACAAGAAATTATATGGATTTTTTTTAATCACTAAAGGTCGTAAAATAAATAAACATTTTTCATTTCTCTTTTAATGCTGTTCTTATTTCTTTCGACTTTTTCATACAAATTTTTTACATGCGATTTTTTTAATTCAAATTGCAGTTGAATTTTTTAGTAAAAGGGGATTACCCATTTTATTTGAACATGTGTTTTTATTAGGAACGCATCCATACATATGCAATTTTGAATGTGATTTATTTACGAGTATTGATAATGTTTTAATTTTCATGTAACAAAAATAAACCACATAGCTGCAAAACCAAAAATTCCGTGTCTGTTTCTAAATATAAAGTTTGAAGTGTTGAAGTTTTGAATAATAGAATATAAATTTCAATAATTTTGTGTTAAAGAAAGTTGTCCGAACGTTTTCATTATCTGAGTAGTGAATAAGATTAATTTTGATAAGGAATTTATTGCAACTTTAATTATTTTCATCTTAAAAAATAAAGTAAGTATAATAATCGCAAATTTTTGGGTTTTTTTGTTTGTTAATAATTCTAAATATATGTATTTTTTCTTAGCCACAATGACACAACCGAGCAAAAAACTAAAACCAGAAACCAAATAATATAAAGAGACGTCGCAACCCATATATAAAAAAATATCCAAAATTGACGGGTTACAATCGTTGTTGCGGGTGCTAATCTAAAATACAATGATACATATACATACTTACATTTCAGTATTCATTTCTTTTTACACATGTTTTATTCTTTTTCATATAATGCATACTACCAAAACTGTCTACACTCTTCTATAGCAATAAAACAACAACACAAACATACATTTTATTTATATTTTGTCGAGTTTTTGTCTTTTTAGTTTTGGCACTTTTTATTTTCGGCTTTGATGATCAAGTATAAATTCAACGTTTTTTATATTTTTTATTTTTTATTATTGTAAGTACATAGCTAAATAAGGAATTTTATCTGGTTTTGTGAATGGTTCAAAGTTTTGTTGCGTGCTTTAATGTTAACACAAACTGTTGTAATTTTGACTGATGTTCTCTTATCACAACCCCCGGACTGATTGAGTTGAATGACGTTAGAGAAAATAGAAACATTTTTTAATAAATAAAAGAAAAATATTAGAGATCTAAATGTTTTTCGGAATTCGGCCCACTGATGAGAGATTTCTGATGTGCCCAGAAAAACTCCAGTCAGTTCCGTATAGGAACCAAGCGTAAATTTAAGCGAAAAAATTATTCGATATAATTTTCAGTAGTTTTACTAGAAAAACGTACGTTAACATTTTTTTTTAGTTTTTTTTATTGCAAACGCAAGTTCAGCTTTGGTTTTTATTTTGTTTATATTGACAAATTGACATTTCTATAAAACCAAAACAAAACTCATTCATTGTGATTCTGTGCTTTTTTTTATACATATTTTAAAACCATTATAAAAACCAATTTAAAAAATAAAATATATATTGGTTAAGATGAGTGCTGTTCCAGCTTTAATTACCGCATTTCATTTAAAGACATCATATGAGGATAAAAATTTAATTTAAAATTATTTTAAATTTAAATAAGAATTTTTTTATGAGTACCATTAATTACCACTAAAATGTTCTTAATAAATAACAATTTTTTTGTTTTGGTTTCATACGTCAAATTATTTTATTGCAATTTTGGTTTCATTCAATTTAACAATTAACAATTATTTTTCTTTATCGAATGATTTTTTCCCTAAAATTTGTGCTTTTCTAAACCGGACAACTTGAAAATTTTTTTTCAAACTGAGCCTATATTATTTCAAATTACTCTACACAATATCAGCATTACAGAACATCAAATCATGATACAGTATTCTCTGTAATATTTTCACTTAGAGATAAAAAAACAACTCCACCGGCCCTGTAACGTTACACTTATGAATTGCAAAGCCTGAGATTTTATAAATGTCATGTTCATACTGTTCGAATCAGAACTAAGAATAAAGAATGGTGTGAGGCAATACCACACAATATTGCAAGTGCGCAATGCAAATTTTGTTCCAGCTTCAAATATTTTAATGAATAATAAACAGTTTTTGCATATTCGTTGAAGAAGATGAATACAAATCTACTTTGGAATTTGATGAAAGGGCTGACTTAACCTTAAAGTGGCTTTGTTTTTTACATAATTATTTCTTGGTTTTTGGGTAAACCGATATACCACAGCATTATGTTATATTCACTGTATTCTGGATGCATGTTTTATAGACACAAAAATCTGGTTACGTGGTACAACTGTACAAAGTACAATAATACAATTTTACATTTGTATTTGGATATGGCCTTGAATTTTCTAATTGTTGGTAACACTTGTTGGTACAATATTAAATATTTTTTTAGCAGTTTCAAAGTAGGCTGATTAATCGCCAATGGACTAGATTTGTTGGATGATAGTTTTATCTGATCTATATACTCTTCCATGGATGTTAAATTGGAATGTATAATACCAGAAAGTGTTAAGGCACTTTTGTGAGGATATTTATCATGAAATACTCTGCTATTTAAATTGTCAAAAAGCCTGTCTATTTCCTCAAAGAAACTAGCTGATGAAAGAGCAACATTTTTTACATTTGCAGAATATTTGCCAAAGTCAACCATTGTTTTGATAGCAACTACTACTGACCTGCTAAAATCCTGCGTAGCTAATATGACACGCATTTTTTCAAACGTGTTTGGGAATATATGCCGTGCAGTTAATTTTGGGCATAACATACTTGTCATATGAGGCGCCTAACGAAGTTTGGATCACAGAGTTCACTATCCGTATCCATAAAACAACATTAAAGTTGACTGCATTAAATCTGAGCTCTTCATATTCGGAAGATTTACTTTGTGGAACTATTTTGTCGACATTATTCGATTAGAATGTATTGTTGCGTGAGAATACCATTCTGTCACTGTATTTGTATACTTTTATCACAATATAAATTATTCTTTTTTTAATTTTAATACAACGAAATAAGGAAACCTTGTTTTAATAAAAACAAAGAATTCAATACTTTAGTTTTATATATAAAAATTAAAAATTATTTACAGCAAAGAAGTAAAACTTTCTTTAATGTGATAATAAAAAATTTTTATATTAATTTTTTTATCTAAATTCTTTCTAAAAAGAAAAAATTTTTCTAAAAAATTTTTATAATATAATTATTCTTTTTATTTTTAACGGGATTAATTTCGAGGATTACTATCCTCTTCATCAGCCTGTACTACTTTCAGAGTACACCAATACGTTTTTTACAAACTTTCAAATGTTTAATTATGATGAAGATTTGTAAAACTAATTTATCTACCCTAACTTCAAAATGGTGTTTTGGGATTTCGGCGTTGCGTTGTTGTACACGGTTTTACAGCACGCATTATGCACATTTCACTGTTAAAACCTTTTCAGTACGAAAATATTTACAAAATTACAACTTTTTTAAGTAATTAATGTGATGAAATCGAAGGTTGTGATTAACATTAAAGCACGCAACAAAACTTTGAACCATTCACAAAACCAGATAAAATTTTTTATTTAGCTATGTACGTACAATAATAAAAAATATAGAAAACGTTGTTAAATTAATACTTGATCATCAAAACCGAAAATAAAAAGTGACAAAACTAAAAAGACAAAAACTCGACAAAATATAAATAAAATGTATGTTTGTGTTGTTGTTTTATTGCTATAGAAGAGTGTAGACAGTTTTGGTAGTATGCATTATATGAAAAAGAATAAAACATGTGTAAAAAGAAATGAATACTGAAATGTAAGTATGTATATGTATCATTGTATTTTAGATTAGCACCCGCAACAACGATTGTAACCCGTCAATTTTGGATATTTTTTTATATATGGGTTGCGACGTCTCTTTATATTATTTGGTTTTTGCTAAAACGTACCACTATCATGCTGAATGGGAACAGGAATTTTTTTTCATCATGATGAAAGATAAGTGTCTTTGTCTTATTTGTAATTCAAACGTAGCACTACCTAAAAAA
The DNA here is from genome assembly GCA_963556175.1 of Tipula confusa. Classification (NCBI taxonomy): domain Eukaryota; kingdom Metazoa; phylum Arthropoda; class Insecta; order Diptera; family Tipulidae; genus Tipula; species Tipula confusa. Next base: position 10,506,195 of record OY744478.1, on the reverse strand, counting down.
GCTAACGTTGAACGACATTTTCGAACAGCGCACCATAATTATGTAATTGACTTTCCATTAAACTCTGAGGTACGGAAAGAGAAAGTGAAACAGTTAAAGTCACAATTAGGTGCACAACAAACTTTTTTTACTAAATTTAGCTCAAAGTCTAAAACAGCTACCGTAGCATCATTTAAGGTAGCTAATATTTTAATCAAACATAAAAAACCTTTTGGAGATGGCGAAATATGGAAAGAGGCATTTGTAAAAGCTGGTGAAGTGTTATTCAAAGATTTTAAAAATAAATCTGAAATTCTGGAATCTATTAGCAATATGTCATTGACGCGCAATACTATCATGCAAAGAACGGTGGATATAAGTAAAAATTTGGAAGATATTTTACAGCAAGATATTCAAAAATGCTGCTTTCTCTCTTTGCAATTTGATGAATCTACAGATATCACAGACACTGCACAACTCTGCATTTTCATTCGAATGGTTTTCGAAGATATGTCTACCACAGAAGAATTATTGACTATTCTACCAATGAAAGGACACACAAGAGGTCAAGACATTTACAATTTATTCGAATCATTTATAAGCCGCACTGATTTCCCGATTCACAAATTGGTATCAATTACCACCGATGGAGCTCCGTCTATGATTGGAAAACATTTCCAATCATAGACGGAGCTCCATCGGGAGCGGTACGAATGAGTTTTCATTCGTACCATTGCATTATCCATCAACAAACCTTGTGTTCAAAAGTGTTAAACTCTAATTATGTAATGAATATTGCATTTAAAATAGTAAATTCGATACGTGCAAGAAGTCTACAACGACGTCAGTTTCGGACATTGCTGGAACAATGTGAAATTGAAAATACCGAATTATTATTACATACCGATGTAAGATGGCTTAGTCGTGCAAAATTTTTAAAACGATTTAGAAATCTGTTGCCGGAAATAAAGCAGTTTTTGACTGGAAGAGAAGAATTATATCCCGAATTGGAGGATAAAAGTTGGCTGATGGCTCTTGCTTTTCTTTGCGATATGACAGAGCACTTAAATAAATTAAACTTACAGCTACAGGGGAAACATAAATCTATTCTCGATATGATAACGGCAGTAAAAACGTTTAAAGAAAAGCTGTCCATGTTTATTCGTCAACTAGAATTGGGTGATTTAAAACATTTCCAAAATATGGAAGAAGAATCCAATGATGAGCCAGGAATTCTTTACAACGAATATGCTAATCAAATCAGTATCCTTTTAAATGAATTTACCACACGTTTTGCTGATTTTACTAAAATTGAAAATATTGCTACGTTCATGTCATTTCCGTTTAACGATTGTATTAATACTGAGCACAGTTGGGCGTGAAAATTACACAATGTAATTTACTGGGTTTTTTACATGTAAAATGTATGTAAAATGTAAACGATTATTTTATACATACTGTAAAATATAACTCAACTTTTTCATTACAATTATCGCCATCTGCTACCAAATCTCTTAATTAAAGAAAAATTGACTATATACTACAGTGTAGTGTATTTGTGTTTATTTATTGTGATATTTGTACATATGTATAAATGTAAAATAAAGTGCAACTTTCCTATGATAAGAAATATTTTGACAATGAAATCTTGACACCTGCTATCAATAAATGTAATTTGATGAACGCTTCGTTTTTCGTGAGAGGAGTTAGCATATGGAATTCCTTGAATGGTAACTGCTGGGTTTCAAAAATAATATTTTTCCCAAATTTAATTATTAATGTATTAATCAATTTATCTAGTATTAATTCTATGGTAAGGTTAGTATAATGGTATTGCTGCAAACTTAGGTTATGAAAAATTATTAATTGTAATTAGAGTAAGAAAAATTAAATTGAATTAATAAAATTCACTACATTTCCACGCTTAAATTCGATAATCATATTCGCTACCTCTTTACTGCACTGGCAATCAAAGGCGTAATGCATAGGCATTTTATCGAATGGATAAAATAGGGCTAGTAATTTCAGGCATACATTTATTTGATGAGGGTGAACGGGTAGTGATAATTTGGTTGATTTTGTCCTGTTTGAAATTAATAAAGATTTAAATTTAAAAGCCAGTCAAACGAGTATAGATTCGTTTCATTCATTTCACTGCAGAAAATTATTTTATTTATGATTAAACGTCATATTGCAATTAGTTTTCCGCTACATATCGAAAGAAATATGCACTCTTAAAAATATTTTATTATAGTTTATTCAAATGTAGCTAGATGGCACTATGTCACTAGTTGTTTATTTTGTCGAATATAAGAACTAGTTTAAGACGTAAACTGATGGCATTGTAGAAGGATAGGTGATTTTTATAGTCTCAATGTAGATAACTAAAAGTTGAAAATAATTATGATTAACCATTTAAATAAAATGTTTAATTGGATTTTCTAATGCAAGTTATTCTTATAAACAAATGTTTGTATCATTTATTCAATATTTTAAATTATTTCTGGACGGATTCTCGTTTTTTAAATATAATTTACATATTTTTGTAATATACACATTTTTTTTGTAATTTACGTTATTTACATGTAAAATGGAGAAAACGTTTTTTACATGTAAAACGCCCAACCCTGTATCGAACTCTTTCAAAACGATATCGACTGGCTGTATTATCATAATTCACCATGGAATACAGTAGAAGATATAAGTCGAAAAGCACATTTGCTCTAAGGGCCAATGAAATTGGATGAAAATCTAATTCCCTTGAAAAAATATTAGATAAATGGCCACTTTTCCATCACGGTGACGCAGCCAGATTAGTAAGTTACATTTTTTCAATAAATTTACTTTAAGTTGGAAAGATATGATGAAAAATTTAAATTTATAATAATTTTAGATGGTAATCGACTTCAAAATGAAATTTCCTCGCACGAGTAATATTTTTTTTATGCGATTTAAAAAAATTGAACAGCATCTTAAAAATATATTTATAAAACATACCAAGTACGGATCTGGAAAGGAAATATTAAAAAAATTATCAACAAATAAAGGTATTTTCATATAATGTCCAATACAAGCACTTAGTTAAGAACTCAAAAACGAACAACTAAAAAAATAAAATAATGATTGCCACTAATATTAAACCTCAGGTTTTCTGGCAGTGAATTTGGTAGTTTGTTATAAACATATTACTTACAATATTAATATTACCAATACAGAATTTTTAAACGTAATAATATAAATTGTAAATTAGTAAATAATTTTTTAGAAAATTTACACGAAGTGTCGTTACCAATTGCGCCAATCATTGTTACACGGTATAAAAAAATCTACAGGCAATAGTCCATCAATTATTATTAAATTTGCATTTAAATCATCAGCCGACGAGATGTTTTCTTTATACAAAACCAAGGCCACATTGTCTTTGAATGATATTGATATAAATTCTGCAGCACGCATATACATTAATCGTGGTATTTCTTCTAAAAATAATAAAATTTTTGTTGGTGCTAAGAAGCTGCAAAAACTTGACTATATCTTCAAAACATTTATTAGATCTGGATATGTTTTTATTTTGAAGTCACATACATCGGATCCTGTTCTCGTGAAAAACATCAATCATCTTAATTCTATTGTGGAGCAAGAGCCACATTCCAATATTACCGGAACTTCTTATCAAAATATTCGTACTTCTAATGTGCCAAATGAGAAAAGCGATATTGTGCTTCCACGTGTAACTAGGTCACAAAAATCTACAAAGTAACAAAACAAGAACAATATTCTATTGGATGAAGGTCAACCAGGCCTATTTATTTATTTTAATTTTCTTTTTTTTTGCTTGGTGTGACGTATATTTTCCAAACCTGTAACCGTATTACGTTAATGGTACGAAAATAGTACATTCATGAGATCAATAAATTTAGCCATTTTTATTTTTATTTAATTGCGAAATTTTGATCATATTACGAAGTATATTAGGTGCGATTATCTTGCTACCGTAATATTTACTATTATCTATGTATATATATATATATATATATATATATATATATATATATATATATATATATATATATATATATATATATATATATATATAGATATATATATATATATACATATATATATATATATATATATATATATATATATATATATATGTATGTATATGTATGTATGTGTATATATATATATATATATATATATATATATATATATATATATATATATATATATATGTATGTATGTATATGTATATATATATATATATATATATATATATATATATATATATATATATATATATATATATATATGTATATATATGTATATATATGTATATATATGTATATATGTGTATATATATGTATATATGTGTGTATGTATGTATATATATGTATATATATGTATGTATATATATATATATATTTTTTTTTTTTCCTTTATCTCCAATTTAGGAGCTTAGGGCGTCCACTATTCTGAACCATCTTACTCTATTTGGGACTATTGCTTTTATTTCTGCCCATGATTTTCCCAGGTGTTTTGCCTCTGCTAGCATCGTTCTCTTCCATGTCATTGCTGGCCTTCCAACCTTTCTTTTTCCTTGTGGATTCCAGTCTAATGACATCCTCGTTATATCACTTGATGCCTTCCTCAGTGTGTGGTCAATCCATCTCCATTTTCGTCGCTTTATTTCGGTCTCAATGTTTGACTGACATGTTGTTATATGCAGATTGATGTTACTGATCGTGTTAGGCCAGAAGCACTTAAGTATTCGTCGAAGGCATTTGTTTACGAATACCTGTAGCTTCTGTATGATTTTTCCCGTATGTCTCACACCCATACAGAAGTACCGATTTCACACATGAGTTGAACATTCGTATCTTGGTCTTGCGCGACAGGACAGAAGTATTCCAGACTTTGTGTAACATGTTGAATGTATATCTGGCTTTATTTATACGTTTGTGTATGTCTTCTTCTGTTCCACCTGTTTTCGTTACTGTGCAACCAAGGTATACGAATTCATTTACATCTTCAATTTGTATATTGTTGATGTGTATCGGTGTGGTTATATTTGTGTTGAGTCTCATCGCCTTTGTTTTCTTGATATTAATTTTGAGACCAACTTCATTAGCTAGATCTGATAGCTGTTGCACTTTCTGCTGCATGTCGGAGTGTTTGTGTGAGAGCAAGCATATGTCGTCTGCATAGTCCAAATCATTGAGTGTACCAGTTAACCCCCATTGAATGCTATTAGGGGACTTGTTATCTAGTTTCCGCATTACACTGTCTAATACGATTAGGAACAGCATTGGTGAGAGTACGCAACCTTGCCTTACTCCTCGAGTGTTGTAGTATGTTTCACTTTGTTTGCCTTTGTATTGGATTTGGTTTCCAGCATCCCGATACATTTCTTGTATGAGTTCAATTAATTTCTTTGGGATGCCCATTTCACAAAGTGTCTGCCATATTGTGTTCCTGTTTATCGTATCGAATGCGCGTTCGAAATCGACGAAGAGCATATACAATGGTGAATTCCATTCATTGGATTGCTCAGTGATGATACGGATTGTGTTGATGTGATCAGTGCAACTTCTTCCTGGTCTAAATCCAGCTTGTTCGTTTCTTAATTTTGCATTGATCGTAGGTGAGATTCTGTCAAGGATGATTATTGCGAGTATTTTTATTGTTGTGTTGAGGAGGGAGATACCTCGCCAGTTCCTACATTCTCTTAGGTCACCTTTCTTGGGTATCGTAATTATCAAGCCTTCTTTCCATTTCAGTGGAATTCTCCCAGAATTCCAGATTTCTTGGATTATTGGAGTTAATATGCTTGCAGTTGTAGATGAATCTCCTTTGAATATTTCGGCGGTTATATTGTCTGTTCCAGCGGCCTTATTGTTCTTCAGTCTATTAATGACATCTTTAACTTCCCGTTTCACCAACGGAAGGTGGATGTGTGTTGCTAGTTTCGTTATTGATGTCAATTAATGACTGGAGATTTTCGGGGTCGGCGACGACGTCTTTTTCGAAATATTCCTTCCATCTCTTTAACTGTGCTTCATCTGTTGTTAGTACTTGACCATTAGCGTCCCTTATAGGTGGTATATTTGTAATTTTACCAGTGACCTTTCTTACACACTGGTGTAGTGCTCGCATATTTTGGATTGCTGCTGCCTCTTCAGCAGCTTTGAGAATGCTTTCTGTATATTTTCTTCGATCATTCCTTGCCATTTTCTTTACTTGACGCGCTGTTTCTTCGTATCTACGTTTCACCTCTTCCGTGTTATGTTGGCACATTTGCAACTTAAATTGACGGCGTTCCTCAACTTTCTGCCATGTATCATCACTGATCCAAGGTTTCCTTTTGTATTCTCTGTATCCGAGTACGTCCGTGGCAGTCTTGATGTAGACTTCTTCTGCTTGGTTCCATCTTTCTTCTATACGGGTGGCTTCAGACTGGAGATTGAGTTGGAGCGTTTCATTGAAAGTGTTTCTTGTTTCAATGTCTCTCAATCTATTTGTGTTAAATTTCCTCCTATTTGTCTTCGAATGTTTTACAGCTGCTGGCTTGATCTTGAATTGTGCTATTACCAGTTGATGATCGCTGTGTACATCTGCGCCCCTCATTGTTCTTACATCTTGTAGTGATGTGAGGAATTTCTTATTGAGCATTACGTGATCTATCTGATTTTTAGTTCTGCCATCCGGTGATGTCCATGTGTATTTATGTATATTTTTGTGTGGAAACCTACTGCCGCCTATGAACAATTGATTTGTGCTACAGAAGTCGACAAGTCTTTCTCCATTGTTATTTCGCACAGAGTCCAATGCATTTCTTCCCATGATAGTGGTTAGGTTGATGTTGTCTGTACCAATTTTTGCATTGAAATCTCCTTGTATGATTTTGACGTCATTTCTGTGCGTTCTTACTACTGTGGCTTGTAACTGCTCGTAGAACTCATCTTTCGTTGTATCTTCTGCATCTTCTGTTGGGGCCATAGCACTGAATGATAGTTGTGTTACTTATTTTTGAATGGAACCTTGCCACTATAATTCTGCTGTTAACTGGTTGCCATTCCATCAATGCTTAATGCTTTCTTTGCTTTATTTGTTGTTAATATTTATTTGTTTGTGCCTTTGTTCATGTGTGTTCCACACTTTCCACTGAGGCCGAGAGTCTCGATGTTATAACGTTTCATTTCCTTCTCTACTTGTGCGCTAGCCTTGATGTTTCTGTAAGAGTTCTGATGTTCCAGTTTCCGATTCGTGTCCGTGTACGGATAGGCAAGGGTCGATATTTGTGTTGGTGTCCGGTTTGTGTTGTTATTTGTAATAGTGTTCGTTTCTGTAATCATTTCAATTGCAGACTAATTGGTCCATTGAATCCTAGCCAGTTTCCAGGGCTGCTGGATAAGGTAAATTGGCATACCGGGGGGGAGGTTCTCATTCTTCTTCATGTTTTTTGTACTTTTCTTCTTAGATGTTCCCAAGCGGTCAACCAGATATGTACTAACCTAGCATATGGTTGCTTGACGTTGTTCATGAATGGTGTGACATCTCTTCTGTCTCCTCTACTCACCCCATATATATATATATATATATATATATATATATATATATATATATAATATATATATATATTATATATATATATATATATATATATATATATATATATATATATATATATATATATATATATATATATATATATATATATATATATATTATATATATATATATATATATATATATATATATATATATATATATATATATATATATATATATATATATATATATATAATATATATTATAATATATATATATATTATATATATATATATATATATTATATATATATATATATATATATATATATATATATATATATATATATATATATATTATATATATATATATATATATATATATATATATATATATATATATATATATATATATATATATATATATATATATATATATATATTATATATATATATATATATATATATATATATATATATATATATATATATATATATATATATGTATATATGTATATATATATATATATATATATATATATATATATATATATATATATATATATATATATATATATATATGTATATATATATGTGTATATATATGTGTATGTGTGTGTTTATATATATATATATATATATATATATATATATATATATATATGTATATGTATATATATATATGTGTATATATATATATATGTATATATGTATATATATGTATATATATATATATATATATATATATATATATATGTATATATATGTATGTATGTATATATATATATATATATATGTGTATGTGTATACATATATATAAATTTATATATAAATTTTTTATTTATTATTTTTATTTATTATTATTGTTATTATTATTGTTGTTTTTTTTTTTTTTTTTTTTTTTTTTGAGAGGAGTAATTATATAATAAGAAATTTTCTTGATGAATTCCTTTAATTATAAGACAGTTATTAATGTAAATATTTCCTATGAATTGTGCAGCGATAAGGTATTAGTTCGTAACTTTCCATTTATGAATTCAAATAAATTATTTATTTTTTCCGAAACATGCTGGGGATGTTTGTATAACTGTATTACTTAGGTAACAATTCGTATGCTTTCTCCCCTTTGATCAACAATGTTGTACTTAAGTCCTCAATTAACATATATGAGGGTTTGAATATTTCTTTTTTAAATGTTCGAAGTATTTTTCCTAAAATGAATGAAATTAAGCAACTTATTTGTAATGTGAATTTTGATGTAATGTGCTTTGTTGAAAGTTGGCTTAATGATGGTATCCCGGATGCCTCAATTAAGGTAGCTGGATTTAATGTAGTTAGATCAGATTGAAAGTTAGATAATTATAAAAGGGGTGAGGGGATTTGTGTTTTTATAAAATCTACGATTAATTATAAACTGGTTCTTCAATATTGCAGTTCAAATGTGGAAGCTCTTCTTATTGAACTATTATTGGAGAAGACTAAAGTATTATTGGTGGTGGTTTATAAGCCACCTAAAAAGAAATTTTGTGATGATCTTAAAAATATTTTTATAAATTATAGTATGAATTATAATGATATCATAGTATGTGGTGACTTTAATTGTGATCTTAAAAAGCTCAATAATTCTAATGCTAAAGAATTAACCAGTTTATTTTCCAAATTTTCTTTCAAAAATATAAATAATGAACCTACATGCTTTACTCAAACATCATCATCTTTATTGGACTTAATAGTAACTAACACGGATAAAGTGTTTTTTTTTTAAATCACGTTTCCATTGGTTTTACAGACCATGACTTGATTTTCTTTTCATACAACGTTAAACATAAAGCACGAAATCCTTCATTCACGTACCGAGACTTTAATCATATTGACTTGTCTAACCTGCTTGTCAAATGCGGATTGCTTAATTGGGAAGTTTTGTATTCTATACCTGATCCGTGTGATAAAGTTGGCCACCTTAATAATTCAATTAAGCACTTATTTGATGAGTGTGTACCATTGAAGACAGTTACAGTGAGGGAGAAACATGCCGCCTGGTTTAGTAACGAAATTAGAGAAATGATTAACTTTAGAAATTTTATATATCGCCGATGGAAGCAGACTAAAAACTTTCAACTGTATATAGAATACAAAATTCTAAGGAATAGAATTAACAAGATTATTAAATTGGCCAAAGTGAGGTATTTTTCTGCCGTTCTGAACCCTTCTTTACCCTCGAAAATATTTTGGAAGAACATTAGGTCCATTAATCCCTTATCATCAACTAATGAGAAATGTCCTAGTATATTCTCAGCCAATGAACTAAATAGCCATTTTGCAACTAACAGTGTTGATTTAACAGAGCCTGCCATAATTAATAATACAATAAATCCTTGTGATTCTTTAGAGAGCAGTTTTAGTTTTAATAATATAGATATAGTTGAACTTACTGATGCGATTGGTTCAATTAAATCGAATGCAAATGGTGTAGATGAAATACCAATTAAGTTTATCAAGCTTATTTTTCCCATAATTGGTTGCTACATATTGCATGTATTAAATAGTTTGATAACGTTCTCAATTTTCCCGCTAGAGTGGAAACATTCAATTATTGTTTCAATTCCTAAAAAGAAAAATTCAACTGCCTTATCGGATTTTCGACCGATTAGTCTACTTCCGGCTCTATCAAAGGTTTTTGAGAGAATACTCCAATCACAAATTCTGACGTATATTGAATCCAAAAATATGTTCTCGAAATTTCAATCAGCATATAGACGTAATCACAGTACTACTTCGGCACTTCTCCATATTTCTGATGACATTCGCAGAGCTATTGACTGTGGTAAAATTTGCTCTCTTGTATTATTGGATTTTAGCAAAGCTTTTGATACGATGTCACATCCAATTTTGATTAAGAAACTTCAGAACTGCTTTAAATTTTCTACATCTGCTTGTCGTTTAATTTTGTCATACTTATGTGAAAGATCACAGTCTGTTAAAATAGACTTAGAGGTATCCAATACTAGTTTTACTAACTGTGGTGTCCCACAAGGATCGGGTTTTGGACCTTTTCTGTTCATGCTATATATAAACGACTTAACAAATATCATTCAACATTGCAGTTACCATCTTTTCGCTGATGATTTGCAAATCTACAAATTTTGTAATCCGAGGGATATCTCCAATTGTATTGAAAAAGTTAATTCCGATATTAATTTAATAATACAATGGTCTAATAGGAATAAATTAAAAATTAACTGTAGTAAAACACAAAGTATAATTATATCCTTTTCTAATCGTTTAACTCTAAATCTGCCTAAAATAAAAGTTGCTGGCATGGAAATAAGCTTCTCTGAGTCTGTAAACAATTAAGGAATCATTTTTGATAAAACTATGAGCTGGAATCATCAAACTGAAGCTGTTTGCCGCAGGGTTGTTTTTTTACTAAGAATGTTGTGGGCCACTACTAAAGGATTTAATGCTAACCTTCGACTTCGAATCGTAAAAACGTATATCGTACTTCATTTTTTGTACGGTGATATTGTCTTATTTCAACTTAAACAAAAAAATGTTTATGACCTTCAAATGATTTTCAATTCTTGTGTCAGATATATTTATTGTTTACGGAAATTTGACCATATCTCTGATTACAGCGATTCAATATTAGGATGTTCACTTAAACAAATGTATGAGTTTCGCGTTTGTTTGTATATCTTTAAATTTTTGAAGTTTAACGACCCAACTTATATAATACACACAGAAAAATGGTCTATAAAATTTAAGAATTTTGAATTAAAAGCTAAGAATTTTGACAATAGATTTTGCGCAAAGCTTTCCGTTCTTTGATTTTAAGGTACAAAATCTTTTATTCTTAATGCCCACGAAAATCTTTCAAAATAAGACTTCTAGTTATAATTTTTAAAGATTTTTTGCTATAAAAATAAACAAAATTTTTATTGATAATTAAGTTTAAAATTTTTAATTAATATTACTTAAAATCTTAATTTTTAAGGTAATTATTCATAATTTTTAAAGAAAAATAATCATTTAATTTAAAGAAATGTTTCTTGGAAGGGTGAACACTTTCAATAGATGCCTCCATAAAAAAGTGTAAAAAAGATTAAATGAAAAATTGTTAATTTTATTTATATATGTACAAACATATTAATTTATTTCATTTTCTTATAATTTTCTCATATACAAACTCTCACATTAAATAAAATGTACATATTGATTAATTTATTTTTTACATATATATAATACAAAATTGCCATTGATAATAATTCAATTTAAAAACTTATATTATTTATATATTTACTCATTCATCCCATAAGTAAAAAAGATTGCATAGGTATGCATAATGCATTATATATATTTTATTTAAACGTAAAAAATTCTTAAATTCAAAAATATTCTTTTAGCCTAATCAGGTCAACACCGGCGACAATATTTTTATTAACAGGTGGACCAATTATTTCAGTTAAATCTATAAAATTCATTTCAAGCGCAACATCTTTAATAGAATAACAAAGATAATGCGGTATATAATGAATATTGTTATATTTTTTACCAACAATACTGATTTTTGATTTAAAATTATATCGAATATTTCAAAAATTTCTATATTACCATTAAGTCTGACAGCAACGAAATAGCCAATTTTAAATGTAGTTCCACGAAAAACCACTATTTCTGTGTGTAAATTCTCGTTAAAATTTATAGAATTAGCCAAATATTTAGAATATCGTTCTAATCGAAAATTGTCGTAAATAGCCTTATTTGACATTATAACTTCAGGTTCAAAAAAATCGTTTGATAGTAAATGATTAGAAAACTTTAGACCTGCATTTATAGACAATGTAAGAGGAATGTTGATTCGTGAATTAATGCTTCTTGCATATTGCTTATGAGTTTGATGTTCCGCTTCGAGTCGCAATGACCATAAATATTTTAAAGGGCCGCATTTGCGAATAATATTTGGGTAATGTACCATAAAATGATGTTTGGGCTTCAGTGTATCTTTAAACAACTCAAGATATAATAAATTATGTTGCTGAATCGAGTTTTCCAATTTGGACAATAAAATCTCATTGAATCGAGTTAATAACAGCATGTCTATTATAGAAATAAATAGAAGTAGAAATTTGTAAACTTTATTATTTTCAGGCACTATATTTCCAATCATAAGAGGAGGATAATGGAAAAAAATCCACATTTCTTTTGCTGTCATCTTAAAATTTTTGTTCTTTATATGATTTTTGTCTATTGGTTCATTTATATAGGCAATGTCAATTTCACCATAACAAAACATTTGCTTTCGATAGTTGAAATCATCTAAAGATATAATTTTTTTATCATAAATCAAATGATTGAGAATATGTGAAAGGTTATATTTGCATACTCCAAGGAATAAATCATGCATTATATCACATGAAACCATATCGATTACATGGATGCCATTAACTTCGGTAAATATACTTTTTTCTTTGATTCCAGTCAATGTTACGTCAGCTAATTCTAAATCAGCGGTGTAATTTAATTTATTTCGTAGAAAAGAATTAAATTCTCTTGTATCAGTTTGAGTTTGGGATTTTATCCTCTTACATAACCGACAGAAAGAAATTGAATTAAATGATAACATAGCCTAAAACACTGTTTAGGCCTAAATTATCTCCTAGAATTTGACCAAGTACAAAGTATAACTTGATGGATGATCTGTTAACAGTAATATCAATTCCATCGTTTTCTAAAGATTTAATTATTTCTATTAATGGCCTCAGAGAACGATTATTTCCAAATTTGTTCAAATCGCGAGATTTAATGAATCCAGCTTCAAAGATGTTTTTCAATTTCGATGATTGATGTATTGGTATGTTGGGGAATGTATAATAAATTCCACATACACTTTGTTTTCCCGAATGTGCTCCGAGAGCATCATTTACCTCAAAATCATCGAAATAAATGTGATAAGGGATAATTGTACGATTGCTATACTTTATTTTCTTCTCTTTCCATATTGAACCATTAATATAATTTTCGAGATCAGTTTTAGACTCTAAGCCATTAATATTTTCTATAACACTTTCAAAAATACCATCCATTTCAAAATATCTCTGAATTTGAAATCGTATATCCATTAAACACCCCTCTACTTGACTATTGTCTAATGCTGGTAAACCGTTCACTCAACCGTTCAACTTCGGTGATGTCATTGTTAATCAAAAAACCTTTTGGTTTGGAAAACAGTTTGTGTTTTTCCAAATATTTTAAAAATGTATATTCTGAATTGAAATTTTCAAAAGGATTTTGTAATATTTTTACAAGATTATTAAAACTTATTTTTGATTCGTCCTTGATTTCAGTAGAGAAATGAGAAAGTTGCTCAGCTATAGGGTTCAAAAGCAAATCTTTCACAGAATTTTGAATGGTAAGCACTGTTTTCCTTGGAAAACTATTTTTGCTGTGTAGATCAAGTAAAAATTGCAATGTACATTTTTCAAAGTTTTCAAAAATTTTACGATGCATTAAAGATGGTTCATTATCAGAGTTTGCTAAAGAATTTGAGTTTAAAATCTCGGAACTAGAAGCTATGGCATCAAAACTAGATGAACATGGTTGATTACAAGAGATTTCGTAAGAATTATTTAAGTTCATTGGAACGGACTGAATGGTTTTATTAGAAATGACTGTTTGAATGTTAGAACGATTTTCTGATTCATGTTTTCTCAAATGATTTTCATATTTGTATATATTTTGAAAAATTTGAAAACAACTGTTTAGTTTGCATTCAAATTTATAAATAGAAGGAACTAGATGAATGTATTTTAAATGTTTTATAATTAATTTAGAATAGAAATATTTTTGATCACATAAAAAGCAAGCGAACGTGGTATTTTTTGTCGAATTTAAACTGTTTGCCATTGATTAAACTTATCAATAACTTTTTTAATTTCTCTCTCCTTACAGTCTATGCCAAAGAAATATTCTTGAAAAAAATACCACGCTTGCTTGCTTATATTCGAATATTCTAAGTTAAATACATACGCAATTTTTATCAATGTATCTATGCTTTTTCTTATAGAACCGGGTTTATATTTTATGTCGTCGAAATATATAAAAAAATCTTCAATCTGCTTTATTGATGGTCCAACCATTATTATACGGGGCTGAATTTTTCCATTTTCCGTTTGTTTAATTTTTTCCAAATTTGATTGTAGCTCATTTAAATTCCCAATCAGAAGCATAAAATCTTGCTGGCCATCTGATATCGTTGGTTTTATTTTAGGAGATATCCGCTTTGGTTGAATAATGGCTTGTAAAAGCATTGCAATCATTGCGTCTTTCGAATCTAAATTTTACATAAAGTAGCAAATTAATTTTCTTAAATAAATATTTATAAACATTCAAAATACAATTTGATGCGTCTTACTTTGATTTATATCTTTGTCAGTTTTCAATCCTTGTAAAACGTTCCGATTCCTTGGGTCTTTAATTTCCAAACTATAAATTTCTATGGCTATTTTAATAAAATCATCATATCGATCTAACAGCAAACCCGATTTTTTAGGAAACATTGAATCAAAATCTATGTCAATCTGCATAAAGAAACAAAATATTTTTTTAAAACATTCATTAGAAAATATAATTATTTGCAATTATATTGTTTACCAGCTGATAACCAAGGTGATTTGTATACAAGGGCCAGTCAATAAAAAATTGGTGTATATTTTTATCCAAAGAATGATTGAATATATTGATTCGTTGTGTTGCGGTTGCCTGCCATTTTTCCAAAATCAAACTCCATGGTTCTAAATTGTTTGCTAGCCACGTCTTGTCTTCACGAAACTGTTCTGTAAAATAATGAAATGTAAAAGTTATCATTATATCAATTTAAAAATGTCAAATAAAAGTAATTTGCAATACCCGAAATTGTTACAGGATTCTCAAAATCATCAGTAGACTCAGTAGACTTTCCTTGGCGGGGAGTATAATAGTCCAGCTGAAACAGTAAATTAAATTATGACACTGCACGTTTTGTTTTAATAGACTTAACTAACCCAATTTTCTGATTTAAAAGTATCTGCAATATTTTTAGCGATTTTTTCTAAATCTGGAGGCTTCAAAAAATATTTCCGTGACATATAATAAGAAATAAGGCAATGAACTAAAGCCTTTTGATGATTTTTAGTTATAAAATTATTTTTTTGTAAAATTCAAGTAAAATTTGACCTTGAATAAAAGTTTCTAGAATTTGTGTAATAGTCGGACTTGATTCGAATGGTACCCGTGTATTATTTGAACTGTAAGAAACATAAGCACGCAAAATTAGTTTTGAGATATGATTCATGTATAGCACATTAGGTACCTTAAATTAAATGAAGTGCTACTTGAAGGTGTGTTTGGGCTGGATCGGGATGGAACAATTTTCTGTTGTTCCTGCACCCATTTTATGACATCGGTGTTGACTGATTTAGTGTCGGCTGTTCTTGCAATTGGCATTCCCTGCAAAATATACAATTTGTACAACAATTATTAAACAAAATTACGATTTAATTTTAATGTTAATATCATGTAAACCTACCAGTTTAGTTCTCCATTCGTTTAGGCCGGCTTTAAAGAGGAATTTCTCTCCTTTTGCGAATCCATTAAACAAATCATCTATATCCTCTTTGGTCATAATTTTTAGAACTTCAAGAGTTATTTTGTTTGCCACTAACAGTTGAAATGTAGCAATAGATGTAATCCCGAACGACTCCACAACATTTTTAAAATCAATGTCTATTTCTATAACAGCGTCCTCACTCACAGCAGAAGGGATATCAGGTACTATTATCAACCTGCTGGAATTAATTGAATCAATATTTGTGGGATCAAATTGCATTAAAAATGATCCCGCGGAATTATTGAAAGTAGCGCTATTCTCAAGGTTACCACTTATGGTTAAAGCATCAGAAGCTTTATCCGCCATAATAAATTATTAATAAATTTAACTGTTCAATTTTAATTTCACACTTTCACTTTCATTAAATTAATCACTTAAAACACTAATTATCCTTCACTTAGCCCCAAATTGAACTTTTCCACCACAAAACATTACAAACTTTAATTAATTATTAAACTTAAACAAAATGTCCACAATTTTAATACGTTTGTCTAGAACAAAGCCAGGATTGAACATGTTCAAATATTATTATAGAAAAGAAACGGTAATAACTGTTTAATAAAACGTTACATAGATTTAAGGGACCGTTTTCATAGTATTATAAATTTGGGAAATAAATTTAAAGAAAATTGTATTTAATAATTATAGCCATCTTTACCATTAATTTAATGTGTCAATACTGCCTTAGAATTTAAAGAAACAAATTCTTATTTGATAAAAAAACTTAATTTCCAAAGATTTTTTTTTTAAATCTATAGAATAAGGATCATCAAAACTAAAACGAGTGAATACGACTGTTAAAGGATTTTCGTACTTAAAAATAAAGAATATTGTTTGTTTATATTCAAGATTAAAGTTATAATTAATAAGAAAATGGTTATAAAAATTAATAAACTTCCGTTTCTTAAAATCAAAACCGTGCAATCCTTAAAATCAAGAACCCACTTTTTTCTTCGTGTAAAGTAAAGTCTCAGCTTCTGTGCCAATAACACGTGATTAATGCAATCAAATGCTTTAGAAAAATCAAGTAGTACCAAAACAGAAAAATAAGACTGATTCATACTATGTAATAAATCGTAGTACACTTTACTTAAAGCCGTAGTCGTAGAGTGATTGCATCTATAACCAGACTGAAATGGATCTAGTAAACTATTTTCATCAAGAATGCCTCATTTGTCGACATATAAGAATCTCAAATACTTTAGATAAATAAGGTAAAATACTAATTGGCCGAAAATCAGATGTTTGTGAAGGTGTTGAGACTTTAGGTATGGGAATTACAATTGCTATCTTCCACGACTCAGGAAAAATACACGAAGTAATTATGTAATTGAAAATATGTGTACAATAAGGTAAAATAACAGGTAATAATATTTTTATGAGTTTAGGTACTATATTATTATGCCCAGTCGCATTAGATTTAACTTGAAGAAGCGCCATCGCAACCTCAGTTTCACTAAATGTTGTAAAATTCAACTCATTGCTGAAATTATTATCCACCTAGGTCATCGGTAGTACAATTGGCTTATTAGGCACACTTGAAAACTGCATATTAAACTCCTCAGCAGTAAAATTAACACCACTCTCATTAGAGGGCATCATCCCCAAACGTCTTATGACTCTCCAGATATTACCATTGTGGTTGTTTGGATTTAGATTTTCAAAATAAAACTTTCTTTTAGAATCACGAATCAGACGGGTAGTCATATTGCGTAATTTCTTGTGAAATAACCAGTCATCTCTATTTTTACTTTTACGCCACACTAGTAAAGCACCATCACGTTTTTTCATGGACTCCAAGATAGCAGAATTGAACCATGGAGCTACCTTGTTATGATGCAATTTACGCTTGATAGGGACGTGATGGTTTAATAATTTTGTAAAAATATTATTGAAACATTTAACTTTACTGTTTACATCAGAACATAAATAAATGCTTGACCAATCTTCTGATAAACTGTCTTTAATAAATAATTCCTCATTTAGTTTACAGAAATCACGGACGAACTGATATTTAGCCTTTGGCCGTGGATATTGACATCTATAACATATAAAAATCATGTCATTGATTGATTGATTGATTGATTAGAATGTACGGCCAAGGACGAACCAGGAACTCCCGGAATGCCGGGCACCACCGTACACCCGTGTTACATATAACAAAACCGAAGGAGTGGATGGAATGTTAGTTATAATAGACTCGACCCGGTTGCAGACACCTAAGCGATCGATAGTTAGTGTTTTTTTTTGTGGCGAAGGGAAAGGAAGGGTAAGTCAGTAATGACAGAATTGGTTCGGTTTCCTGGTAGCCAATATTCAAAGTACTGTTAGTTAGCACAAGACAATCACAATGAGCTGCTCTGCATTTCGTCATATATTATCAGGAACTCCAATCTGCAATCATTTTTCTGTAATCTTGCAGTGTTTCTCTAAAAAAATATCTATTAATGGCCTGATTTCTGCAAACCGTAGGCTGTGATAAATTGCATTAGTTTTACCTTAAATCTACAAATTAATTAATTCAGCATATTATTGCTAAAATTTAAAAGTGTTAGTTAGAATATAATAATAAAGTAGTATAATAAAATAATAATATAATAATATAAGTACATGAACATCTAAAATATAAAAACAAGAATATAAAAACACAAGAATACAAAAACATAAAATATAAAAATGAAAGCACACAAAAATACGAAATTATCTAAATATAAATATTAATAAAAATATAACTTTACGATAATTTAATAATATAACCTATCAAAAGCCCCCAAAAGATGCAAAAACAACACCACAAACCATTGGGTCATTTCCAAAAAAATATAAAATTCTAAATTCAAAAATATACAAAATTTATAGCCCTCGCCAACCCTGCCTCAAATCTCAAAAAATGATTACTCAAAATCGAAAAAGTCCAAAAGGCTTCCGATCGAGACAACCGATACACTCATCAAAAGCCTTCAATACATGTAATAACACCACCGTAAATCATTAGTTCATCCTCAAAAAATGTAAAATCCAAAAATGCACCAAAAAAGGGTACCGCCTATGCCAATTTCCGCCTCGAATCGAAAACAAATGGTGACTTAAAACTGAAAACCTTCAAAATTATCCGACCGGGATGACCGATATATCCATTAAATTCCTTCAAAACATGCAAAAACACTACCACAAATCAATTTTTCATTCTCAAAAAAATTTAAAAATTTAAATTCCAAAAACAAACAAAAGCTTCAGCCTGGTCGCCTCGTAAAAGACACAGCTGCAACCACCAAAGACGAAGTCCATTTACAGCAGGCCTCCAAAAACCATTGCCAACACCGCTCGAAACCCAAGCTATCCCTCACAACCCAAACATCGTCAAAACCAAAGCGGTGCGAACGAACCGGCACGGTTGTCAGCCACCAACAACTCCGCTGCATCCGAACTCACATCCAACGGCCCAGCCGCACACAAACTACAAAGCAAACACAACCAACAAAGCACCACACCCCACCCCCACGCCATTTCCAAAATCCAAACCACAATTGATTCACATTAGGGATGTACCATTGAGCGGAAACATCGATATCTTACATCAATATTAACATCGGTACCTCTACATTGATACGTGTAAAACATCGAATTTCAAACATCTATGTCATCGATACATCGATAATTATGACAAAAGTCATACTAAAATTAAATTCAAAAAAATGTAAAAAAACATCAAATAAATTTATCACTTTCTCAGTAACTTTCTCCAAATATCTCAAAGCCTATAAAAGACACAGTTTCGTTGTTTTGTTACTGTCAGCCCGGCTTTATAACATATAAAAATCATGTCATGATCAGAAATTCCAGGTAAAGCAGTTTGTCCGAGAATAATTATTTGGTCACAATCCATGCTTGCTACCATCATTAAATCCAAAGTGGAGGACAATCTCGTATTGGAAAATGGCAAAATTTCAATAGAGAGTGAAATCATTGAATCTGCAAAGTGCCTAGCTGCCGCTACTGGATCGACCATATTTAAATTGAAATCACCCATAATTACAATACGATGATATTCATTCACCGAGTTTGATATAAATGCAATAATTTCATTAGCCTGTGTAATGGAACACACACAGAACTTCATTGTGAACTTCATTTTGGAATAACAGATTCCTGATAGGAATAATATATTCTTTGATTTCTCTCCGTGTGTATATATATATTTTTTTTATTTTAAATATACATATATATATATATATATATATATATATATATATATATATATATATATATATATATATATATATATATATATATATATATATATATATATATATATATATATATATATATATATATATATATATATATATATATATATTGGTATTTGTTTGGTATTTTTCGTATAATTTTTTATTTAACAATTTATAAAAACTAAGCACAGAAAACTAAGAAAATGGGAAATTGTAAAAGGAAAATCTTGATATAGATTTTGCTCTATAATTTGCAAACATATTGTTTGAAACATAAAATTTCCAAATACTTTTGCCGATGACTGTATAGTTTATATATATATATATATATATATATATATATATATATATATATATATATATATATAGCCCTCTTTATTGTAGCATGTGAAATGAAAAACGCACGTTATAAAAAAGGAATGTTCGTTGCAACGCGACATTTTTTATTTAGGACCAGATGGTGTTTGATTAATTTAAATTAATGAGAACCCGAGGATTTATCGAAACAGGTGAGTTTTTTTTAAATATATATATATATATATATATATATATATATATATATATATATATATATATATATATATAAAACAGGTGAAGAATCCTTTTTATTATTATTTTTTTTTTTTTACATAATTTTTGTTGGAAACAAAAAAAGGAAATAATCAATCAAGGATTAGATTTGTGTATAACGCGCGACAGGTGGTTTATTTATAGAGGATTCTTTTTTTCTGATCCCAATTCCCATATTATAAGTCCACACATACATATAAAAAAAAAAGTATTAAAAATTAAACCAATCGAACGAGGATCAGGAATAAAAGGATCAGTTGATATTTGGTTTGGGTGTATGTAGTTAAAAAAAAAAAAAAGTTAATTTATTTTAGTTGCTATGAATTTTTTTTTTTTTTTTTATCATTTCGCGCTTATCCCACCAATTGTTTCAATGCAATTTTATACTTTAGAAATGAATTTTACGATAAGATTTGAATAATCATCTAATTATTTATTAGGTTGGCACATA
Organism: Tipula confusa; assembly: GCA_963556175.1. Classification (NCBI taxonomy): domain Eukaryota; kingdom Metazoa; phylum Arthropoda; class Insecta; order Diptera; family Tipulidae; genus Tipula; species Tipula confusa. The sequence goes on along the minus strand of OY744478.1, from coordinate 10,484,772 downwards.
TTTTATATACAATTTCTTTTTTTTTTTTTTGGACTTTGATTTACGTCATTGTACAAATGGCCTCACCTTAATGCCGTTACATATGTATGTATGTATAATAAAAACGGTAAATATGCGTGTACGATTATATTACTTGATCGAGTTGGAATGAAATGATTATAATAACTGAAGCACGCTGAAAAACTATAATAAATAGTTCATATACGCGGTTTTTATTTATATTCGCATATTTCATAAGTAAAACAAAAAAAAACGTTATATACCTACATACATGTTTATAAATACACTTTGCGGCCACACACTGCTGGTTTTTTATATGTATCGCGTGTTTCGCGATATTCGCATTTGGTGTTTAATGTTGCTTTTGCTGTTTGATTTCAATCAAGTCATATTAAAAATAAAACAAACGAGTATGTGAATCGCGAATTGCATGCAGTTTCTATATATTTCTATTTTTCTATATGTAGTGGAGATAGTAAAAAAAAAAAACTTGGACACCGCGACTTTTTTTTTTTTTTTTTTTTTTTTTTATTTCTTCTTAATATTTAAATTTGAGTATTTGGGAATAAAAAAAAAAATGGCACTACACACAAGTGTAAGTGAAAGTGGATGCATCGCGCGCACAAAATGGTCGTGGTGTGGTGTTGTTGTAACGAATTAATTTCAAAAACAGAAATGAAAAAAAAAATGAGAATATTATGGGGGGAATTGCGGTTTTATTGTGTGCACGATTCCTTTCGCGATTCTTTTGTATGCATGGTGTATTGTTGGTTTTAAAGTTTATTGATTTAAAATTCCCTAACGGTATAAAAGTAATTGAATATATTAAATGTAGTTTTATGTGTCTGCACAATAGTTTCGCTTTTGGTTCGATTTTTTACTCGCCTTTTAACAAACTTTTGTATATATATCGTGCACACATAAAGAAAGAACATATTGTGTAGCATGCAATTTATGAACTTTAAAAACTGATAGATTTGAACTAAGGCTGGATATATAAGTGTGAGAGATACTATATAACTATATATATATATATATATACATGTATATATATATATAAGCATGCGTTTTTAAGCTGATTACGTCTCTGCTATCAAACAGGGGCATTTGCAAGAGATATCCGACACATATATACGTACTGTGTAATCTGTTGTTTTACTCAGTAGACATACAATATTTGAACTTAATGTATCTTCTCTTTTCATTTATATATTTTCTTTAAATTAAATTTTTTTTTTTTAATATTTTTTTTTTTTTAATTTTTTGAATTTCTATCTTTTTTGTCTGTTTAATTCTGAATTAAATTTCTTTAGTTCGTGTTATGTTCTGGTAGAGTGGTTCAAGAAAATGGATTAAGTGAAATTAATAACCAATATTTAAAATATTTTTTATAAATATTTATATATAAAGCTACATAAAAGTAAAAATAAAAATAAATAAAACATTATGTCCTGCATGAACGTAATAAGTACAACTTCGCGAAATTATGTTATGGTCTTAAAGATGATGATGGTGTTGTGATATTAACTTAACAAATATATTGTATTTATATATATATATATATATATATATATATATATATATATATATATGTATATATATATATATATATATATATATATATATATATATATATAAAGTGTGGTGGAAAATTGTGTGAAAATTATTTTAAATATACCTTGTATATATTTAAATATTACAAAATTTTTTTTTAATTTATTACAATAATTAATAACATAAAATATATAAACTTATATATATATATATATATATATATATATATATATATATATATATATATATATATATATATATATATATATATATATATATAAATATATATTTATATATATACATATATATATAGAAAATGTTACGGAAAACTAGTAAAAACAAATTAATATTTTTATTGCAATATGTAAAAAAAAAATGTTTAATTTCTTTTTTATTTTTAATTATAATCGATTCAATTCGACTATCGAATTGTAATCATAGTGAATTAAATTATAATAATAATGTTAGTAATAGTAACATTGATAAATTAAATAACATGAATAATAATACACAAATTTATTCATTAATATCACCGTTTAATTCAAAACATACTAATCTAACACCAATAAATTATAACTTAAATAATAGTAATAATAATAATAATAATAATATTAATAATAATAAAAATAATAGCAATTATAAACATAATTATAATACAACAAATAAGATAAAATACGATCGTGATAATAACATAATTAGTTATAGTAATGGAACAATAAAACCGTTATTGATCCCACATGATAATTATAGTGACAATAGTAAAATAGAATTATACGAGGATGATATAGATATTGCGGATGAGCATAATACAAGCGAAGGATATGACCATCTATTCTACCAGAATATATTCCAAAATAGTCATCATACGACAACGATGAATACTAATCAAAATTCTAATTCAAAACCTAATTATAATCATATAACAAGTTGTAATGCGTGCCGTTTACGCGAAGAACTAAAATCAAATAGTTTATCATCTATACAAGCACATGTTTTACAAAAATTAGGATTTAGTAATCCACCAAATATATCACGTGAAAATCCTCCGCCGCCCGTGCCCGAAAGTATAATTAAAGATTTTTATAATAGCACTGGCTATCCGTATTATAAAAAATCGAAATGGTCCGAAGACAATATCGATCGATTGTACGATGATCATATGATGATGAGCGATGATCCAAATAGTTATACAACAAAATTTCAGCCAAGCGAAGAAATTATTGAAGAGGATGATGATTATTTTTCTGTAACCGAAAAAATTTATGCCTTTCCAACTAGTAAGTTTTCGCATATATATAAATACATAATATATGATTTACTTAAATTACATTTTTATTTTTTTTTTTTTTTTTTTTGTAATGAAAGGATTCTTTTAATCCTTTTGTCTCAGAAACTAAAAAAAAAAAAATAATGATATGTAAACTACCTTTATAATTTTAGTTTTACAATTTTGGTATCCAATTTAATTTTATATTATAATATGTGTGTGTGTATGTGTGTGTGTGTATGTTTTTAAGAAACATTAGATTAGTTTTCAATAATTCGAAATAAAATGTTATAAATGGATTGAATTTTTTGAAAACTAAAATTTTTTGTTCGATACGTGTTGTCTGCACTGTATATACATATATAGATTTTATTTATCGCACTCATGATTATGCATTATATCCATTTGATTTGTATTTGTATTAGATGTAAACTAAATCGTTCAAATTTCGATAAATATCTTTGCAAAAATATCGAATTTTGTAATTTAAAGAAATTAAAATTGTCATTTTAATGATGGTCGGAAAAGCACTTCTTCTCACACACAACGCCTAAGTACCGCTTCATTTGCAATTCTGCTTCATCTATATTTAGATTACATTCGGTTTTAAGCACAGAATTCATCATAATTAAATTTCACGGGCCTTTTTAATAAAAATCACCTAAAATTGTATTCACTCGTTGAACTTCATAAAGGATTGGTTTTAGATAGCCAATCTTTAGATCAACATCAAACATTTTAAAAAGACTCAATATTTTAAAAAAAATTTTCTTCCTGCTCTGCCATATGTAAATATGTTTTCAACATATTGATTGTGAATTCTTGTAGCAGCAGATTGCCATAAACCTTTGTCACAATGCCAAAACATTCAATATGTTAACTAAATATTTGATAACGCTTACATCCGTAGACCCATCTACAAGAAGACTAAATGGACTTTGACCAATATCCTTTTTTATATTAGTTTTAAAATATGGTATGTTCTTTATTATTTCTGTGCACTTTCGACTACTTTCTTCTGCTACGTGACTAGCGGTTAGCGTTGTCGTCACCTTGAATTGTATGCTTGTTTGTCTGGCCGTTAACATGGTGCTCGAGATTTGAATACATTGGTTGTTTTAAAAACTTGCATTCTACCGAATTATCTTTTAAAATTATCCAATATTTAAATTTTATGTAATTGACAACTGGAGCATGACACCAAGCGGAAAACTATGAAATATGTCTTGTTACACACCTTTGAAGTTTATAAATTTTGTTAATAAAGTTCTATGGCAAAGTGGTTGAATCCTCTATGTTAGTATTAATATTTTTATTAATAAAACTGAAGGAATTAGTAGTGAAATCCCTAATAATTAGCTTGTTTAAATATTTGTGCCTTGATAGTTCTAGAGTTTATTTATTTAAAAATTTAATTCAGAAAAATTTTATTTTAGTTAGTTATAGGTAATCTAAAAAACACGTCAAAATACATCCCGGCTATCACCTACAAATAACCTGATATATCCTTATTTAGTTTTTCAAAAGTCGTGCAAAATAATCTCACCGAACTAAATAAATAGATTACTGTTTTAATAATCGAGAAAGAAGTTTTCTAATCATTTTTTGTTCAATATCCAACTTCGGCATAGAAAATCTTCGATCATGTAAACCTAATCCGAACTCTAGCTGTAGCAAGCGACTTGCACGCTATATTAAATTACTTAAGATGCATTTGGTCACTTTTTTTTCAACAGCCCTGAATTTAAAAGCCCGTTGTGGTTTTTATCGAAGTAAACTTCAGCTGGTCTTATATATTACATCGTATGCTGAGTATTGTGACATTATGGGCTTACAGATAAGAGACTTATAACTATAACTGGAACCCCATATGGTAATTTTGAATGCGTTACTTGGTGTGAAGATATACAGTTCTATTAGTTTTTTAACCAAAACTGAAAATATGTAATATATTTTTTATTATAAATTTATTATACCTTATTATAATTAATCAAAATAATTTTTAACTGTTTGTTAATGTTGTTATTTCATATGACGAACAAGGGCTAGTTTTATTTTTTCCGAAAGAGGCGCTTTTCCTATTTTTATAATCGTCAATATTCCGCAAATCAATTCACAAAAATTATTCACAAACTAATTCACAAAAATAAAGTAATTACCAAAATCTTTAAAGAAAATAAAGTTATATTTTTAATATATTGTTTAAACAATTTTATAATTTTATACGAATTTATAAATTTATTTTGCGCAACATAAATTACGAAAATCACGTAAATACGTTGAAATTATAACCATAGAGCTACCAATAGTATAGTGGAAGAGGTTTAACGCCCAGTAAACAAATGAAATAGATTTCATTACGTTGTATTAAATGCAAATGAAAATTTATTTAATTGCAAATTTGTAAATACAAAATCCAGTAAATAAAATTGATGATTAGATCGATTCTAGACAAATAATCAGTTAACTGGATTTTGCAAACTAATCAAGTTAAACGTAATGAATTCCAGTCAAATTTGTCTGACTCCTTCATGGATTACCGAAACCACGTTCCATGCCAGTACAGGATGGCTGATACTGGATATAATTATGATATATATATATATATATATATATATATATATATATATATATATATATATATATAAAATAATTTCAGTTATTCTGGTTAAAATCCAGCATTTATAAAAAATTCGATCGCCTCAGATTGCAGAGACCAAACTACAAAAATTCTGTCAAATACATGTATCTGGCACAATTTTTGAAGTTTGATCGCAGTGATGCGAGATTTTACAGTTGAAATTTCCCGCCCATGCAACAAAAATTCTCGATTTTCCCTAAAGATCAGCTAAAGATTTACAGTGTTTTCTGCTAGAAATATTTAAAGCCACTTCAGGATTTATGAACTCAATTGTTCTGAAAAATTTGTCATTAACAGGAAGTTTTTGAAGAATTTTATGAATACATTTTTCAAAAACTTTTCTACAATTTTTATTTCGAGTTTTTGTTCTTTCCAAAAATAGCCAGTGCTATTTTCCAGAACGTTTAAATTTAAATATTCGGCCAAATCCGCGCCTCTTCTAAAATCTTATATGGTAAGTTTCGTGTCATCATTCACAAAGCAAGACAACCTAATTTTTTTGTAAATATTTAAAATGCACGGATCTTGTAGTGGCCGGTAAAATGATTTTACGCTTCAGTGTTTCAAAATATTCCTGAAATTTAAATAACACGGTGGCGCATTTTGGGCTTTTAGCAACATATGTTTCTGTACCCCTAAGAGAATTCTTAATATCATAAGGCAGAAATTCCATTGCGGACTTTACTACTAGAGCCGATGAGTGGCAAATGCATTTAGATAATACAAAAGGGTGATCGACATCGTTCTGAAGCATGGTAAAAAATTAATTGTAGCCATTCCAATTATGTTTTGAATTGGAATATTTCGCTTCAATAAACAATGGTCATATATAGATTTGGCAGAGCAGTCTGTAGCATTGCAATAGTTGAGCGCTAGTTATCCTGGAGATTTATACTCGACGTTTCTAAGATGCTACAATATGTCAAAAACGCGCTCTTCAATACACCAAGATAAACTTAAAAATTGCTAATCGCGTTAGTCGTTGTGTACACTTTGTTCGGCCTAAAATTATATCCTTACAAATTTTTCAATCTACAAATATATATTTGAGTAGAGAAATTAATGATTCAACTACTTGTAATGAAACAATAGTGTCTTGCTTAGCATGTCCACTTTTAACAAAAAAAAAATTTGTATTTCTCACCATAATAATGCCGTTTCAATTCGCTACTGCCACAAATGACTGACGACTTACACGCCTTGCAAAATGCTTTAGTTCTGTCGTTTTTGACTGGGAGCAACCAATCTTTAAATTCTTGAAAGTTTTCACCTTTTTTAGGTTTCATTTTCATTTTTAGTTGTACGCTTTTTTGGGAGTATCGGACCAATTATCATGTTTCCATACAAGACATTAATAACAAATAATGTAACAGTTTCCATTTACAAGACTTAAGTGTTTTTCCCGTTTTTCCGTCGGAAGCTACTGAAACTAAGCATTTTTCAAACCTTTATATATATATATATATATATATATATATATATATATATATATATATATAACAATGAGACATGCTATACGAATTTTTTTTTTGTAATAGTTCAATTCTCATTCGTAGATGGCTATAGCGTAGGATGGGTATACATCATTTAAGCATTAATACGATTATTTGCAAACATACAACTTTTATTAAATAGGTTTACTTATTCAGATTATGTATACGAACAGTTAGATCTTGTTCTGTGTCAACTTTCCAACTTAATTCAAATAAATATATCATTAATGAGGTACATTAAAAATTTATTGCATTAAACATACAAATATTGCATACTTTCCACGATCGTTAAAATGAACACCATGACCTCTGCAAAAAGATATCCTTATGCAATATTGATGGTACGTTTCTTTGAATAGATTTTCGACAATATATATTGCCGGAGAAGAAATATTGAAATTAATATACGTTTAAAATATTTAGTTTCTATAAAGCTTTCTATGTATGTATTTTAGGGCACTCGAAACATAAAACTTTATAAATTTTCAAATTTGTACACAAACCATTACAATACAGATTGGTAATACCCATTCGCGGCGGTGCTGCTACGAAAATAGCGGCAAGGATTGAACTATAAGCATGCCCCATAACAAATTAAAAAAGTAATCAAAATGTAAACCCTGAAAACAGTTAAAAATCATCGAAGTTATGATCATAGAAAATAAAACAAGTAGAACAATGGAACAAAATGAAAAACGTAATAAATTAAGTAAAAAATAATATTAAAATTCCTGTCAAAAGATGGGGTATTATCAAAAAAAAAAACTATAAACTGTCACTTATGTATTTATATATATATTTATATATATATATATATATATATATATATATATATATATATATATATATATATATATATATATATATATATATATTAAATATCGAATTTTCAATCAATAATTTAATTAATTTTCAAAACCAAACTTCCTCAAATTGTATCTTAAATTTCTGAAATTATAAAATTTTAAAACTTAGAATTGGATTTAAAATTGGAATAATAAAACCTGAAAATAATTTTAATGAATTTCAAAATTAACTCAATTTTGAAATTTAAAACTTGTAATGTTTTATGAAAATTTTAAGGAATTTTAAATTATAGAATTTCTATATAATTTTTACTTAACTTGGAAATTGAATTAAATTAAAATTCTAAAACTTTTAAGATTGTTACTAAAATTTAACTGTCAAACATAATTTATCCAAATTGAAAATATTTATTATTTTTAAAGGCTTTTTCGGCCTGTACTGAATCAACAATCTTGCTCCATCGCCATAATTTGTTGTGTGCGCTTTATAATAATTCATGACCCCGTAGATTTCTGCTAGGCATCTTCAAATATAATAACTCCAAAATAGATGGAGCGTCGATGTGATGGATTAAAACGTTCCCAATAAAAATTTAGCAACTTGCGTCTGTTTTCTAGTGTTTAGCCATCTTATAGATTTTACAGCCCGTTGAATGGCCGACCATATATTTCTTTTGAATATGCTCTAGTTTTGGTTATAAACATCGTGCCCTAAGGATGATATAGTATATTAATTGTCTGTATTCTAATGTAATGCTCATTAAAAATTCACACTTAGTGATTTTAGTTTTTCCCTAAAACACTGTTTCCTTCTACAAATGCTTCTGAGTGGTTCTTCTATTTCTATAATTATACAAAAATTTAGTACTCTAAACGAAGTATTATACTTCGTAAAGACACATTGTTTTGGCGAATTATATAAGATAGAAGCTAGGCAAATTTCAACATTCTTGCATTTTTATTCAAATTTTTAATTTATTCTTCTGGAATAAAAGCCAGAATTTTTTAACAAAAAAATGAATTTTGCCATAGCTTCAATTAAGTTTAGTTTCGACCTAATCTAAGAAACAATGAATTTAAATTTGAATTCCAAATTAAGAAAATTCAGTCGTCTCATCAGACTGCAGCGACCAAACTACATATTTTATGATATATTTGACATAAAGCACACTCGGGATTGTAGCACACTTGGAAATTTTGTTCCAAAATTCATGTGTACACCACTAAAGATAACACCTGTCTAAAGATTAAATGACAATGAAGAAAATTCTAATAGAAGAAAAAAATTATAATATTGGCATCGCACCCAGTAACCCATAAACGTGCTCCATTATAATAGTGGCGAATAATTATTTTATATTGCGTTACTATGATTCATTCATAAATACAATGCGAGCAACTATCAAAACTCTGTACATAAGTTTCTATATACGTAAGCTAGATAGTCTACCAAAAAATATGTTTAATTCATTATGTCTAATACTTATAATATATACATTAGATATATTAAATGAGATCAACGATCTTTATGTAGCTACCCACGACACAATGTGTGTGTGTGTATGTATGACTTTTGAACATCAAGGTATATAACCTAGAGTTGCATCTATATTTCTTCACTATATATTCCAAGGGTCAACGGAAATTTGTAATTCGCTAAAATTATGCATTCTCATTTTTTGCACTTCCGTTTTTAACTCTCTTTTTCTTTCTTTATTTTCTCATTTGGTTTAGTAAATTATATATTTTTTTGCACTTTATGTATGAGTATCTCCATTGATATGTACCGATTTCTTTCTTAACGAATTCTCAATTCAAACATCAGATTTGTATGACCATGGGACTTTTGTTTTTATTTTTTATTTTTTTTTTTATGTTTGAAATTAAAATTCGATTGAATGATCATTACATACAAATATAAAACTACGTTAATTTTAAAGTATATACTTTTAACTAAGTGTATTATAAAATGATTACGTTGACCCGAATAGTAGTTAAGGTCATGCATTGTCGCGACTAACAATAAAAATCAATAAATATATATTTGCACAGTAATCGAACTTGGTTTGGATATTAAATATTTAAATATTTTTGAAAATTTACAAAATTTTATAAATATCAACATCTTTTTGGTGTTAAATGTAGGATTAAGGTAGAATACATATAATCTTTATAAAGATCATTCAACTGCTAATATTATTACAATGACAGTTTGTAGAAAAAGTGAAAATGGAAAATAATAAAATGGTAATGAATAAATTATGATTTTCGATCAGCTGCGTATCTTAAACATGAGCTCATCATTTTACACAAAACTATTAAATAATAATAAATTTCTCTATTTGCAACAAGAGATTATTTACTGCAAGTTTAAAACAAAATTTATGAATGAAATTTTTTCTAAATTGGATTGAAGGAGAGATAAAACAATAAGTTTAAATGATTGCGATATAAAATCAAGTTCAACCTTGTTTAAAACTGTGTCGATAGATTTTATTTTTTCTCATTGTAGTTTGATTTTTAAATAAAGTTTATAGAAGTTTATGAATTTTTCGTTTGATGAAGCTTAGATGACCTACGACGGATTATGCCTGGAGTTTCATAAAAATGTAACACTTTTCCTTAAAATATCTTTATATTTTTATATTTTTATATCTTTATATCTTTATATCTTTATATCTTTATATCTTTATATCTTTATATCTCTATATCTTTATATCTTTATATCTTTATATCTTTATATCTTTATATCTTTATATCTTTATATCTTTATATCTTTATATCTTTATATCTTTATATCTTCATATCTTCATATCTTCATATCTTCATATCTTCATATCTTCATATCTTCATATCTTCATATCTTCATATCTTCATATCTTCATATCTTCATATCTTCATATATTCATATCTTCATATCTTCATATCTTCATATCTTCATATCTTCATATCTTCATATCTTCATATCTTCATATCTTCATATCTTCATATCTTCATATCTTCATATCTTTATATATTCATATCTTCATATCTTCATATCTTCATATCTTCATATCTTCATATCTTCATATCTTCATATCTTCATATCTTCATATCTTCATATCTTCATATCTTCATATCTTCATATCTTCATATCTTCATATCTTCATATCTTCATATCTTCATATCTTCATATCTTCATATCTTCATATCTTCATATCTTCATATCTTCATATCTTCATATCTTCATATCTTCATATCTTCATATCTTCTTATCTTCATATCTTCTTATCTTCATATCTTCATATCTTCATATCTTCATATCTTCATATCTTCATATCTTCATATCTTCATATCTTCATATCTTCATATCTTCATATCTTCATATCTTCATATCTTCATATCTTCATATCTTCATATAAAAATCGGACGAATAAAAATCGTAAGGGATAAAATAATAAACATAAATTGCTCATATTTAAAGTATCTGAAGTGTTGCCAAAAATATGCACAAATAAATTATTCTTAGGTCACAACAATATAATGTTTCCCATTCATTTGCCTTTTTTCACATTTATCATTAAATAAAATCAACGGAAATCAATGATAATTTTTTTATGCGATTGACCTCATTTTCTTATTAAAATTTATCACGATAAAAATAAAATAAATGGATATAGGACAATATTCTTTGTCTGAACAAAAAAAAAAATAAAAACTTTTAAATTTTTTTAATTTTGAAAAGAAAAAAGAAAACGATACGATATATAAATGCACATATATACGAGTATGATACACAGTGGTGTCATCAACATTTGTAAAAAATGCGATTATTCAATAAATTACTCTAAGTGATTATCACTGATATAGTATGCTCAGATCAAAGGCATGAGCACCTTTTAAGATATCGGACATAACCTTGATAAAATCGTGCTAAAATTGCATTCGTAAAGTAGCACAGCGAAATTAAAATGCATAACAATCATCATACATTGAACCTATATGACCATGAAAAATTGATGCACAGTTGATTTGAGGAAGTCTAGTTCAATTAATGTAAATAATATCATATATTATTTATATGATGTACTTTCATGCAGCTGGCATGCTATATTGAATTATTTTGACATTTAACATGTAGCTAACGTGTTTTTGTCAATTGTACAATTGTAAATTAAGATAATCATTTAGTGTTTATTATACAAGATTATAATCTTATATAAATTTCTACAAGACTTAACTTTATCTTGGCAATTATTCAATAAAACTTCCTAAATTTCGGTTAGTGATGCGTAAAAAAGTTGTACGTTGAATATAATTTTATTAAAACAAACAATCGCCTTAATTAATAATTTAGATGTTTTTTCGTGCTCAAAAGTATAATTCGCTAACACTAAGTTGACACAGTTCAAGGATAAAGAGCGTAATAGGGCAATTTTTCAATTAGTTCGGCCGATTAACACCAGTTGTATGTTTGGGATAAACAATACGAGAAATGTCATATTCGTATGGGAAATTTACATAATAAGTTTTAGATTACATTTTGTTGTTATTTACTGTTATATTTTGATTTATAAGTGTATCTAATTAGATATATATAATGTTATATATATATATATATATATATATATATATATATATATATATATATATATATATTTGATAAAACTGAGAAAATTAAATATGCGTTCAATATTATTTCGAAATAACGAAAACAAACACAACATTTAATTTAAAACGCATGTTTTATTTTCTTCAGAATAGAACTACTTGTATAATAACTCGAAATTCTGTATTAAAACTTTCATCATTTGAAGTTTTATCAAATTTACGCTATAACTAGATAAATTACAAGTCTAATTAGTATACCATTTGAATAAAATCTCTGTTAAAAGTGTATATAAGATGGTGAACTGTTTCTGCATGACAAAGTCACTGCATTATATCACCAATCACTTCATTATATTGGTAGCCCCGACATGAGTGTGGCACTTTTATTTAACATAAATGCACTGTTGCCTAACAGTTTACAATCATATCCTGATATAGTTGTAATTTCTAGAAAATTAAATCGTAAGCCACTAGTACCGCGACCTTAAAGACCTTTTGTGCTTAAACCCTTATGAATCAACCGCCCAGTCAATATTCTGGGCTCTTGCTAAACCCGACAATATCTCTGGACGGTACATTAATCATTTGGTCTGGGCTCATTATTCTCCCACCTAAATGTTGCAGTCATTGGTGAAATATCGCTGCGCATTGGGACATGTTACAGAAGCGACAAGCATCCATCGCACTTAAACCCATATACTCTTAAGATGATATCTTAGGGAAACGTGGCCTGTGAGAAAGTTAGAAGTCTCAACTCAGATTTCTGAAGTACGAGGAGTTATTAAACTCGCTGTTCTAAGATATGCCTAAGTGACACCGCAGAAGGGTTCTGGCCCTTTAAATGAAGAACCAGAACCCGCCCGAGCAAAGCCATCTGTAGCCTCGTTCCCCTCGATTCCAGTATGTCGCTAGTTTTTTAACTGTGTCAAGACAATCCCACACCAGTTTTGATTTAATGGTCTAGAACCTAAGGGCCTTTAAGGCTACTTGACTGTCCGATACAATAAAGACCTTAGTGATATTTAGGGCCATTTCTATACCTATTCTGGTATAAAGTTCTATGGCATACATTTCTGCTTGGAAAATAGTAGCATTTGATGCCAAGAACCATTTTTCATGGAATGGTCCTCTGTCCTCCAACTATCCCTACCCGGCAACAAAACACAGAAGGGATTATCAAAATCCGATTTGGCTGGCATACTGTCGGAAGGCATTCTAATGGGATGGTTACTTCAAAATCCTGAAGGATTTCCAAGTGGCCAACCATATTACCTGGTTGAAAATTTTCTTCTGCTTGTATTCTCAAGGCCGCAATTGCAGCTTTCTTTTTGACATGCAGGTGCAAAGGCAGTCGAACATGTTCCCGTAATACCGAGGCAAACCAAACGTTGAACCTTACTTAGTAATGTTTGTGTTGCCTTCTCCTCAGTTTTAGGTGGCAACACTATTGAAGCGTATGTGACCATGGGTCACATGTAAACGCCAGGTTCATACATAAAGCCTTGGACACGCCCAGAGTGCCTTAGTGGCTCTACTATGAACCTAGAGTATGTGTTGTTTCCAGTTTAGTTGTTGATCCAGAATGACTCTTAGACATTCAACCTCACTGGAAAAATTAACTTAGTCCTTCCTGAATACACCATTGCCATATTAGCCGAAGTGCATTCTGCATAAGTTCGAAAATGATAATGTCAAATTTCCCTCTAACTATTACATCAACAACCATTAACCATAGTAATGAAGACAATACCTCTCCCTGGGGGCATCTCTTTACGGCCTTGATGGTTACTAATTCACTACCTAATTGTGCTGTAATAATTCTATATTTCAGCATCAAACCAATCCACTTGACTGTGGGAAGCTCAATTCTCTTTTCGCATGCTGCCCTCTCTATAGACTCATAGAAGGTATCAAAGGATTTCTTTAACATCAAAAGTGCTTTCAATATTAGTGATCAGATTGCTAAGAGTGATCAGACTACCTTCGCTCCATTAACTGGTGCAGATTGGCCTTGTTAAAGAAACATCTCGCTTTTTCCAGTGTCTCATTCCACCATGGGACGGTTTTAATAACCTCCCTTTGCTTCACAGGACAACTGTTCTCAAAGGTTAAGTATTTGGAGTTGTGCAGTTGATTTGAACTGAACTCCAGCCCTTCTAGGGACTCTATTTTCCCTAATACTTCAGGGATTTCTGATCCGAGTAGTGCTTTGTATAAGCCCCAGTCGGTAAGTTTTGGAACTCTAATTTCTTGCGACCTCTAGATCATATCTGATATGCATATGATCAGAAAGAGAAGCTTCTTCAGAAACATGCCAGTTTTTTATGAGAGAAACTAGCTGCAGGCTAGCTAGGGTGAAATCTAAGACCTTTCGCTTAATCGCGTTGATAAAAGTAGGTTTATTTTCCCTGTTGTTAATGTCTACATTATTTGTTAAAAGATATTCAAAAAAGGGACTCACCTTTATTATTGAAGCGTTTCCAGTGCTTCTGCTGCAAGCGCGCCCCCTTCTTCCACTGACCTGCCCATTGGCACCCTAATTTTTGTAGCTGGCCTCACTGTGGTTCGCCCACTTCCTTTCGAATGCAACTGGACTTCCCAAATCTAAAGCTGATCCCAAAGCCAACTTGTTTTAGTTGTCCACTGTGGTCGACAAAAGCCTGTAGTGCCTTCTGTTTCCTTTCGGATTATTCTCCACCTATCTGGCTGCATGTCATCGTTCTGGCTTTTAATAAAACTCAAAAGCCATTACGACGACAATTCAACGCTGTTTGGGAAGGCGCTTAGTACAATTTGAGCCCGAGGCAAATTCTTTACCTCAACTGTCTTTAATTGTTCTCCTTGCCCAGGCTTAATTTCTCCAAATATCTTTTTAAGCCGTCTCCTTACTCGGTATTGAATCCCCAAAAATTCAGCTTCAATATTTTCCCTTCTTGCTCAAGCAGTATTTCCAGAATCTGTTCCTGGACAACATTTAGCTGATCAACCGTCAGGACTCTCTCTGAAAATTCCAAAGGCAGGATCCCAATGAAGACCCCGAGTTTGCCAGGTTTCTTGCTTTTCTAAAGGAGCACTAGTCTCGTTCAGTGGTCTTTGGGCCAAAAGTTTTGTTTCCCTTCCGGGAGTACCTCCTTGAGCAAGCAGTCTTTTATACCACTTTTTCTCAACTCGACCCAACTTAGCATGGGTGAGGCTTGATGGAATGTAAGTGGCATTTTCCTACGAACCAGTGTCCACGTAGTTTGTATCTCTCTCAATTACGGGAGATAGTTTCCCGTCCTCTAAAAACTTCGATGGGCTAAGATGATTTATAGTTTATTCCTCGAAACTCACTCAGAGTACCCCGTCAGACAATTTACTAGCCGAGTCAGAGTGAGAAGAGGGCAGTGGTGTGTGGCGCTTCAAAAGTGTCACCATCCTTTGATTTTATAAACTGTTAAATTGTTTTTCTACTGGTATCTGGGATATAAAAGTCCCCTGTGGGACTTCTAGTTTACCACAAGAAGGCTTATGTTAAACTAGAAGGCGCCTGCATACAGTGGTCACCACATAGAGTAGTGTGTGCACTTGCAAATCGTGTTCCGGTTAAACATTCCCACCATCATACGTTTCACGATACGTTGGTGTAAGCACCCTACCAGAAGTTTACGGAGCTGGTAATTATTGCTCAGCTTTACTCTCCCTTCAGTCCTTCAGACGCCTTGACCAAACAGGTTAAATCATCCTTAACAGTTTATACTTCTTACCAAGTTACTATACAGCCCCGACGGACGCTTCTGGATTGATTCCCCCAGGCAGGTGTTTTCACCGAATACCCCGTATTTCTTGGAACCCCCATCCAACATTTTCACAGCCATTTAAGCATGCATATAGATAGCCCAAACAAATGGGATTCATTTCATACTGTATATCATTCTGTTCATACAAAAGAAAGTAAAAATTGCAACAAAAACATTCAAAATTTCCGGAACACGCTGGAAAAAAATTTTCAGGATTGTTTTTGATTCACAGTTTCTTAATGTTTATGTAAAATACTAAAAAATGTAAATTGAATTTCGACACCGAGTAAAGTTTAATTTATTTTATTTCCTCCAGATCGCCTAACGGATCTCTTTAATCGCTCGAACACCTGGGCTGCGATGATCTGGAGGAAAATAATAGCAACACTCTACCAATAAAACCGACCCTACACGAATTCGCGAAAAATCAAAATGATCAACATCAGGCTGAACTGGAACTTCAGCAAACATGAAGCTTTGTACCAACCGCATCAACCACTTACCCACGTATATTATGTATGTACGAAACTTTTTTTTTTTTTTTTTGCTTATACTTTAAATTGTAATCTATCCGAAAAAGGTTTTTGCTGTGCAAAAGATGTATATCTATATATATATATATATAACCCTCGGCAATGTATCACTATAAAGAAGGTCGGAGCTTCAATTAGTTAGGCTTAAGAATTAGTATATAGAACTGTTGTAAATCGTATCTTCTTCATAAATTTTCTTATTTTTCAAGAAAATTTAATATGTCACAGATTAATCATTTTCCGTTATTTAATTTATTTTTCCAGTTAAAAAAATTCGTCACAATCGTGATATTTTGGTGTTTCGTTTTGCCAATATTGAAAATACGATGGTTACAAAAGCCGTACTAAATTTATATTTTCGTGGCACCGAAGAACTACAACGCAATCAAATTAATTTATCCGCAATTAGTTTGCGTAAATTTAATTTATCAATTAATCGTGTAGTACGAACAACAACACAACCCGAAAAAACATTGTCACGATCAGAAGGTGAATATTTGTATGAGATACCTAGCGCTAATGATGGACGTATCGTACAAATTGATGTAACAAATATGGCAAGTGAATGGTTTCAAAATCCGCAAAATAATCAAGGAATGATTATAAAACTCGATCAATTGGGAAAAAAAATTGTAATCATCGATGCAAATGAAAATGGCCGGAAAAATGTAAGTGAAATATTAAAAATCTCTCTGTAAAAAAAAAAAAAAAAAAAAAATTTGCATGAATATACTTTCCCAGGGACCATACATCGAGATTGTAACACGGGATACACGTAAACGTCGTACAAAACGTAATGTCGAATTGAATTGTGTTGAAAATGATTCAGAACGACGATGTTGTCGATATCCATTGATCATTGATTTCGAACGTTTTGGATGGGATTGGATTATAGCGCCAAAAACCTATGAAGCAAACTATTGTGCAGGCGAATGTTTAATTAGTTTTTTGCCACGATACTCACACACACATTTAATGCAATTAAGCTCGTCGGTTCAGCCATGTTGTTCACCCCGTCGCATGAGTCCACTTAAACTTTTATATTTTGATAAAAGTTACAATGTTGTTCACACAAAACTACCAAATATGATTGTTGAAAAATGTGCATGTGCCTAAAATATTTTTGTCCTATAACAAAATTCGTAACACGTCATCATCGATTTACTTATAAAAATTTTATTTTCCACTTAAATTTTACATTTTTTCTTATCTATAGTATTATTTCCATGTAGAAAATTGAAAATGTATAATTGTTTATGTTTAATTTAAATAAATTTAATGCCTTTAGTTAAACATAAAATACCATTTATGGGTTTGCAATATAATTTAATCGAATATTACTTAAAACCAAATATAAATGGTTCCATTCCAAACACAGATGCCAGATAAATTGCTTTTATATAGGCATATTACAAATTTACAATAAATGCAATTATAGCATTGCTTACTATCGTTTATTAACGAGAAATAATGTTACGCATTCCGTCCTAAAAATGAAAACCATATTTGACAGTTTTTTTAAAGGATCTGAATTTAGTCTGATAAATTAAGTGCTATTGAACAGTATTTTAAAATATTTTTTATTCTATATGTTACATCGAAATAATGATCCATCAAATAAATTGTCAAAATCGTTAGCATTCCATTGGGCTAAAGTAACACAAGATTTTCCACCGCAAACCCTACATTTAGACATAATACATAAAAATCATTTGATACCAAAAGGATAAAGTGAAAAGCTTTAATATTAACAACTGCCTATTGTTCATATTTTATATTTGTAAAGCACAAATAATTTTGGTAAGAACTGTAAACTATTATTATTATTATTATTATTGTGTATCCTGTATTTATGCAACCTAAACACATACTCTATGTAAGCAATAAATTTTTAGTTTTAATGTTAATTAATTAATTTATTAATTTTAATGTATAATTAATCATAAACTAAGTTTTTATAAAATTGTGATCAATCGAAAATAATTGTTTTCAATATTTTTTAATAAAAGTAAAAAAATATTTTTTTTAGTTTTTGATAAGATTATGGAAATATAATTATTTTAAAATTTATAAATATATTTTTTTAAGAAACAGTATCGTATGTACTTTTTAATATTTATATATATATATATATATATATATATATATATATATATATATATATATATATATATATATATATATATATATGCATTAAAAGTAATTAAATTATAAAATTGTTCTATTTAATTATTTTCCTATTAAGTAATCACTTTGTGTATAGCATATGTGTAATTAAAATAATAAATTAAAAAACAAACAAAAAAAGAAAAACCATAAATATGGAAAATGTAACAAAAAAAAAATCAGAAGAAAATAATGAAGAAAATTTTTTTAAAAAATTAAAATTTTTTTTTATATTTACAAATGAGACTGCAACTTTGATTATCTGCATAACCTTATCTAACAACAACAAAAATATATAAACCAGACGGCTACAAATTTAGGTCATGGTGACTAATGCAGCGTCATATTTTTGTTGTCGTCGATTTGATATTGAATGAACTCAGCATCAAGTAATTGAAAAATTTGTAAATTTTTACGAAATTTGATAAAAGAGAAGAATTATATAGACGGAGAGAGATAAGTTAGTGCGCTTATGGGTTGATCGTTCCGACTATTTTTCCAATTTTATTATGGTGAGTATACTTACATTTTTCAGGAGATAGATCAACTTTGCATTTTGTAAGTTTTGTCTAAAACATTTTACACCTATGTAATAACCCATTTCACTTTCTCCTCCATCTTGATTCTGTATTTAAAAAGAGTCAGGTATATGACCATAACATTATCTTCCATCGCAACTCGTTAAAATGTTTGCTAAGCAAGCTGGGATTTTGAGTTCGATTTCTGCCACTAACCACAACACAAATTGGGCGTTAGACCATTTGTTGGGTTAAAAGATCTTTAACATATCTCAGAAATGCGTCATCTATATGACATGTAATACTCTTGATTTGGTTAAAAGCTCTCTAATTTATTTTATAATTACATATTATGCAATTTATTCAGCCTTAAGAGTTTCTTACTTTTTTATCCTAAATTCGAGTAGTCATAAACACCGAAATTATTATAAATAAAACTAAATTGAAACAATTAAACGTTTTAACTCGATTGAATTCATCGTTTTATAGCAATTACACAAAGTACTAGCATTAATATCCTATTTACACTCACTTACTAGACACTAAAACACCGAAATTATTATAAATAAAACTATATTGAAATAATTAAACGTTTTAACTCGATTGAATTCATCGTTTTATAGCGATTACACAAAGTGCTCGCATTAAAACTCTATTTATACTCACTTACTCGACACTAAAACACTGAAATTATTATAAACAAAACTATATTGAAATAATTAAACGTTTAAATTCGATTGAATTCATCGTTTTATAGCAATTACACAAAGTACTGGCATGGAAATCCTATTTACACTCACTTACTAGACACAAAAACACCGTAATTATTATAAATAAAACTAAATTGAAATAATTAAACGTTTAAATTCGATTCAATTCATCGTTTTATAGCAATTACACAAAGTACTCGCATAAAAATCCTATTTATACTCAATTACTCGACACTAAAACACCGAAATTATTATAAATAAAAATAAATTGAAATAATTAAACATTTGCACTCGATCAAATTCACCGTTTTATAGCAATTACACAAAGTACTCGCATAAAAATCCTATTTATACTCTCTTACTAGACACAAAAACACCGAAATTATTATAAATAAAACTATATTGAAATAATTAAACGTTTTAACTCGATTGAATTCATCGTTTTACAGCAATTACACAAAGTACTCGCATGAAAATCCTATTTATACTCAATTACTCGACACTAAAACACCGAAATTATTATAAATAAAAATAAATTGAAATAATTAAACATTTCCACTCGATCAAATTCACCGTTTTATAGCAATTAAACAAAGTACTCGCATAAAAATCCTATTTATACTCTCTTACTAGACACAAAAACACCGAAATTATTATAAATAAAACTATATTGAAATAATTAAACGTTTTAACTCGATTGAATTCACCGTTTTATAGCAATTACTCAAAGTACTCGCATTAAAACCCTATTTATACTCACTTACTCGACACTAAAACACTGAAATTATTATAAATAAAACTATATTGAAATAATTAAACGTTTTAACTCGATTGAATTCATCGTTTTATAGCAATTACACAAAGTACTCGCATGAAAATCCTATTTACACTCACTTACTAGACACAAAAACACCGAAATTATTATAAATAAAACTATATTGAAATAATTAAATGTTTAAATTCGATTGAATTCATCGTTTTATAGCAATTACACAAGTTACTCGCATGAAAACCCTATTTACACTCACTTACTAGACACATAAACACCGAAATTATTATAAATAAAAATAAATTGAAATAATTAAACATTTGCACTCGATTGAATTCATCGTTTTATAGCAATTACACAAAGTACTCGCATGAAAATCCTATTTATACTCACTTACTAGACACAAAAACACCGAAATTATTATAAATAAAACTAAATTGAAATAAATAAACCTTTAAATTCGATTGAATTCATCGTTTTATAGCAATTACACAAAGTGCTCGCATTAAAACTCTATTTATACTCACTTACTCGACACTAAAACACTGAAATTATTATAAACAAAACTATATTGAAATAATTAAACGTTCAAATTCGATTGAATTCATCGTTTTATAGCAATTACACAAAGTACTGGCATGGAAATCCTATTTACACTCACTTACTAGACACAAAAACACCGAAATTATTATAAATAAAACTAAATTGAAATAATTAAACGTTTAAATTCGATTGAATTCATCGTTTTATAGCAATTTCACAAAGTACTCGCATGAAAATGCTATTTATACTCACTTACTCGACACTAAAACACCGAAATTATTATAAATAAAACTAAATTGAAATAATTAAATGTTTAAATTCGATTGAATTCACCGTTTTATAGCAATTACACAAAGTACTCGCATGTAAATCCTATTTATACAGCAATTACACAAAGTACTGGCATGAAAATCCTATTTATACTCACTTACTCGACATAAAATCAGCGAAATTATTATAAATAAAACTATATTGAAATTGATTGATTGATTGATTGATTGATTGATTGATTGATTAGAGTGTACGGCCAAGGACGAACCAGGAACTCCCGGAATGCCGGGCACCACCGTACACCCGTGTTACATATAACAAAACTGAAGGAATGGAAGGAATGTTAGTTGTGACAGACTCACAACAACCCGGTTGCAGACACCTAAGCGATCGATAGTTAGTGTTTTTTTTTTGTGGTGTAAGGAAAGAAAGGGCATGTTAGTAATGACAGATTTGACCCGGTTCTCCGGAAGCCAATATTCAACTAATGTTAGCAAAAGACAATCACAATTTTGACGAGCTGCTCTGCATTATTTTTATCATCAACTGCAGTGTGCCTCCATTCAGGTGTATCAGCAAATGTTTCCTAAAAGCAAAATCTATTAATGAAATATTTGCTCTTAGCCGTATGCTGTAATAAATTGAATTAGTTGTCATCTGAAATTATAAATGAATTGATTAGTAATATAATAAACTAATAATATCAAATACAAATACAAATTTATTAAATTTATTAATTACAAATTTATTAATTTTACCTATAATAATATATTAATGTTAGAATAATTCAAAATAAATATAATAATATAATTATACCACAATAATGTAGTAATACAACAACATAATAATATAATATAATAATACTATAATATAATAAACAACATAATAATAACAAAAATATAAAACATAATAATATAATAACTAATTAATTTATAATTAGATGGATGCCCTATCAAATTTTGTCAAAATCACGCCACAGATCGAAAAGCCCCAAGACCCTAAGACCATTATACAATAATATTATATTGTATTATAATATTTTTTTATAATATACAATAATATTATAATACAATAATATAACAACATAATTATATTATGCACTCAAACCGAAATAATACCACGAAAATCACTTTAAACAAAACTTCAACAAAACAACCACACGTTCGAACTCGATCGAAGAACCGTTCTATACCTAATAGACAAGTACGTGTATGAAAATCGCATCCACACCATGCATTCAAACCGAAACAACATTACAAAAATCACTTTAAATGAATTTTAACAAAACAATTTACACCAAAAAAGAAATAATCAGCACTTTCGCAATGTGAAAAAAAAAATATGCTAAAACGCCAAAACTTTTCCAACACCCACAACATTCAAAAGACTCAAATACAAATACCGTTCACGAATATTTGTAAACATTTACAACCAAAATCAAAAAGGCAATCAAAACCATGCCTCTTTGCCAACCCTTTTGTCCGCAAAACCGAACAATTAAAACCAACCCTACGACCAGCAAGCATAAACTCGAAACACGCTTCGATATTTCCACACAATTGATGAAATCCAACAGGAACATTCTAATAGGAACCTAGTACTTACATAAAATGAGAAATAAATAAACAAACAACAACAACAATCATACTCAATCATACAAAGAAAAAACACAAAATATAGTAGTACAGTATGTACTATGTATACCATCTCGAACCTTCTAGAAAGTTTTTCTAATAAAGTCATGTCATTACATGATACAAAATTCACAAAAAGTAAAATTTAGATAAGTACACACACAAACATTTTACACAAATAACGTAATTCTTTCTCAGCTCTCGGGCGCACTCACTAACACATTTAAACGCACCTATCCGTATATTTTTATGCAACACAACAACAACAACAACAACGTCGATACAAATGACAACATTCAATTTTATTCTTCTCGAACATAATTCTCACACTCATACACTTTAATAAAAATCATGTCTTTAACATGATACAAAATTTACAGCAAGTGAAATTTAGAAACTCAATAAACACGAATATATACGACGTCGTATACGCCAAGATAGAGTGCCCGTAGCACCACATACAACCAAACTTAAGCCACAAAGAAAGGCAGCAACACAATATATGGAATCAATCTAAATTAAAAAAATGAAATCCCAACTGGCAGATCCAACAATAAATAATAATTTGTGCTTATTGTACAAATATTACCTGTACTCTGGGGAAAGCAACAGAGTTCCATTTATATCTGATTCTATAATCTATTACACAAGTTTACAACACAACACAACACAGACTCAAAAAGACCATCGATACCACGGTACACAAGATTAAACATACATGGTATAACTTTTATACACCATCCACCATTTTTTTTTTTTTTTTTATTTTTTTTCAAAATTACACTTTAATAATTTACACATTGGTCATGCATATTTTCACTTAATTAGACACAATTTAATTAAAAAACAATACATAAATTAAATTAAATTAAACAAACTTTAAAAATTTTATAATTTAAAACTGAAGAAATTGGAAAAACAGGTCCGATCTCTTCAACGATGAACGATCGACCCCTTAAATAGTTTACACTAAACATTATATATATAAAAATTTAAAACTAGCATTGTACAATAAATTAAATGAAATTAATTAATTAAATTTTTGTGAAACATCACTTTCTTTTTTTACACTCACGCACATTTCCTCTAAAATTAAATTAAATAAATAATAAATTATAAAATGAAGAGAACGAACAGAGCACGTCCGATCTCTTCAACGATCAATGATCAATCCTAAATATATACATATAGCAATGTACAAATTAAATAATATATTCTCATGACCACACAGCATCCACATCATCCGCCACCACGTAACTCAATCCCACATAATACTTTCCTACGCGAGATCACTCTCATCTGCAACACATAGTGCGACACGTTTGCCGATCGCGTCCCCATGTCCACCAAAATTCCGTTCCAAAGCCCCTCCGAGATTTATCCAACCCGTTCGGCTCACAAGAGTAGTGGCTCATTCGTCGATGTCCGTGTACATCTATATCCGTTAAGTGTTTCGATATATGAACAAATTTGGTGGCAAACCTCGTAATGATATGCGCTTAAAAGCTTGAGAGTGATACTAATCAATTTTCGTAAAACTAAGAGGCGTCTTGTCGTCTTGTAGTTGTAGATGTATACTAAGCAAAACAAGAGTTTCCATATGAATACGCAGTGGCAGACGTGTCGGTACTGCCAAAAAACCGTATGCTTAAGTTGCCAAACCAAACCTGATCATTGTGCTATTTCGTTTCTGACGGATTTTCTTACCAATTACATTTTTGCAAAATATTTTCTTATATAAATTGATAAAGACATATCATCAGACACAGACCCTTCAGACTATTTGAGTTCGTTAGAATGACTTTTGGCCTCAGGAACGCTGCGCAGATCTTCCAAAAATGCAAATTTTAGTTTTCTGTTTCTCAAATATCAATGATTTTACGCAACTTCCTAAGAGACGCAGTGATGTTGCCACACCCTTCATTGGAAGCAAAATTTTAAATCACTTCAGACACAGCTATTGGTTCTCAGTTCTTATTCGCTTAAGCTAAACCATTCCCAACGAAAATAAAGCGCTTACGATCGTAAACTATTAGCAGCGAACAGTTTAATCATACACTTCAGTCATATCCTGGAAGGCCGCCCTTTGGGAGCCTTTTAGTGTTTTAGAGGGCGGGTAGGAACAGTATTGCGACCGATGCATTCTACAAAATCAAAGACCTATATATGGCTAGCGCTTTCGATTTTAGAAACATAGCAAAAGAGAAATCAACAGATCCCAAATTAATGCTATGAATTGATGAAAGCAAATAAAACCCTCAAGTTGCTAAAATACTCTGTTTTTGGATTAGGCATAAAAATATATTGCAATGTCTCTATACGGGCTCACCAAGATTATACATTATCCAGGATGTTCTCGCCAGCAAATGTTTAATGACGTGGATAATTTGTTACATGCGAATAGCCGCAACTCCAAAATGGTAGCAAAAAAATACATTTGACCTGAAATGACTATTCGAACCGTTATTATTGCACGAACTATCAAAGATGTTAAATATTTCCCACCTTAAAACCACCAGCTATCCATCTGCAAAAATGAGTTAATCTAGAGATGGCACAAAACCTTTAAATCAGCCATAATGTGTCATTAAAATTCCAATTGATCTAAATATCTGCCAATAGTATGTAACAACTCAATTGAGTTGATTACATCTCTGGATGATACTATTTCATGGAACATAAAATAAAAAAATAACGTGAAAACCGGCTCAACAGTTATCATGATATTTTCTTTTAAATACCCAAATTTTTGAATTTTAGAAAAAAAAAGTTAGTATATTCTGATAAGTAAAACGAAATTGTTGAAAAATAAAAAGAAAAAAAATGAAAAATAAATAACTGATCTCTAAGACTAATATAAAGATAATTAAAGATATCAAGTTATAAATTAAAATAATAAAATTAGAAAATTTTTTTTTGTTATATATATATTGATTAAAAATTAATCAAAATTATAATATATCATATTATAATAAACGAATAAAAAAATATATATATATAAATTTATATATATATATATATATATATATATATATATTTATATATATATATATATATATATATATATATATATATATATATATATTTATATATATATATATATATATATATATATATATATATATATATATATATATATATATATATATATATATATATATATATATATATATATATGTATATAAATAAATGATTTCCAATTGTGTTATAAATTTAATATAATAATTAAAATATCAATTTGTTGTGAATAAAAAGTAAATGAAATAAACTAATGCGTTCATACTACAAATAAAATTGTAATGGCGGCGGAATTGGTCGCTTCTCTTTTTGTTACGCATAAATCGTTTTGTTATATTTTCATGAACATTTTTTTTTTTCTTGTAATAGTTAAAGCTCTATTTTTGTTTAAGTGCAAGTGCACAAACTTTAAAAAAAATACATTTGCTTTATTTTGTTATTGTGACATTTTTAAGGTTATTAAGTTAAAACACACATACATATAATTTTTTCGTAAGTTAGAAGACTAAAGTTAAATTCAGAGAGTGGTGTGAGTAAAATTACAGCTAAAAATTGGGTAACGGTATCCCTCTTATTATTGCGTTACCGAATCAAACGAGCAAGCGTGATTGGTATATATAAATCACTAATCATTTACGAAGATAAAACTACTGTAAAGTAGTATCCACCTACTCGACATACGTCGAGTTGGAGCAATAATAACGAAAAATAAAAATAACACTACGTACATAGACGTAGCAACTAGTCACCGTGTGCGCGTAGCGTGCCGGGCGACCCACGAGGGAGCAACGCTAGCTGAGTCAAGGACGAAAAAAAAAAAAAAAACCACATGTGTATTTTTTTTTTGTTAAACATTGTTTTTTTTTATGATTTAGATAAGTAATTTTTGTCTAATTTTTTTTGGATATTTTTGAGTTAATTTTTTTTTTGTTGTTAAATATTTTTTTATTTCCTTTTCTTATAATGTTTTAGTGCTTATTAATTATTTGAAATATAATTGAGTGATGAGTGATGCAGTAGTGTGATGTTGTCAGTTATGAAAAATAAAGCAAATTTGTTGAACAGCGAAAAATCCAAGTTTTGTAGTCTGGCGAAAATTACATCCCACCCCACGCCGTGAGTCATTAGCAGGTAAAAATCGCTGTAGCCAGAATCTCTTATACAGAATGCTTATCATTTTTTTTTTGTAATTCACTCATATTTTTGAGTGCGTTACAACCAAACCAAACGGTGAATGATCCAAATTTTAAACCTATAAAGTTCAAGTGGAGGGAAGTTAAGAGCACAATAAAAAACTGCATAAGTCCGAAAAAAGCACCAGGACATGATCTTATTACCGGGAAAATGGTTAAAGAATTACCAGACAAATGCATTAAACTAATAACGTACATCTTCAACGCAATCATGCGAACTGGTTACATTCCTCAAAAATGGACGATATCGCAAATTACAATGATACATAAGCCTGGAAAAGATGAGACACAAATCTCATCATATCGTCCAATAAGCATGCTTTCCACGATATCAAAGCTATTTGAAAAATTGTTACTAAGGAAACTGAAACCAGTACTAGAAGAACGGCATAGTATACCAGATCACCAATTTGGTTTCTAAAATCAGCACAACACTATAGAGCAAGTTCACAGGATTGTCAACGCAATCAAACTCACTTTCGAAGAAAAAAAATATTGTTCTGCTGTCTTCTTGTATATTGCACAAGCCTTCGACAAAGTTTGGCATAGAGGTTTAATATACAAAGTTAAAGAACTTTTGCCGAAGCAGTTCCATGTAGTTCTTGAAAACTATCTTCTTCAAAGGAAATACTTGGTTAAACAAAACGCAGCAACCACTGGTTTAAATGATATTAGCGCAGGTGTTCCACAAGGAAGTGTCTTAGGACCAATTTTATACTTGTTGTATGCAGCCGATTTGCCCATTTGCAATGAAGCTATAATATCAACATTTGCTGATGATACAGCCATATTAGTGTCTTGTAAAAATCCTCAAACTGCCTCAAAGCAATTGCAAAATCATCTGAATAAAATTGAAAACTGGCTAAAGACTTGGCGAATAAAAGTCAATGAAAATAAATCAACACATGTTACATTCACACTTAACAAACTCACCTGCCCACAAGTTAAATTGAACGGTGTAACTATTCCGCAGCAATCTAGTGTCAAATACTTAAGGTTACATCTGAACAGAAGGTTGACATGGAAAAAGCATATAGAAGCAAAGCGTAATCAAATCAAAATAAAATTTGCTAAGATGTATTGGCTAATAGGAAGAAAATCAAGATAATCACTCGACAATAAAGTTTTACTATATAAAGCGATACTTATGCCCATATGGACATATGGTATTCAGTTATGGGGATTCACCAGCGCATCAAATAGAGAATTTTTGCAACGTACACAATCAAAAATACTTTGTAGGATCGCGAATGCTCCCTGGTATATTCGAAACACCAACATACATCATGACCTCGGTATTTTAACCATTAAAGATACAATTAGAATCTATAGTTCGAGGTATTGTTCAAAACTAGAGACACATCCCAATGCTTTGGCCCGGGACATTCTAAAACAACCGAGACACAGACGACTGAGAAGAACTGATCCACTTGGACTATTGAATTTATAAATTAAGTAAATGGCGCACTCTAATAATAAGTATTAACATTGGTTAAGACTTATAAAAATAGCAGTAAGGTTAGTTTGTAAGATTCGCATACATCTTGTTAGTTTCTTTTTAGAAAGGTTAGAAAGATTCAAGAATAAAGCCATAGGCAGTTGTAATAAAAAAAATGTACATCCGTTAAATACTGATGACATATGGACATATCGGTTTACATTTATTTGTACTTTTTTTGTTATATAAAGAAAATGAATATTTTAATAAATGTTAGTTATTACACAAAAGTCAACGTGTTTCTGTCAAGCCCTGACCAACAGCAAGTGAGAAACATTCTCCAATCAAATTCATGTTTTGGCCAGTTAATACGGTCAAACATTGGTCCTTCGAGCCGGATTGGTCCTTCGAGTAAAAAGAATCACGCTAGGTGAACAGTAATTGCTATACAACAACAACAACTAGAGAATAATAAATAATGGAAAATTTATTAGTAGAACAAAGTAATCTGGGCGAACAGATACAAAAACTAATCACAAACATAAAAAAAGATCCAGCTGCCAGAAGAACTAAGGCCCGCCTGGAAAAAAGGAAAGAGGAAGTCTTAGATATCTACAATAAATACAAAGAAAACGACAAAATCTTAATAACCTTCGAAGGCATAAACAACTTGTCTTATATAGAAGAAAGAAAACACATTAAACGTGCTTGTGACAACATAATGGCGGATTTCAACTCTAAACTGGAAGCTGCTGCAACAACTCCAACTATAACAGCAGCAGATAACATCGCGCTTGAAAAAACGCCGATAGCAACAACAACAGACCTATCAGAGCTGAATGATTTGGATATCGAAAAAACTCATCCAGCCATTACAACAACAGCAACAAAACAAACAACTTCAAAGCTGATAATTTCAACGATAAAAAATAACAACGATGATCACAAGGAGCGGCTCCTCAGAAAACAGATAATAAAAATAAATCAGTTAGAGAATATAATAACGCAAGCATAAATAAAAAGAAGGAAGCTGAATACCTGAAACAGAAAATTAAGCAGATAAACGCAACGATGGAAAAAATAGATGAGCTGCACGAAGAGATACTTCTAGAATACCTCCAGTGATGACATAGGCAATCAGAAATATTTTAAATACGATCTTTATTTCGACATAAGCAGCCGTGCGGAAGATTGTGCTGCTAAGCTACAACAAGCAGTACATAAGACGATTGGAATTAACCATCAACAACCAAAAAACTACCGGTTAAAAGAGATCGAGATACCAAAGTTTAATGGGAACTATCAGGATTGGATCGGGTTCCATGAACTCTTCTCTAAGTTAGTGGATCAAAACGCCAGTCTAACTGATACCCATAAGATCATGTATCTGAAAACAAATTTGGAGGGAGCAGCAAGCAAAATCATCCACCATTTGCAGCCAATAGGAGACAACTATGAAAGCGCAATGGAAATACTAGTTAATAAATACCAGAACAAAAGGTTACTAGTAACCAACCACATAAACGCTATTTTTGCCCTCTACAATATTCAACAAGAGGCAGCATCTGCAATTAGAATATTGTATGACACCGTCAGGGAAAACCTACATGCAATAAAGAATTTAGGAGTCGACATCGCGACCTGAGGTGCTTGGTTAGTGCCATTTTTAACGAAAAAATTAGATAAAGAAACTTATTCTTTTTTTAATTTTAATAAAACGAAATAAGGAAACCTTGTTTTAATAAAAACAAAGAATTCAATACTTCTAGTTTTATATATAAAAATTAAAAATTATTTACAGCAAAGAAGTAAAACTTTCTTTAATGTGATAATAAAAAATTTTTATATAAATTTTTTTCTATCTAAATTCTTTCTAAAAAGAAAAAAATTTTCTAAAAATTTTTGTATAATATAATTATTCTTTTTTATTTTAACGGGATTAATTTCGAGGATTATTATCCTCTTCATCAGCCTGTACTACTTTGAACCCGAATTTACCTTACCCATGTTCTTATATACCTTTTTCAGGTATGATTTTGGCTCCGCCCCCTTGTGCTATTTTCATTTTCCATTATTTTTTTGAACAGGAGGTTGATTTTAGTCTGTACCTGAATATTTATTATGTCCTTATTATGTCTGTTTTTGTAAATTTCGTAATCTTTTTATTAAAACAAGGTTTCCTTATTTCGTTTTATTAAAATTAAAAAAAGAATAATTTATATTGTGATAAAAGTATACAAATACAGTGACAGAATGGTATTCTCACGCAACAATATCTTCATGAGTGAATCAATCAAAATTGTATATGACTACTTGAACACCCTTTTGAAACTACGACAGAATAAAATTCTGTTGTATTTCTGTAAAACCTGCTGAAGGAAGAATTTGATCCCGAATTTGATCAAAATTGGGATCAAAGATAAATCCTTGGCTGCTCGCACCACCAAAATAAAAGCTGAAAGGTTATGGTTAAGCAAAAGTATTCAGGAACTTTACACCAGAATCAATTTTCTAACCATAAAAACTTATAACCTGCAGTCAAAAATAGCGGATCAGTTCCACTATTTAGAATACTGTAGTATAAGAGAATTTGTGGAAAAGAAAATAGAGTCAAGGTTGAAACAAAGGAGATTGAATGTAAAAAGCAAAATCAGAAACCTCCAGCTAAAACCAATTAAATCAAACACCACTGAGGTTCCTCTTATAAAACATAAGTTTCATAAGAGAACCATAAATCTAACAGAAATTGTTTTTAATGCCAAAGAGATATGCCTACTTGATAAAGGATTAAAACACAATTTAACCCCTAAAAGTGACATACGGCAACAAAACAGATCTCTATTTAGGTTGGAAAGTTCGTTACAGTGCGCCGCGCTCAAAAAGGACACTATTCTACAAGATAGTTTGAGATATCAAATTATGGATGGGATTAGTAAAACTGATGTGATGCACTGTAACCGTTCGAGCTCGGAGGTGAAGGTTACTTCCTGTCTGGCAAAGAAGTTTAAAGAACATGGGGCGATCGTCACTATAAGTCAGATAAAGGAAACGCGACGGTAATCATGGATACAGAGTTATACATCAGCAAAGTGTTGGACTACATTAAAGATAATGATATAATTAGACTTAATTGTGAACCAACTGATAAAATTTGCAGTAGTGTCAACAAATGCATAAATAAATGTACAGCTTTTCTTAGTAAACAAGAAATGAGGTACATGAAAATGATCAAACCGTCGGCGCCAAAAATCAAAGGACTTCCTAAGGTTCATAAATCGGATATGCCTATTAGACCGGTGATAAACCTCACATCCGCTCCCACGTACAGGATAGCGAAACGCGTTAATCAGTATCTAATGAGTAAAGTTAAACTGGAAAACAACGTTTCGTTGATGAACAACATAGAACTTGTAAACAAAGTAGAATCAGTTAAAATTCCTCACGGTGCCAGACTGGCCTCTTTTGATATAACGAACATGTATAGTAACATTCCAATAGAAGAAACTATTGGAATCACTTACGACCTGCTCGTGAATCAGGGAGAAACGGAATGTGTAGAGGAAATTAGAAATCTCCTAAAGGTGATTACTAAACAGAATTACTTCGAACATCAAGACATATTCTATGAACAACAAGAAGGACTACCCATGGGAAGCCCTTTATCGGGAACTTTAGCCAATATTTTCTTAAACCACTTAGAGAATTCGAAAATATTGAGTGAGAGTAACCCTTATAGGAACTGTGTTGTATACTGGCATAGATATGTAGATGATGTACTTACACTGTTTAGAGGAACCAATCGGCAATTAAAACAATTTCACGACTATCTTAACAATATACATAACAACATCAAGTTCACTTTGGAAACTGAAGAAAACAAGTGTATTAATTTCCTGGATCTAACGATTCGGAATGAAAATTATGAACACAAGTTTAAAATCTTTAGAAAACCAACACAAACGGACCACACAATCCATAACGACTCACTACATCCACAACAACATAAGATTGCGGCATACCTGCACATGATCAACAGACTGAATACGATACCAATGAACCAAGAAGACTACATAGAGGAACTGAATACTATTAAACAGATCGCTATGGCCAACGGGTTTCAACCGGCAAGGATAGACCTATTGAACAGAAAACATAATAACAAGAAACTTAACGAACAGTATACTTCCCTGATAGCCAAAGACGATAAAGACATCAAATACGTTACATTTGACTACGACAGAAATACAGCGAACATCATCAGGAAAGTACTGAAAAATCATGGTATACAGGCAGCATTTAAAACTAGCAACAAAATAGGACAAAGACTAAACCCACCAAGAATGACTTCTCAAGATACGGGAGTTGATAGACTATCATGTGACGACTGTGATGGGTTCTACATAGGCCGAACCGGTAAATCTTTCGCAACTCGGTTTAACCAACATGTGAAAGAAATCGGCAAACCCAAAATAAACTCAAATTACGCACAACACATGACTGACAATAACCATAAATACGCAGGCATTAACGAAAATCTGAAAGTGTTGCATAAATGTAAAAAAGGTAGCATGATGACAACACTGGAAGATTATGAAATTTACAAAAACAGACATAACAAGGACATAATAAATATTCAGGTACAGACTAAAATCAACCACCTGTTCAAAAAAATTATGGAAAATGAAAATGGCACAAGGGGGCGGAGCCAAAATCATACCTGAAAAAGGTATATAAGAACATGGGTAAGGTAAATTCGGGTTCAAAGTAGTACAGGCTGATGAAGAGGATAGTAATCCTCGAAATTAATCCCGTTAAAATAAAAAGAATAATTATATTATAAAAATTTTTTAGAAAAATTTTTTCTTAGAAGTATTGAATTCTTTGTTTTTATTAAAACAAGGTTTCCTTATTTCGTTTTATTAAAATTAAAAAAAGAATAATAAATAATATATAATATACACATATATATTTTTCGATCCTCGATTCTTCGTTTCTCTTTAGGATACACCAGTATTGAGTTATATTAATTTATATTATCACATATACATACAAAGCTGCTAAATTATATATAATGCAAGAGTTTAAAAGAGCGATCTCAAGAGTAAAAAAAATAATCTAAAAATTTTACTCTCGCATTTTGCGATTATAACCCCATATGAACATCATAACCCCAGAAAAAAACTATACAAAATTTTATTCGTCGGTTTACTTCTGTATATATTACTTTTTCTGTGCTTGTACACTACAAAATAAATATAAATATTATAATCGCTACATTTAATAAATAAAACTATTTAATAACTTCTTTAATAAAGTTTAGTTTTAAATCTAAAGTAATTTTTTTTTTTTATGAGATAGTCTTCGAAATTTATCTAACTATCATTCAAGGCATATAAAACGACCTGATATTTTGACATTTTTCAACTGCTGTCATAATTCAGTTATTATGCAATCTAAAGTGTTATTTTATTCGCAAAATTTCATTAGCAAATTATGATGTATATAGATGATTTTTTAGGTGTTTGCGGGTTTATTGCAATAAACTTCCGCGTATCTTAAGGTCACATCTTGGCCTAATGCCCATATAGGTGTAGATCATCTAGTGTAAAATGTTTCTTTTATGTTTATTTATTATATCCCATACTCATTACCAATACATTTAA
This sequence comes from Tipula confusa, assembly GCA_963556175.1. Classification (NCBI taxonomy): domain Eukaryota; kingdom Metazoa; phylum Arthropoda; class Insecta; order Diptera; family Tipulidae; genus Tipula; species Tipula confusa. The sequence goes on along the minus strand of OY744478.1, from coordinate 10,450,187 downwards.
TTTATAAAATGTATGAAATAATGTAATCGGATCGATTAGCCTTTTATTAATAAATATATATATATATATATATATATATATATATATATATATATATACATATATATATATATATATATATATATATATATATATATAAAATCACATGCTATATTTTTTTTTAGTTACATGGAAATATACAACATATTATACACTCGCGAGAGATTAAATTTTGTTTAAATAATAAATTTATTAAAGTTGCAATTTTGTAACTGTAAATATTTTTGTTTATATATAGATATTTAAAGTGCTATTTAAGGAAAATATAGGTGGCGCACGCGGGGGGCGTGCACTCCACTATCATGATCATTAGTTTAATTTTTGATGTTTTTGTTCGACTTATTTACTATCAGTCGATAGTAACCGGTTTCATTGTATATAATAATCGAGTTTGTATAATTAACGGAAAAAGTATAACATTTAATGAAAAAATTGCTATTATAATTTTGTGCTGACTCGACTCCACGCTGCCATTATATAATTTCGGTATCATGTGGTTTTTCGTTGTCGGCATTTTTTTAAATATTTAATCTCGAATCAATTTTCAATAAGTAACCTAACCAATAAGTAATCCAGGCGCGTAAATTACTTAACCTCAGCACGGGGAGGTAATGACGAAAAATATATTAAAGTTGTTGCGGTTAAAACGTTCGTAGTTGAACTTCGAAGGCGATCAGATACCGCCCTAGTTCTAACGAATTTTGTTCTTCTCTACAAGTAAAGGAAAGAAGACACAAAAAACAAAAGGGACTATACATTTTTATTTTTATTTTTTCATATTTTTATCGATGCCACTTGTTTCTACACTAAAAAGTGCCTCATTTTGTTGGAATTTGGTATTTGCTATAATTGTATTGACTATTTTATGGAATAACTGCATTCCAGTAAAATCACTTTACCGTAATGCTATTTATATAAAATTTATTTATTTGTAAAGCAAATTTGTAGACGGAAACAAATCCAATTACTTTATAAAGTAGTCACCGAGTATACTTTCAGACCTAAGCCTATTCCCATCGGGACCAGGATGAAGATCTGGAGTGGAACCTGTGAATCGTACAGTTAGATCTAAAAGTTATTTTATACCGTTGCCATTAAATTCATCAAATTTATATACCAGGATTTACTACACTTAATTGCAAAATTTCTTGAAAGCTTGTTCTCAACATTGACACAGAATTGTGAATGCATGATTGCCATTTTACATTATAGCATATATTTTTCATTTAGAACCAGACAAGCACAACAAACCATAATCTCTCCTAAAAGTTTGATCCATTTTATTTTTATTTTTTTATTTTTTTTATATTCCCTGCCCAACGGTCAGCACTGCAACCTAAAATATCTTTTGTGGTATTGGTTTTATTAATCCATGACTTTCTCCATCTTCCTAATTACCCCTCTTCAAAATGAAGTCACTTAAGTGTACAGAGCAACACACTCACATGCGGTTTATATCTCTTCCAAACAGAGTCGGCACTCGATATCTGTGGAGAGGTTTATTTTATTCAATTGATATCTCAGGTTACAGTGACCTGAAAAAAAACTCACTAGTTTCCTGGTATTTCCTTTACTGAAATTGACCACCAAGTCCTAATGATGAAAAGGTTTGATCAAATATTTGGCTTGTCTAAGACCGGGAATACAGCTGCTCGGCTGTCGGACAAAATGCAGATAGATATTAGTTGAGGCGCAGGTTTCAATGGCTTAAATTTCGGCAAGAAAACCACTGGCTTTTCAGTGATTTCGATATTTGGTGGCTGAGCCTAAGGACACCAATGCCGACTCCACTATCCTTTTGTGATCCATCCGTAAACTAGCTAGGATGTTAGGTTCTATAGGAGGTCCACCAGTATCTCAGTCTGTTCTTTCAAAGGCTGCTACCACTAAATTCTTGCCAAAGCAAAGTTCTTTTGGCATCACCTCCAGGACTTTAAAGAACATATCCAAGTCTGAAAGTACATTCAAGATGTCCATGTGACCCATATGATCATTATGACTGTATTGATTCACTAGCTGTAAACTAGCAGCACAAGTAGCAGTTGGTTTTTTTATGTAGATATGAAGTGGAGTGATTCCAATGAGGGCTTCCATTGCCACAGTAGCACAGGTATGCTTAGCTTAAGTGATTCCGAGCCTCTGCAATGAGATTAGCTTGTTCATAATAACTTTCTGCTGTACCTTAGGCCATCAAACTATGGCCCCATAGATTACAATTGGCCTCACTATCATGATGTACATCCAGTAACTCATTTTTGAGCTGAGGCCCAACACTTCATTGGAGTATCCGATAGTGTTCCAAAATATTTGTAAATATGAAGTGTAATGTTGGCTTTAGATAGATAGAGATATTTATTTAATCTAGTCAATAAAAGGTGTCACTAGGATAAGGTAAAATTAATCTGAATTCTCTATTTATCTAAAGTTAACTCTACAATTAACTGTTTAAAAGAATGTATGGTGAGAGATAACTTCCCCACCACTTAATCTAAAATAAATTGTATATATTTTTATTCATTATTGTGAGCGATTTTGGCGAGAATACTACGGTTAATTTACTAATAAAATATTTTATTGCCTTTACACTGTGTGTACCGAGTGAATTTATTGGCGTTATTGAATGATTATTATCAACTTCAGTGATATTTAAGCGAGCGTATCATTTTGAAATCCAATTTGTTCAGATAGTGATATCATTTATACTATGAATCAAGGTTCAATTTACGTCTTTTGGTAAAGGGCACCAGGACTGTTTTGCTAGGATTAATCGAAAAGCCCTCTTTAGTGCACCAATTGGAAATAATAAGCAAGGCCTCTTGAATGCTGGCATATATCGTACATTCATACCCACCAGAGACTATGATAATCAGATCGCCCACATAACCAATGGCGTCATAATCGAGTGGATAAGTAACTCGTCGATTACGAGTGACTAACTCATTACCTAGTTTAGATGTAATCTTTCTACTAACCAACATGGAACTAATCCAGTGGTTAGTCGGATCATCAATACCTCTGTAGAGTCATCAATACCTCCAGTATTGTCAAAAGCTCCATCAATATTCAAAAACGCGCACAAAGCAGTTTTTTCAACTTTGGTGACAAATAAATGCAGCGTGGCCTTTGTGGATTAGACTTTTCTGTATGCGAATTAATTAGGACTCAGAGCTCTCCGCCTCTGATATAAAGATCTACTAGTCGTTCCATAGTTAATAAACGACTTAGTGAGTTCACTTGGCCGATTGCCATGCTTTGGGATAACAACCACATTGATTTGACTCCAAGCCTGCGTGTTATGTGACCCAAATTGAAGCTAGTTCTAAACAAGGCTTTCAGAGCAGGGGTAATTTAAGTTCAAGCCCTTTTGGAGGAGGGCTAGGAAGATTCTAATCCCCTAATGGAACTTTGTGATTAACCACAACGTTACGCGCCACACAGCTGCTTCCATAAGAAGATAGGGGCACATCATTATGCAAGAAAGCTGCAGTTTCTAGGTCACTTATTAAACTCAAAACTGTTGGCAGAATATCCACTTTGATGAAATATCCCTGAACGTCTTCCAATTTGTAAAACAAATGACAAAACTACAGGTGGAACACATACAGAGTCACCAGGAAAATACGTAGAGGCATACACTGTCTCGTTCACTCCCCTGCCAGTCGGCACTTCCTGGATTTCTGCAACCAAATCCTTAGTGATAATCTCTGGAATTGGAAGAACGTTAATATAGCCAAATATTCCTGTTCGGGAAACTTTTTCCCGGCAATAATAATTGCCACTCCTACTGGACAGTTTGGTCGAATTGTTTCGTGTGTCGAAGGTCTCGAAACTGTTCTGGGTAAGTTATTATCGACCGGCTCACGTGGAGCGGGTGCATATATCAGGTTAGGACTAAAAGTTACCTTAGTAGATTTTCTTTCACGCGTGCCTGTTTTGTCGAGATCTCCGGCTCGGATGCCATGTCTGGAGTCGTATTACCATCCATAGGGTGATTTCTCGTTGTTGGAGCATCCGAATTCGGATTACTATGTGGTGTGGCTATATGCGGAGTTCTTGTTGTTTCGGAACTCTTGACAAAGCATAGCTTTAGTCGGTCTATTGACACCCTAACCTGCCTGCCTTTAATGTCGATGACAAAATTTTTTTCGGCACGACTTATTACTAAATACGGACCGTCATAGGGTGGTTGTAATGATTTACGAACTACATCAGAACGTAATAGGACGTGGGAGCATGTATTCAATGCTTTAAAGGTGAATCGGCGATCACCAGATGTGTGACGAGTAGGCGGATGAGGTCGCAATTCTTTGAAGTGTTCTTTAACAGACACGACAAAATCTGATTGCAGCTTGAGCGTCTGTGTATTCTCAACCAGCTGTCCCGGAATTCCAATCCGGTCTGTTATGACTCATAATTGCAGCCTTTAGTGTCCTGTGCCATCGCTCAATAAACCCATTGGCCTTAGGATTGTAGCTTGTAGCTCGCTTTCTCTCAAATCCCAACAGTTTGGAGAGCTCTGAAAATAGTACCGACTCAAACTGAGGGCCTTGGTCCGTAACAATAGACTCCGGAACGCCAAAACGAGCTATCCAACCACTCAGCACAGCTAGTGCAACCGTCTTAGCTGGAATATCTGCAATAGGTATAGCCTCTGGCCAACGTGTGAATCGGTCAATTATTGTAACGCAATAGCGTAGACCGTCGGAGGATGGAAGCTGCCCGATTATGTCCAAATAGATCTGTGTAAATCTCTGGGAAACCAGTGGAAAATTTCCCAATGCGCTTTTGTTGTTTTGTAATTTTTGATTTCTGGCAGTTTAGACAACATTGTGCCATTTTACGCACGTCTTTGTTAATTGAAGGCCAAATTTATTTTTCAGTGACTAGTTTGGCGGATGCCGTATTTCCCGGGTGAGCCAAGTCATGGATTGAATCAAAAAACAATTTTCGGAGTATGGTCGGTCTACTCCCGTTGAGGTTTCACAGACGATACTTTTCTCGGAACTTGGTAAAGGAACTATTTTGAAAACTAATCTTCCATGAGATCTTTTAACTCGGAATCATCCCGTTGTGCATGAGCAATTTGTTCATAATCAACGGTCGAGGGTATAGTGATTTCATCTATTCGTGACAGTGTGTCAGCCACGATGTTTTCCACCCCAGAAACATGTTGAATGTCGATAGTATACTGCCCGATGTAATCCAACTGTCGAAAGTTGGAACTGTCGAATTGCCTAGGGGAAGCTTTGGCCGGGTTTTGCTTGAAGGCAAATATTAACGGCTTATGATCCGTAAATAGCGTAAATATTCGCCCTTCAAGTAGGTGTCGGAAGTATTTTATTGCAGAATACGCGGCCAACAGTTCGCGATTGTAGGCGCTGTAACGCTGCTGAGTTTCGGTTAGCCTCACGGAGAAGAATACGAGCGGTTGCCAGTCTTCCACGGTTTTTTGTTGGACAGCGGCGCCAAGTGCCTTGTCCGAGGCGTCAACCATAACGGCAAGATTTAGAATGCACTAAAAGGGTGGATTCAGCCAATTGTTGCTTACAGTAATTGAACGCTTTTAATTCTGCGTTTGTCGTTCCTCTAACTACCTTTAAGGTAGCCATTTAGTAACGCTTGATTACCACCAGCATATGGTATGAACCGCCTATAAAAGTTCAACATGCCTAAAAATCGCCTAAGCTGCTTGATCGTCTCAGGCTGATCATATTTGATTATGGCGTCGACTCTTTCAACAGTCGGTTTAATACCCTGTGCGTTTAATGTATGACCCAGAAAATGTACATCCCTCTTAGCGAATACACACTTATCAATATTAATTACGAGCCCAGCGTCATTCAATCGTTGGAATATACTTCTTAAGTGGTCCTAATGCTCTTCAAATATTTGCGACGCAACCAACAAATCATCTATGTACATGAAAGAAAAACTTAACCCTCTGAGGATGCTATGCATAAAGCGTTGGAAGGACTGGGCGGCGTTTCGCAAACTGAACGTCATCTTCGTAAACTCGAACAGCCCAAACGGCGTCGTAATAGCCGTTTTAGGAATATTACTTGTCTCGATAGGGGTTTGATGGTAAGTTCGCACCAGGACAATCATCGTGAATACCGATTGTCTCCAGTGGGGTGGTTAGTGGAGGGGAAGTCGCTCTTAAGAAGAGTCTGATGTGACCGAAGAGGTATGTAACGTTCCCACTTGGATTCGCGTAGTATCTTCATGGAAGAATCACCTATGGCCATAACCAAATGGACGACTGCCCCAGTTGTCGTTCGTTGTAGTATCTCTCAGGAGTTGGCCACGAGACCTTTGTTTTGGGTGGCCATGGTAGCAAGAATCTCGCTCAACAAGCCAAGGCTCTGTGAAAAACCCTCTAACGATGTTTGGCCAAAGAAAATCATCCTCTTCCACTAAAGTTATATTCAGACCACATTTTGACCTTAGTTTATCGAAATTGTTCCTCATCAATTCCACTGTGGAATGATTCGAACATACAAAAAAAGCCATCTGGTTCTCCGGAAAAAAACAAGGAATTGTGGCTTATGGATTGGACCATGTATCTCAGTAATAAGGTCAATAATACCCTCTTGTATGGTTTCCATTTGCTCCATACTGAGGGGGTTGTCATCGAGATCATTTGGTAAGATACCTAGCCTAACACTGCCTGCTACTTTTAGATTGTTTGCCAGGTGGTTCAGTGGGTTCCAAAGCAAACAGATTCCAAGTTCAAATGTGCTTTGAAATGGACCTTCTCTCGAAGGCCCTTCTATATTTATATTGGAGTTCATAAAATTCCCACGAGTAACCGAGAAATGAAGGTTACCCATAGCAGAGATCGGTATACTGTGGGAAGGCAACATTTAAAATCGGAGAGAAAATTACTTAGCTACATTTTAGGATGAATTGCCCGGTTGTTGCCACAAGAAGGCATCACTACACTAGGGAGGGGAGATCTTATGAGAATCGCATGTGCCTAGAAAGCTTTAATAATTTTTTTTCTTATTCTCATATTGGTTCAGCTTGTTGGGTTTCAAGGTATTTCAATAGTAAACCTACTATTCAACGATGTTGACCAAAAATACGGTAAATTGATAATTTCATGTAGATAATAAATGAGTGTTATGTTTGTCTTAAACAATCAATAACCTTCAAAATGACTTTTAAAAATATGTTATCATAGAATTATAAAATTATTTTCAAAAATCTCCAAAAGTTACTCTCTGAAGAAATTATCTGTTAAACTTGAACTTAATGTAATGGTTTATTAGTAAACGCATTATAGATGATTATATTAGAATACGGTAAAAATGATGCAGAAATTAAAATCCTAATTAGACCTAAGAGTTGAGACTTCGACTTTTTAATATAAAACGGTCGATTGCTTGATTTAATTTTATGGTGGAATTAATAACCTCCAACCGTCGTTAGATATCAGTAGAATATTAACCTGAGTAAAATAAACCAAAAATTCACATAATTTAGGCATGTTAACACCTATACCTGTACAGCTCCAATTTATAAAAATGTTAGATTTATAAAAATGCTGATGAATGTCCGCCTTGCCATAGCAGGTCTCACTCCGAGACTTCGAGACAAAATCCTTTCAGTTCATTTGTGATTTTCGACAAAAATTTAAAAAAAAAAATTGTATTCAAAAAATGTTGTTGTATCCCACAAGAAGCCATCATCATAAAGAATGTGGTTTTAACTTGAACCGGCACAGTATCATGTTCATCTTTATATTATCTTCGTTTATCATTTTTGTCTTACAAAAAAAAAAAAAAAAAGGATAACGCTCTCTTGCACTAAATAATTATAAGAAATTTAAAAAAAAAAAAATTCTTTATGCATTTTTGTGTGTATTTCATATTGGGCGTAAGAAACTACATCTTAATATGTATAAAGTATGTAGTACACAAGTGGATTAGTTTAGCAGTTTGCGTATTTTTATGCAAATATCGAATGCGATTTTTTTTTTGTTACGTTCCTTTGTTTGTCGAAAAAAAAATTTTTTTGTATGCAGTTGATGAGAATCACCTTGAACCCAGATTTGTGTTTTTTTGTGTTTGCTTATTAAGAAAATTTGAAATATTTTGTATGCATGTTTCTTTTGAACACATTTTATTGATAACCTCTTACGAAAAATTTGGTAAATAATTTAGGTTTTTGATCGGAAATACATTTTAATTTATGTATGATAAATAGAAAAACTATCGAAGACGAAGTTAATAAGAAAAATAAATGTTGAACGCATAAAATATGTCAGACTCCATATTATTGTTAGCAATTGGAAAAATGCATAATTTGTAAATCCGCATAATCTGCAAAACAAACATGAACTGCGCGCTACAAAAATAAAAATTTTAAATTAACGATTTAAGAGGTTTTGAAATTAGATTATGATCGCTATTAATCATCTTTGAATCAAAGACGCAATGTTACTGGGAACATGAAAATTTTTAGTTGATTGATTGATTGAATTGTGGGACCAATACATATAAATTCGATCCTATTCACAGTTTTTAAGCAATTACACTACGTACTCGTATGACAATCTTATTTATAATCACTTACTCGATACAAAAACACCGATGTTATTGAAATAATTATTTTTTATTAAAATAATTAAATGTTCATTTCGATCGAATTCACCGTTTTATATCAGAAACAAAAAGTACTCGCATGAAAATCTTATATATATTCGCTTACTCGACAAAAAATAACGAAATTATTATAAATAAAATATTATTAAAATATAAATAATTAAAAGTTTAAATTCGTTAAATTCACCGTTTTATAGCAATTACACAACGTACTCGTATGAAAATCTTATTTATACCCACTTACTCAACACAAAATCACCGAAATCATTTTAAATACAATTTTATTAAAATAACTAAAGATTTAAATACGATCAATTCACCGTTTTATACCAAATACGCAAAGTACTCGCATGAAAATTCTATTTATATTCACTTATTCGACACAAAATCTCCGAAATTTATATAAAAACAATTTTATTAAAATAATTAAAAGTTTAACTTCGAACGAATTCACCGTTTTATACCAAATACGCAAAGTACTCGCTTGAAAATCCTATTTATATTCACTTACTCGATACAAAATCACCGAAATCATTATAAATACAATTTTATTAAATTAATGAAATGTTTAAATTCGATCGAATTCACCGTTTTATAGCAAATACACAAATTACTCGAATGAAAATCCTATTTATATTCACTTATTCGACACAAAATCTCCGAAATTTATATAAAAATAATTTTATTAAAATAATTAAACGTTTAAATCTAATCAATTCACCGTTTTATACAAAATACGCAAAGTACTTGCATGAAAATTCTATGTATATTCACTTACTCGACACAAAATCACCGAAATTATTTTAAATACAATTTTATTAAAATAATTAAACGTTTAAATTTGATCAATTCACCGTTTTATACCAAAAACAAAAAGTACTCGCATTAAAATCTTATTAATCGTGATTCTATTCGACACAAAAATACCGAAATTATTACAAACAAAATTTTATTAAAACAATTAAAAGTTTAACTTCGAACGAATTCATCGTTTTATACCAAATACGCAAAGTACTCGCATGAAAATTCTATTTATATTCAATTAATCGACACAAAATCACCGAAATTCTTATAAATACAATTTTACTAAAATAACCAAACATTTAAATACGATCAATTCATCGTTTTATATCAAAGCCACAAAAGGCTCGAATAAAAATCATATTTATATTCACTTATTTTAAACAAAACAACCGAAATTATTATAAATACGATTTTATAAAAATAATTAAATGTTTAAATTTAATCAATTCACCGTTTTATACCAAATACTCAAAGTAATAGATTGAAAATCATATTTATATTCACTTACTCGACACAGAATCACCGAAATTATTATAAATACAATTTTATTACAATTATTAAAACTTTAAATTCGATCAATTCACCGTTTTATACCAAATACACAAAGTACTCGCATGAATACGCTTTTTATATTCACTTACTTGATACAAAATCACCGAAATTATTATAAATACAATTTTATTAAAATAATTGAACGTTTAAATCTGATCAATTCACAGTTTTATAACAAATACGCAAAGTACTCGCATGAAAATCATATTTATATTCACTTATTCGACACAAAATCTCCAAAATTTATATAAAAACAATTTTATTAAAACAATTAAAAGTTTAACTTCGAAAGAATTCACCGTTTTATACCAAATACGCAAAGTACTCGCTTGAAAATCCTATTTATATTCACTTACTCGATACAAAATCACCGAAATCATTATAAATACAATTTTATTAAATTAATGAAATGTTTAAATTCGATCGAATTCACCGTTTTATAGCAAATACACAAATTACTCGAACAAAAATCCTATTTATATTCACTCATTCGACGCAAAATCTCCGAAATTTATATAAAAACAATTTTATTAAAATAATTAAACGTTTAAATCTGATCAATTTACCGTTTTATACCAAATACGCAAAGTACTCACATGAAAATCCTATTTATATTCACTTACTCGACACAAAATCACCGAAATTATTATAAATACAATTTTATTAAATTAATGAAATGTTTAAATTCGATCGAATTCACCGTTTTATAGCAAATACACAAATTACTCGAATGAAAATTCTATTTATTTTCACTTATTCGACACAAAATCTCCGAAATTTATATAAAAACAATTTTATTAACATAATTAAACGTTTAAATCTGATCAATTCACCGTTTTATACAAAAATCGCAAAGTACTCGCATGAAAATCCTATTTATATCACTTATTCGACACAAAATCTCCGAAATTTATATAAAAACAATTTTATTAAAACAATTAAAAGTTTAACTTCGAACGAATTCACCGTTTTATACCAAATACGCAAAGTACTCGCATGAAAATCTTATTTAGATTCACTTAATCGACATAAAATCACCGAAATTATTATAAATACAATTTTATTAAAATAATTAAACGTTTAAATTTGATTGAATTCACCGTTTTATAGCAAATACACAACGTACTCGTATGAAAACCTTATTTATACTCACTTACTCGACACAAAATCACCAAAATCATTATAAATACAATTTTATTAAATTAATCAAATGTTTAAATTCGATCGAATTCACCGTTTTATAGCAAATACACAAATTACTCGAATGAAAATCCTATTTATATTCACTTATTCGACGCAAAATCTCCGAAATTTATATAAAAACAATTTTATTAAAATAATTAAACGTTTAAATCTGATCAATTCACCGTTTTATACCAAATACGCAAAGTACTCACATGAAAATTCTATTTATATTCACTTACTCGACACAAAATCACCGAAATTATTATAAATACAATTTTATTTAAATAATTAAACGTTTAAATTTGATTGAATTCACCGTTTTATAGCAAATACACAACGTACATGTATGAAAACTTTATTTATACTCACTTACTCAACACAAAATCACCAAAATCATTATAAATACAATTTTATTATATTAATGAAATGTTTAAATTCGATCGAATTCACCGTTTTATAGCAAATACACAAATTACTCGAATGAAAACCCTATTTATATTCACTTATTTGACGCAAAATCTCCAAAATTTATATAAAAACAATTTTATTAAAATAATTAAACGTTTAAATCTGATCAATTCACCGTTTTATACCAAATACGCAAAGTACTCACATGAAAATTCTATTTATATTCACTTACTCGACACAAAATCACCGAAATTATTATAAATACAATTTTATTAAAATAATTAAAGTTCAATTCGAACGAATTCACCGTTTTATAGCAAGTACATAACGTACTCGCATACCTATTAATCCTATTTATATTCAATTCGACACAAAAATAACGAAATTATTATAAAAACAATTTTATTAAAATAACTAAACATTTAAATACGATCAATTCATCGTTTTATACCAAATACAAAAAGTACTCGCAATAAAATCTTATTAATCGTGATTCTATTCGACACAAAAATACCGAAATTATTACAAACAAAATTTTATTAAAACAATTAAAAGTTTAAATTCGAACGAATTCACCGTTTTATACCAAATACGCAAAGTACTCGCATGAAAATCCTATTTATATTCACTTATTCGACACAAAATCACCGAAATTATTATAAATACAATTTTATTAAAATAATTAAATGTTTAAATTTAATCAATTCACCGTTTTATACCAAATACTCCAAGTAGTAGATTGATAATCTTTTTTATATTCACTTATTCGACACAGAATCACCGAAATTATTATAAATAAAATTTTATTAAAATAATTAAATGTTTAAATTTAATCAATTCACCGTTTTATACCAAATACTCCAAGTAGTAGATTGATAATCTTTTTTATATTCACCTATTCGACACAGAATCACCGAAATTATTATAAATAAAATTTTATTAAAATAATTAAACGTTTAAATCTGATCAATTCACCGTTTTATACCAAATACGCAAAGTACTCGCATGAAAATCCTATTTATATTCACTTATTCGACACAAAATCTCCGAAATTTATATAAAAACAATTTTATTAAAACAATTAAAAGTTTAACTTCGAACGAATTCACCGTTTTATAGCAAATACACAACGTGCTCGTATGAAAATCTTATTTATACTCACTTACTCGACACAAAATCACCAAAATCATTATAAATATAGTTTTATTAAATTAATGAAATGTTTAAATTCGATCGAATTCACCGTTTTATAGCAAATACACAAATTACTCGAATGAAAATACTATTTATATTCACTTACTCGACACAAAATCACCGAAATTATTATAAATACAACTTTATTAAAATAATTAAAGGTTCAATTCGAACGAATTCACCGTTTTATAGCAAGTACATAACGTACTCGCATACCTATTAATCCTATTTATATTCAATTGCTCGACACAAAAATAACAAAATTATTATAAACACAATTTTATTAAAATAATTAAACGTTTAAATTTGATCAATTCACCGTTTTATACCAAATACGCAAAGTACTCGCTTGAAAATCCTATTTAGATTCACTTACTCGACATAAAATCACCGAAATTATTATAAATACAATTTTATTAAAATAATTAAATATTTAAATTTGATTGAATTCACCGTTTTATAGCAAATACTCAAAGTAATAGATTGAAAATCATATTTATATTCACTTACTCGACACAGAATCACCGAAATCATTATAAATACAATTTTATTACAATTATTAAAAGTTTAAATTCGATCAATTCACCGTTTTATACCAAATACACAAAGTACTCGCATGAACACCCTTCTTATATTCACTTACTTGACACAAAATTACCGAAATTATTATAAATACAATTTTATTAAAATAACTAAACATTTAAATACGATCAATTCACCGTTTTATACCAAATACGCAAAGTACTCGCATAAAAATTCTATTTAGATTCACTTACTCGACACAAAATCACCGAAATTATTATAAATACAATTTTATTAAATTAACTAAATATTTGAATACGATCAATTCACCGTTTTATACCAAATACGCAAAGTACTCGCATGAAAATTCTATTTATATTCACTTACTCGACACAAAATCACCGAAATTATTATAAATACAATTTTATTAAAATAATTAAACGTTTAAATATAATCAATTCACCGTTTTATACCAAATACTCAAAGTAGTAGATTAAAAATCATATTTATATTCACTTATTCGACACAGAATCACCGAAATTATTATAAATAAAATTTTATTAAAATAATTAAACATTTAAATCTGATCAATTCACCGTTTTATACCAAATACGCAAAGTACTCGCATGAAAATCCTATTTATATTCACTTATTCGACACAAAATCTCCGAAATTTATATAAAAACAATTTTATTAACATAATTAAACGTTTAAATCTGATCAATTCACCGTTTTATACAAAATATGCAAAGTACTCGCATGAAAATTCTATTTATATTCACTTACTCGACACAAAATCACCGAAATTATTATAAATACAATTTTATTAAAATAACTAAATATTTAAATACGATCAATTCACCGTTTTATACCAAATACACAAAGTACTCGCATAAAAATTCTATTTATATTCACTTACTCGACACAAAATCACCGAAATTATTATAAATACAATTTTATCAAAATAATTAAATGTTTAAATTTAATCAATTCACCGTTTTATACCAAATACTCAAAGTAGTAGATTGAAAATCATATTTATATTCACTTACTCGACACAGAATCACCGAAATTATTATAAATAAAATTTTATTACAATTATTAAAAGTTTACATCTGATCAATTCACCGTTTTATACCAAATACGCAAAGTACTCGCATGAAAATTCTATTTATATTCACTTACTCGACACAAAATCACCGAAATTATTATAAATACAATTTTATTAAAATAATTAAATGTTTAAATTTGATTGAATTCACCGTTTTATAGCAAATACACAAATTACTCGAATGAAAACCCTATTTATATTCACTTACTCGACACAAAATCACCAAAATTTATATAAAAACAATTTTATTAAAATAATTAAACGTTTAAATCTGATCAATTCACCGTTTTATACAAAATACGCAAAGTACTCGCATGAAAATTCTATTTATATTCACTTATTCGACACAAATCACTGAAATTATTATAAATACAATTTTATTAAAATAATTAAACGTTTAAATTTGATCAATTCACCGTTTTATACCAAATACGCAAATTACTCGCATGAAAATTCTATTTATATTCACTTATTTGACCCAAAATCTCCGAATATTATATAAAAACAATTTTATTAAAATAATTAAACGTTTAAATCTGATCAATTCACTGTTTTATACAAAATACGCAAAGTACTCGCATGAAAATTCTATTTATATTCACTTACTTGACACAAAATCACCGAAATTATTATAAACACAATTTTATTAAAATAATTAAACGTTTAAATTTGATCAATTCACCGTTTTATACCAAATACGCAAATTACTCGCATGAAAATCCTATTTATATTCACTTATTTGACCCAAAATCTCCGAAATTTATATAAAAACAATTTTATTAAAATAATTAAACGTTTAAATTTGATCAATTCACCGTTGTATACCAAATACAAAAAGTACTCGCAATAAAATCTTATTAATCGTGATTCTATTCGACACAAAAATACCGAAATTATTACAAACAAAATTTTATTAAAACAATTAAAAGTTTAACTTCGAACGAATTCACCGTTTTATACCATATACGCAAAGTACTCGCATGAAAATTCTATTTATATTCAATTAATCGACACAAAATCTCCGAAATTATTATAAATACAATTTTGTTAAATCAACAAAACGTTTAAATTCGATTGAATTCACCGTTTTATAGCAATTACACGCTATGAACTTGATAATCTTAAGTGTCACAAAAAACTAATAAATGTATAAACACTTCGAGATAGGCCAAGAATGAGGCGCAGGTAACAACGGAATCGTTAAACTAACGCAAGTCAGTTTCGAAGAACAGAAACTGACTCCCACGACCAAATTATCCATAACCTGCATCTTCAGTTTGCAGATTAAGGTTACAAACAGCTACTGGTGAAAGTGAAGTACTCAAAGGTAAGAAAGGAGTTTTGTTACGGATTGGGAACAGTAAGTTTCATCATGAAGTGTTGATAGCCGATATTAAAGATGAAGTAATTTTGGGCATGGATTTAATGAGAGCGAACGGCTAACGTGGAATTGTCTCTGCAAATGAACGATGGGGATCCAGTGATAAGCTGAGCTATTTAGACCATTGAGAAAAGTTGTCACCCAATCGAACACCGGATCGAAACAGGAGTGGAAATGATAATACGTCAGGCACCGAGAAGGTTATCATTAGCAGAGCAGACGCATTGTACATTGTTCTGTGGCGAGGTCAAATATTTAGGGCACAAAGTAACAACATATGGAATTCACTATAATCGGCGGTTCATAACGGGGTTTGCTGATTTTGTCCAGAATTAGTTGTCCAGAAAAGACAAGGCATTCAAAACGCATTCAAGTAATTGAAACGATTGGCATACCCAGTATTTTGGACACTGATGCAAGTAATAATGGACTAGGAGCTGTTTTATCACAGGAGACCGATGGGCAAAAGCGAGTGAGTGTTTACTATTGCTAAGTTCTTTCAAAGCTATCGAACGTAAGGAAACCGCACATGGGAACGTCGATGCCTTATAAAGACGATCATGCCGTGTAGATTGCAGCGTTTGCAGCCAAAGGTGGAAGACAAAGAAAACATCATTGATGTTGCAGACTCATAAAAATTCTACCACCAGAAGAATGGACTCCTGAGGAAATTAGAAAGAAGCAAATGAAAACCAGAATGGATTGAAATCGCAGACAAAAGAAAAAGCTCAATTCATCGACGCGATCATTAAGAGAGGTACCTAAGGTTCGGATTGCATAAATTTTAAATTAGTGCCATGGAGATACTAGTGGTGCCCATCTTGTATTCGATAAAATGCTAGCCAAAATATGAGGAAGATTTTATTGGTCAAGATATCGGTAGTCACTAGTGGAATGGTGTCAAAAGTGTGACGAATGTATGGCGGTTAAAAGGTCCGCTCAAAGAAATCGAGGGACAATGTGGCAGTACAACGTTGGGGCAACATTCGAAAGAATCACGATGGAGGTTAAAGAACCGTTTCAATGACAGTGAAAATAAATATGTGCTGGTGGTCATGGAATATTTCAGCAAGCGGCCGGAGGTATATTCAATACCAAATCAAGATTGGATCAGATGATTTGGGGTACCAATGGAGGTTTATTCGGATCAGAAACCTAATTTCGTGTCAATTATATTCCTGGATATGCGGGTGTGCATATCCTGGTTGTTCACGCTGATATCAAGTCGTCTACAAGATGATTTGGTGAAGATATGCTTATAGATGGCCACTCCGCCAGCTGCATTAGTTGTCGTTGAGGTGTGGCTAATTATCCGCGTAACGCACTCGTAGTTATGAATATCAATCAGCTCCTCATCGTCACGCATCCAAGTCAAGCTTAATGCCAGATAGTCGCATCGCTTAATAACTGAATCAGTTTCAATGTCGCCTGCGTGAGCTCTGAGACTCTGTACATTAAGGTTGAGGATGAGTATTTGAGGGGACGCAGCAGTGTTGTTGCAAAAGCTTTAGGTCAACGTTGTCACTGTGGAAAGTATGTGGCGTTCGAGCCGCCTGAACTCGTCGCGGATCTCGCGCATTGCCGGCACATCGCTTGCTCTCCTTCCGTGTAAGAACCGGAGTGGCACATCATTCTCAGTGGTTATATACAAATCTTGTAATCTGGTAACTCTGCTGAGTGCCACATAGACGAGCTGCTGTTGCTGCTGAGTCGAATACTTATAAACGAGCTCATTAAATGTGCCACCCTGTGACTTGTGAATTGTAATGGCGCAGGCGGGCATAAGTGGAAACTGCTTGCGTTTACACTTTACAGTTTTGGTGAGCGATATGTTCACTATATCCGTTGCTTGATCGGGACCCAAGTCAGTGAGAATTCGTCCAGCTTGCTAAGCACATGAGGGAACTCGAACCAAAAGGCCACCGTCGATGTCGATGCGTCGGTGTCTTCTTCTGTTTTATCGATACTTCGTATATCAAAAGGCTCTATATATCGCAGAATGCCGATTGCGCCATTCACTAGTCCGTCGACCACGTCGATGTTGACTGTAATCTTATATGGATAGCCAATAGCAAGCGGAATCATGTAAGGCATACCGTCCGACTCTGCCACCGTAAGTTTGTGTAGTTTCCCGCAGCATTTGTTTTTTTCAGCGTTCGTCGAGTGGCCCACGATGATGTCTTTGGCCGTGCAGTGCAGTGCATTATGGATGGCGTCCACGTCCCAATTGCAGTGAAACAGACGTACGGCGTTCGGTGCATGCGTTTTACACCACGTCAGCGACCTGTGTCTCGACTCTATCAGTTCCACTTCAGAGTCATCCAACCGTAATCCGTTATCTATTTTGGTCAGAATGCTGGAGAACTGCTCATCAGATTGCCTGACAACTCGCTTTAGTGGAGAGTACTCAAGACTCTGCTAGATAACGGGGCCGCCGAGCTGAATAGATGATGTAGTGTAACAGGGTGATGCGCGTACCGGTGGTAGCTGCCTTAAGTCGCCGCAAAGATAAATATCCAAGCCGCCGAATGGTTTATCATAAACAGCTGTAATCTGCTGCAGTCGCTCGTTTATCTTTTGCAACACGGCCGAACTTAGCATTCTAATTTCATCGATGATGATGCACTTCACGCCGACAAACATATTTCTATAGCCGTGCAAAACTTCAATGGGCAGCGCGATCGTTCTCCTGGACATACTCAGACGAAACGCAGAGTGCACTGTTGTGCCGTCTTTGGCCACCGCCGCCTTGCCAGTACTCTCACAAGCTACATACGCATTACGCAGAGAGTTGTGTTGTTGA
Organism: Tipula confusa; assembly: GCA_963556175.1. Classification (NCBI taxonomy): domain Eukaryota; kingdom Metazoa; phylum Arthropoda; class Insecta; order Diptera; family Tipulidae; genus Tipula; species Tipula confusa. The sequence goes on along the minus strand of OY744478.1, from coordinate 10,431,582 downwards.
CTGAAACGATTGTAAGTTTCCATTAGCAATTTTAATGAATACGTTTTGCCACATCCCACCGGGCCGGTGAAGAAGAGCTGGAGTGGCTCTGAATTTGCGTCGTGCATTCGATGGATAGCCTCTAGCACTATTTTCCGTTGCTCTGGATTTGTACTCCACATCAAATCGCAGTACTGCTGCTTGTTTATTAGGTTGGATCGTTTACGCACAGCTGATATACCGTTGTGCGTTTCGATTAAATCTATGTCATCCAGATTCTCGAGTCACTCGAATTGTGTCCAAGTACGAGTCCCTAGTTAGCCCATTGTCCTTGAGGAAGTCGTCGATACACGAGTAGATGCGTTGCTCAAGATTTTGTCGCAGTTTCTTCGCCTTACTTTTGAGGCTATTTCTGTGTCCGTCCGATTGCGGCATAGGAATCAGCACACGCGTCGACTTCATCGGCCAGTACGGAATGCCAAATCTGCATGTCACTTCGCCTCGTTTATAGCAAGTAAATGTGTGACCTTGATTGGCATAGATACTGTCTTCGGGAACGTCGTATTTGTTCACGGAACACAACGATTCTATCAAAGCGACTGTGGCATGTTTTCGCTCACAGTTTTTCTTGGATCGTCGCTCAACCATACCAGAATGTGAGCATGGAGGCTACCTCGATGCTGAAATTCGAATCGCGTAAAGTAATCCAAAATTCTATAGCGGCCGAATGCATTATAAGCTCGCACCAACCGCATCATGTTCATCAGGCAGTCCACGAGTTTGTGGAAGTAGATGCAATAGGTAACCGGGTTCTCCCTCACTAGCGTGAATCGTTGCAATCGATTCATCGACTCACCATCCACATCGGGAAACCATTTGCTCAATCGATAGTACCTCCGCGTGTTTGTCGTAGATGATATTCAACGGTACGACTCGGTGGCCAGACACTATATCCAGTCGTCCTCGTTCCATACCATTGTATGCTGCCTAGACGCCAACACCTCTGACTCTGGTACCGCATCCGGTGCATCTCTTCGATATTTATACGTTCTTGTTCTTCTTGTTGCTCAATTTGTGAACCATAGCCCGGTGCTAGTGAGTTTAGTCGATTTAAATCTACTCTGATGTTGTACAGACGATTCACGTAGCCGCTTAGATATATTGACTTGTGCGCTAGGTTGTGCTTGATATTTACATTTATCACCAAGTCGCCATTCAACTGCCTAGGTAAACAGGCCACCATGGCTGAAACATCTACTGGAACGTTTATTACTTGGCCCACGATCCCGTATGCGAAATCATACCTCAAGCGGCGCAGTTGCATGAACGGCAAACGTGGAGCAATCAAGCGCTCACTAACTGGATCCAATCCCGGCAGACCACACACATCATACTGCATGCGCATGGCTGCTATTTCGTCTGTAGCTAATGGCTTGTTGTTTGCTACATGCCAGTTTATAATGGTATCTACATGTTTCACAGTGACTTTACTTAAATCCTCACGAAACCACAATCGATCGCAAATGGAACACTCGAAGTCGTATTCGTTTTCAATAAATATTATATTAAATCGCTCGTTGCTTCGTTTCCATTTACGCTGCCAAGCTTCATTAATGTTTGTTGCCACCACAGTGATTGACTGAACTGCCGATATTCATGCCGATGTGGATGAAGACGTACTTGGCCAAAACGCCTCTGATTGAGATACGCGTTTTGAATTAAACAATTTGAGTTTTACAAATCTATCTTGCTGTTTTTTATTTTTGTTGTAATCTCTTCATGGTTTATGTTACCCTCACTGTAATCCCATTTCATGATGCTATATAATTAATTAATTAATTTTAACCGACACTATTTGGTATTTAACTGGATTTTTTTAGTGCTAATTTTACATCTTTACCTTTATTATTTATTATTTTTACATAATTTTTATTTATTTTATTATTATCTTTAATTTCAAATAAATACAAATGGCATCGAATCGAACGCAGTTTTTTGTTTTTTTTTTTTTGAAATTTTGAAATTGGCTACTGTTCTGTCATAGTTATAGAGAACGATTCTTGTATTTCAGTGAAACTACACTGAAGATGTAAAGTGACATCTATTACTATTAATATGTACTACTTTATATTTCATTTCACACATATTTTTTATGTAATTTGCCTCGTATACATTACTGTAATACGACCAATAATCAACCAATAATAATAATACCAATAATAATAATACGACCAATAATTAACCAATAATAATAATTAGACCAATAATCAACCAATAATTGCAATAATTAGGCAATTAGAGACATTCAGACTGTATAATTTGAAATTTATGTTTTTTTTTCTTAATTATAATTAATCTGGATATTAATTATTTTAATTTTAATTTAATTAAATTGCACTGTTTTTTACGCAAATTTTGACACCAAAATTGGTTCGATCAGTTAATGCATTCTCTCGCTAGCATGTTAAATCGCTCCCCCGCCTCCTGTTGACCACAATGTGAAAATACAAAGAATGATGCATCGAGATTAAAGATGAACCTACCCAATGATATATTTAGAATTAAGTAATGCCTCATACTTAATGAGTAGTCTCCATGCAAACAAAGACAAATTTCATGCCTTAGTTCTGAGTTTAAGAACGTTATCACGTTAAAAGTTGAATGAAATAATAGAAAAATAGAATATTCGAGATTAATGAAAGGCAGTCGTAAGTACTTATTTGTGGACAATAAAAATCAGTCAAAAATCAATATAAATGTATATTATTTATACCCAAAGATGTATACTACCGAGTATATCCGAAATTTTGGTTTAGCTTATTATAGTCTCAGTGATTGTCCACTTAAACAATTTTCTTACGTAACAAGCAAAACCTACACACGTTTTTTTTTTCATAGTTTTGCATAATGTGACAATATACAATTTTTTTTATATTGGCCTAGGTCAGCCTTATTAAATTTTCAACGTAAGTGTTGGGAAACGTCATGCATTATATAAAATCAAAAGCCGAATCACAAAAATCTAATATCATTTAAATGTAAATGAGCGTTTTTGTTGGTTTATTTCTTGATTCAACGATGAGAATTGTATGATGAATTATTAAACAGGTTCTTCCGAATAGAGCTTGCTGGGCTCGTTTACTCATTTTCAAAAATTGATAATCCGGTAACATATGCTTTGTCTATTGGTAAGTTTACTACTATCAAACCCCCGGGTACCGGTCGAAACTAGATATTTTGCAACTGGATTTGACGAAACAGGATAATTTAAAACTGGATATTTTAAATCGAGATAAGGTACAAAACGAGATATGGTACAAAACTGGATATTTCAAAATTGGATAATTCAAAACAAGATAAAGTACAAAACGAGATATGGTACAAAACTGGATATTTCAAAATTGGACAATTCAAAACGAGATATGGTACAACACTGGATATTTCAAAATAGGATATTTCGACATGTGATTAAAATTAAAATGATTTTTTAGGAAAGTTCTGGAATATGGCCAATTAGGGAGGAACTCGGCGAGTTCTTAACCGATTATGATGAAATTCTATATGTAGGATGGAAATGAGATTTAAAAATGATTTTTTGGGCAAGTTCTGGAATAAGGCCAGTAAGGTGCCATACTTGATATAATATTTCTAATGAGCCATACTTGATATAATATTTCGGTGATTTTGGGAAAAGTTCTGGAATATGGCCGAGTTTCTTCATAACTGGCCATATTCCAGAACTTTTCCCAAAAATCATTGTTAAATCCTATTTTCATCCTACATATCGAATATCATCATAATCGGTTAAGATCTCGCCGAATTCCTTCCTAACTGGTCATATTCCAGAACTTTTCCAAAAAATCATTGTTAAATCCCATTTTCATCCTACATATCGGATTTCATCATAATCGGTTAAGAACTCGCCGAGTTAAGAAATCACCTGAGTTCCTTCCTAAGTGGCCATATTTCAGAACTTTCCCAAAAAATCATTTAAAGTTTAAATCACTTGTCGAAATATCCAGTTTTAAAATATCCAGTTTTGTACCATATCTCGTTTTGTATCTTATCTCGTATTGAAATATCCAATTTGGAAATATCCAGTTTTGTACTTTATCTCGTTTTGTCAAATCCTATTTTGAAATATCCAGTTTTAAAATGTCCAGTTCTGAGCGGTTCCCCAAACCCCCTTATTTACACCCAGATAACAGACTTAAAATTGACAGATGCAGTCTACTAGTCACTAAAATCAGTCAAAATAGATTATCATAAAGTCGATGGTTTTTTGTGCCCTCTATTGACAATTTTGTCCATCGATCATCTAAGTCGATTCTGATTCGGGGAACACCGCCGAGGTCATGAGCTCACTACGGGAAAAACCATTTCCATAGAGACTGCCCGCATTTGGAGGCACCAAAAAGTTTGTCACGGCAACCATGGACAGTATTAAAGTAAAACTGCAACATGTCAGTGGTTCAGACTTGACCATTTGGCGAACCAAATTTAAAATGTTACAACAGAACTGCCGTAAACGCTTCCAGCGAGCCTATCCAAATTTAAGGATATTTTGACGCAACGTTGAAGATAGACGAACACGAAGCTAAACCTTTCCCGCAACGCTAAACCTTTCTGCAACGAATGGATAAAGGGACTCAAGTTAAGGGACGTTTCCCCATCTCTGTACTGTCACAACGTTAATGCAGTCAACAGCGGTCCGCGAACACTCGAACAAGAAGAAGAAGCAAATTTTCCATTGCTTTTCTCCAAAACCTTGGGCTGCTGCAACCAAATAAAGACGTCACTCGCTTTTAAGCCAGAGGCAAACCCGATCTATCGCCGTGTATTACTGGTGCTACATGCAGCCTCTAAGCCAATCGAGGACGAACTAATTCGGTTGTAGGGCCAACGATCCCGGCATTTTGCAACCATTAATGCATACCATGAAAAGTGGCATCGATGGTGTTTTCTCTTGGATCGACGACATTATCATCGAAGTCAAAGACGAAAATCAGCACCGCGCGCGCCTTTTCAACGTTTTGAGTCGCTTGCAAGAATATAGTTTCACACTTAAGCCATAAAAATGCTAGTTCGGTCTAAAGTTCGTCGAATTCCTGAGGCACATCATCGATGAAACCGGCGTTCGGCCCACATTACCCAACTGCGTGCTTTTTTGGGTGCGGTGAACTGGTACGGCAAGCTCATACGCAAACTCAAGAAAATGCGCGAGCCACTCGATGAACTGCTTAAAGACGAAGTCGAATACGAGTGGACAGAAGGCCAAACATTGCTTTGAACCCACTAAAGTGAGGGCTCCCATCTGATTTGGCTCTAACGCACTCCGATCCAGCCAAGAAAATTATTGTCGCAGCAGATGGGTCCAGCTATGACGGTACTACCCCGTCATGCACGTATCGGGATCGTTCACGAAGACGGAGAAAAATTATGCCCATGTGCGGACACTGAAAAAATTCCATCATTTCGTGTACGGCCGCAAATTTGAGCTGCAGACAGATCATCAGCTGCATCTTCGGTGCGAAAAGCGGTATTCCATTATATATGGCAAACCGCTTACAGCGATACTCAGAGAACCTTCTCGTTTATGACTTTGAAATCAGACATGCGTAGATACAAAAAGCTTCGCATATGTCGATTTCATTTCGAGACTAATCGGTTTCGTGATTTACACCGCTAAATCGCCGCCAGTTAAGCAACGTGCTCCACGAGGTCACTCAATACGTCACATATGGCTTGCCATGCCAACAAAAGCTTATTTCCGACTCAACGCATGAAACTGCTCACACGAAGCAAGTTTTTCTGGGTATTGATGGAGCAATCGAACAAGTGGTGCGCCAGTACAGCGATTGTGCAATTAATGCAAAGTTTCCAACGAAATGAATGCTTTAGGCGAAATGAATGGCACCAAACATTTGACATCAGCATTCTACCATCTCCAATTAAATGGGTATGCCACCTTCAGTTCTGGAATCGATGCGACATTGAACCATTTAATCATCGTTGATATCAATAACGTCAGCTAAAAGTGGCAAAATACCAGCAGGATGGGATAGAGTGGCAATAAATTTTATAAAAATGTGTGGTTCAACGCAAATGTTGTGAATTGTTGAAAGAATCAGGTTGATTTAAACTAAAGATTCAACATCCTTCCAAGTCCTGTATATGTATTTTGTGTCTTTGATAATATTTAGCCAATATTCCCTTAAATCTTTTATTATTTAGTTTTTAAAACTATTAAGAGATGGCAGTGTAAATTATAAACAATTTATTTTTGTCAATATACACATAATATACAACCAAAAACGTATACGTTACTACGTTAGTATGTGAATATATGCTAGTAAATAAAATTAAATTGTGGTATTTTTATTACATTCGATTAGGTTTAGCAAATTACAGCTCTATCTATCATAACTTAATTACGCATATAAAAATTTGTGTCTTCGATGTGATGACGTAATTTTGTGTATTTGAATGTCAGCCAGTAATAAATAAAATATAGATGCTAGCGACATCCATAATATAAATACATATCATAAGAAAAAAACAGTTTACCCATTGATGTTCTAGATGTCGGGTCGATAGAATATCGTCAAAATTTAAGAAAACAAAAAACGATACCAGTGGCGACATCTAGTAGTGATATGTGTATTTATATTATGCGACATCTAAACTAAATAGTAAATGTCTAGTCTATTAAAGATACAAACCAATAAAATAATACAAAAAATGTATAGTACAATAAAATAGTGCAAATTAATGAGTTCTGTATACTATCTGGTCATCGTCGACGCTTTCTCCAACTAGCCAGAAATTTTAGAAATGCGCAGCACTACTGCAGCTAAAACAATCGATAATTTGTGCGAAGTTTTCATCGAAGTTTTCATTGTTGTGAATTGTTGAAAGAATCAGGTTAATTTAATCTAAAGTACAATCAATTCAGATTCAACATCCTTCCAAGTCCTGTATATGTATTTTGTGTCTTTGATAAAATTTAGCCAATATTCCCTTAAATCTTTTATTATTTAGTTTTTTAAACTATTAAGAGATGGCAGTGTAAATTATAAACAATTTATTTTTGTCAATATACACATAAGATGCACATACCAAAAACATATACGTTAGTATGTGAATATAGGCCAGTAAATAAAATCAAATTGTGGTGGTTTATATTTTTATTACATTCGATTGGGTTTAGAAAATTACAGCTCCATCTATCATAACATAATTACATATATAAAAACTTGTGTCTTGGATGGAAATGCGATGACGTAATTTCGTGTATTTGACCCGTAAGAAATGCCAGCCAGTAATAAATAAAAATATAGATGCTAGTGACATCTATAATATAAATACATAGCATAAGAAAAAAACAGTTTCCCCATTGATGTTCTAGATGTCGGGTCGATAGAATATCGTAAAAATTTTTTTAAAAAAACAGAAAACGATACCATTGGCGGCATCTAGTAGTACTATGTGTATTTATATTATGTGAAATCTAAACTAAATAGTAAATGTCTAGTCTATTAAAGATACAAACCAATAAAATAGTACAAAAAATGTATAGTACAATAAAATAGTGCAAATTAATGAGTTCTGTATACTATCTGGTCATCGTCGACGCTTTCTCCAACTAAAACAATCGAATCAGGTTAATTTAATCTAAAGTACAATCAATTCAGATTCAACATCCTTCTAAGTCCTGTATATGTATTTTGTGTCTTTGATAATATTTAGCCAATATTCCCTTAAATCTTTTATTATTTAGTTTTTAAAACTATTAAGAGATGGCAGTGTAAATTATAAACAATTTATTTTTGTCAATATACACATAATATACAACCAAAAACATATACGTTACTACGTTAGTATGTGAATATATGCTAGTAAATAAAATTAAATTGTGGTATTTTTATTACATTCGATTAGGTTTAGCAAATTACAGCTCTATCTATCATAACTTAATTACGCATATAAAAATTTGTGTCTTCGATGTGATGACGTAATTTTGTGTATTTGAATGTCAGCCAGTAATAAATAAAAATATAGATGCTAGCGACATCTATAATATAAATACATAAAATCAGTTTATCCATTGATGTTCTAGATGTCGGGTCGATAGAATATCGTCAAAATTAAAAAAAAAAATTTGGCAAAAAAAACGATACAAGTAGCGACATCTAGTAGTACTACGTGTATTTATATTATGCGACATCTAAACTAAATAGTGAATGTCTAGTCTATTAAGGATACAAACCAATAAAATAGTACAAAGAGTATCCTTACTAAATATCGTTGCTTACTTCAAGAATATGAGTACACTGGCATCAATTTCAATAATATAATACGGTCGATTGGGAATATGCCGAAACGTCAAAACAAGGGTAACTCTTTAGGTTAGCAGTTAGCACGACTCAAAAAAATGTAGACAACATGAAAGTAACGCTACATTTAGCCATACAGCAACTAACAAAATGAATAAATTGTTTTTAATAAAAAAAATCCTAATGAATAAAATATTTAACAAAAAGAAAATACAAATTAATTTATTATTTATTCTTGTTTTTGTTTTAATTTACTTAGTTTATGATCGAGCAAATAGTGTAAGAAAATGTCGTTAATTTTTTTTTTTATTGTATTGCGTGTCGAGAGCACATCGAATTTATAATATGTAAATCTTATATATTTCAGACAATGTCTCAGCAACCCTATAGCAATAGTTTGTACACATATGAACCTGTAGATTTAGTGTACACATGGGTGAATGGATCTGACCCCTTACTCATCGGCAACATGAAACAATATGACAAAAATTACGATATGTCACGATTCGATGACAAAAATGAGCTAAAATATTCGTTAAGATCGATCGAAAAGTTTGCATCGTGGATTCGAAATATTTATATTGTGACCAATGGCCAGATCCCATATTGGTTAAATTTAGATAATAAAAAAATTAAAATAATTCAACATGCTGATATTGTGGATATACCAAATTTGCTGCCAACATTTTCATCGTCCGCGATCGAAACATTTATTCATCGAATTCCGAATTTGTCGAAAAATTTTTTATATTTAAACGATGATATATTTTTGGGCGATTATTTATATCCGGACGATTTATTTACCCATGCCAATGGTGTTAAAGTGTATACAGCATGGTTTGTTCCCGATTGTGCTCACGATTGTCCATGGGTTTTTATAGGTACGTACGTATGTATAGTAACGAAATTGCGAGTAATTTATACTGGAATTTTTAAATTTTTAGGAGACGGTTCATGTGACGGTCACTGTAATTTTGAAGATTGCCAATATGATGGCGGTGACTGTGTAAATGATAATGATAACTATAGTAGTAGTAATAATCCTCACGATTTGCACACCATAACCATATTAAATAATGAAACGGTTCCAAAAAATCTTGTGAAATCTCAAGAATCATCGACTATGCCATTCGTACCAAAAGTACGACGGTTCTCGTTCAATAAAACGACCCTCGATCAATCGCATATCAAATTATTTATGAGGAAATCCGATCGAAATTTAAATGTTAAATTTTATGATTTAATTAAATATAATTTAACGAAATTAAGTGGCGGTGGCGATATACCGAACGAGACCAGCTCGAATCATAGTAAAAATGTCTTAAAATCGTTGGTCGAGAATTACAATTATTTGCATAAGAAAAAATTAAAAACGCACAAAATTCCAACCCATCATGAACTACTTCGGTCCAAGGAATTGAACGAGCAAAATTCTAAACCTACGGGCGGCGGTAATCGAGATATATATGGCCAAAGTTTGATCTACACCAATAAATTATTTAACAATGTCTATGGATTTAAGACAAGATTGGTCCTGGGACATGTTGGATTTTTATTAAATTTAGACATTTTAAACGGACTCTATACAAAATTCGAACATGAATTTTATATAACAAAAAAAAATCGGTTTCGATCCCGTAACGATATCCAATTTGCGTTTGCATACTATCATTATTTAATGTCGGAGACGAGAACTATTGAAATCGATAAAATTTTTGATGAATTCGATACCGATGAATCGGGATCATTATCGGATCGTGAAATTCGTACAATATTATCTCGTATATATCCGTTACCACTCGATTGGTCGTCGGTACACTATTTCGAGGAAATCGTTACAAATTGTTCCAACGAAATATTTCGTCACTATGGGAATATTGATGAAAATGTTAAATTTCCGCCGACAACAATTTATGAACGGTACGAGGATTCAAATATACCAAAGGTTACAAAAAATTTAGTTAAAAAATGTCCAAAACTGATTAAAATATTGCAAGGGCATTTTGGTAAACGGCCACAATATAAATTTATAGTTAATCCAAAGATCAGCACAGACAGTAATTTTAAGATGTTGACGTCAAATGTTTCCCAGGTAATCGACGCATTGGATGATATAAGACGAGCACCAAAGTTAGTAAATATCTCGTTAATCGATAATGTACACTTAATAATTGTACTTAAATAGATTTTTTTTTTTTTTTACTCACTTAGGAAATTCAATTGCATCAACGACAATCTTAACTATAACTATTATGATGAAAATCAATTGATTCGATTGTTGCTAGAAGATTTCTATTTATCGCTTTTTCCGATGCGTTCGCAATATGAATTAAATGAAAATTATCGGAATCGATTTTTATATATGAACGAGTATAATGAATGGCGGCACACTAGACAATTTATAAAATATGTGATATATGGAATATTTATTATATTGATAGTTATAGTTTTTAAATTATTTATATTTAAAAACAAATGTAATGTAAAATTAGACACGAGAAAAATACGATTTGTAAAATAAAAGTAGTGAGAAGTTACTCCCTCATATACACACACGCAAATTTCTATTTAATTTTTGGCAGTTACAACTAGATCACTGGATCGAGGATTAACACTTTTCTAATCAGTAGATCATGTTTTCCGAAAGAGGCAGCACGATCAAGGTATATAGTACCAATCATTGCCACAAGACTGTTTAAATGAAAATTATAGTCGGCAATGATTTTTTCTTGTTTTTAATTTGTTTTTGTTCAATGATGTTCGTTATTTAAGCCGCTCGCACGTTTCTGAATAAATATTTATCCGCAGGCCAACCATTCAATTCAACACATTTTAATCACATGACGCTTCAGTCAATCAAATTTCTACTAGAACACATGTGACCACAAAATTTCGAAATCAAAACAAAACCTGCTTTTAGTAGTAACTAAATTGGCTGAGAGGGTTTAATATAATTTCGAAATAAAACAAACACAACATTTAACATGAAACGCACGTTTTATTTTCTTCAGAACAGAACTGCTTGTATAAGAACTCGAAATTCTGTATTAAAAATTTCATTATTTCAAGTTTTATCAAATTTACGCTAGAACTAGATAAATTATTTGTTTAATTAGTAGACCATTTGAATAAAATCTCTGTTAAAAGCGTATATCAAGATGGTGAACTGTTGCTGCGTGCCAAAGTGCAAATCAAAAGCAGCGAAAGGAAATTGTTACGTCAATTTGTAGGCCGTTTATTTTTTTTAAATAAAAGGAAAACTAAAAGGATTTATAGTAGGGAACATCAACCAATAAATATTGTTAAAACTTATCGAATTGTATTTATTTAAAAAATGGTTAGATGACTTAAAATTCAAAATTGCACAAAATTAAAAAATTTAACATTCTATAAATTCTTTAAAAAAAAAAAATGTTGGAACGAGAAAAATGAACCCGATAACGATGACAACCCAAAATCTCCAAATGATACAATCATCAGTGTATCATCGACAGAATCGCAGTAATAATTCCTTACCTTCCTAATTTTCCTATATAATCTCGAGACAGGCCCGAGTAAAGGTCTACCTTCCCTAACAAAGTAGTAACATTATGGTGTTTTTCAACGATGAAACATATTTTTTCTGCAGCCAAACATTAAAATCTGCAGCAAAACCAAAACAGGAAAGATAGTGTTAAATTACACTTGAGTGACGAAGACAACAGTTTTTTTTTGTTTTTTTTTATAGCTAAATTTTATAGTTTATGAAAGTTGACGCCTTCCCTATATAACCTAAAAAAATCACAAATTTATGTGCACATCTCCAAAATAAATTGTGGTATTTATTTTTTTTTATGAGATTGTCCTATTTTAATGATTATTTATTTTTAAATACGAAAAAATGATCCGATAATATTTTATAATTTTTTTAAAATCTATTACGACACTATTATCAGAATATTTCAATAATATAAAAATTTTATTTTATTTTTTAACCTCAAAATTTTAGTTGTTAGCACACTGAAAATAAAAATAAAATGAATTTAGCTATAAAAACAATAAACAAAAATTTTATGTGTGTATGCGAGAAATATTTTCTCGTCCAAACACAATTTTTATGTGCATGTATTGTTTTGCAGCAATTTTCAACCATAAAAAGTATTCCAATTTTATATTTTTTCGTTTTGCTGCCATAATTATGGCAACAGAACGAAAAAAATACAAAATAATTTTGTATGCACAGCGTGCAGCAAAAGTTGTCCGTCTCATTCGTACAAAAGTTAAATTTATATTTTTATCTCATGTTTTTCGTGCATATAAAATATGTTTCATCGTGGAAAATACTCTTAAAGAGTATTTATTTATTTAAAATTGTATTCTGCGCCTAAATGTCATCATGTAAAAATATGTATTAACTAAATATCTTATACCTTTTCATGCAAGTGCTACAATCTATATTGTTGGCGGCTACAACAAATTTATATTTATTATACCAATTGAATTGTCGTAGCTTTAACAAAAAATAGCATTAGAACCCGTTTTATTTTTATGACTATGTATTTTTTTATTATTATTACATTACGAAATTTTGTCTCCGAGTGTCAACACAACAAGTGAAATCAATACAATAAAAAATATATATTCACGTGAAGTAAAAACCACCAAGCTTCTTATTGTTAAAACCAACTCAAGGTTAAAGTTATTGGCGATTGTTCCTACACCTAAATTTGGTCCTTCTAGCTGGATTTATGGGATTAAGTTGCCGATTAATTGAAGATTTTTGTCGCCATTGTTGGATACCACGAGGTTGTACAGAAGCCTCGCCGCATGGAAAAATTCTTCCGAAACTTAGTCAGTTATCCAGTACCGTTATAGGATGATCGCAAAAAAAACATTGAGTATCATATTTATATATCTTTTACTAACAATAACTTGCATCAATATACCTCTATAAAAAAAACTATAATTAATTAGAAGACATTAAAAAATATTTAACACATAATATTTAATAACGCAAATTTTTACCAATATTATTGCGTGATATTTCTATCAATATTATTGTACAATATCAATATTAACGGGACATATTTTATTTTATCTTCAAATTTAACGTGTAATGGTACGTCTTACGAACTTTGAAAATGGATGGTTTAATTCGACGAAGAGGTATAGTAAAAGGCCAAGTGACTAAATTAGTTAGCTTTGCGAATGCCGTTGGTGAACAATTAGCTTACGATGATTTAAAAGCTCGTATTGATAAGCTTAATGAACATTACAAGGAATTCGTTGAGTTAGAACACCAAATTTTTGCGATTGATGCTACAGTTAAGTCCGACATGGACACGGTTGACGAAGACTATTATAAAATTTTGTCGATTCTTCAAAAATTCATGCGCTTGAAAACAAATCCTCCTACGGTTTCTCTAAATGATACCTTTCTTAATACCTCAAATACAATGAATTTAGCAGCAGACTACAAGCTTCCTCGGTTAAATTTACCAACGTTCAGCGGTAAACCAAGAGAATGGAACTCGTTTTATGATCTTTACCGTTCTACAGTCCACGATAACACGAGCCTCTCCCTCGCGCAAAAATTTCAATATTTAAAAGGACAACTGCGAGGATCTGCAGAGCTGCTGTTACGCCATTTTAGAATTGAGGATGCGTCATACAATGAAGCATTTCAACGTCTCGTCAAGCGCTATGACAAAAAGCGACATATTGTCAACGATTTCATCAGACTGTACCTGGATCAGCCATCAATCACGTCTGTTTCTGCCGAAACAATTGGTCGTATGCACGATGCATGTGACGAAGTCATACGTGGCTTAAAGGCACTTGGCAAAAATGCTGAATCTAGGGACTGTTGGTTGCTATACATAGCTGAAAATAAGCTCGACGAAGTAACTCGTCAACTTTGGCGTCAAGAGACCGCGGAAATTGATTTTCCTTCATATGATACATTTTTAACATTCCTCAGTAAACGCCTGGACGCTTTGGAAGGACTTAAACCACAAGCTTTTCGACCAAGAAGATCTGCGTCAATACCATCTCCAGCCAAAGCTTTCCATGTCCAAACTCTCCCTAAGTGTTTTCTATGCGAAGGTGAAGAGCATAAGCTCTGTGATTGTCCTAAATTCATCCAAATGGACCTCTACAAACGCAGAGAATATATTAAGGATTCTAATAGGTGCTATAATTGCTTTAGCGACTCTCATACCGTCTTTAACTGTCGTACCAAAAAGAAATGTCACCATTGTGGGAAAAGACATCACTCGTTAGTTCACCAAGACCCAAACTCCAAATCTATACCAATACCAAAGGTTACAACCAGCAACGCATCACCAGCTTTACCGTCAAACAAGACTGTTGACGCAACCTGTTGCTATTTGTTGCCTACAAACCCAAGTGTCCCTGATCATGACCTACGGAAATCATAAAAGACGATGCCATAATACCAACAGCTCTAGTTGAAGTCCAAGATAAGTTTGGTGCATGGCAAACCTGCCGTGCACTTTTGGACTCTGCTTCAACTAGATCTGTTGTCACCGAATCTTGTATCCATCGCCTTGGATTACACAGAGCTAATGTACGGCTCAATATCGATACGCTCAACGGCGGAAAAGCTGGTTGTTCCAGAGGAGTAACAACCATGCGAATACGATCCAGAACCGACCATAAATTTACCATGAATTTGACAACGTATATCCTACCCAAAATTACGTCAAATCTACCAACAAAAGCGATACCACTCTTGAAATTGCGATATCTCCGTGATCTCGAATTGGCAGACCCTTATTTCAATATTCCGGATAAAATTGACATTCTAGTAGGTTGCGATCGATTCCTGCTCCTCCTAACAGAAGGTCAAATGATTAAGAGTGAACAAATACCTACCGCACAGCACACCAAGTTAGGATGGATAGTGGGAGGAATTTATAGAGACCTAGACGATTTACCGAATGCCGGAAATTCCACAACTATGACTTCTCACCATAATGAAGTAGTAGATATTGATAGGACTCTTAGACAATTCTGGGAAATAGAGAATGTTCCGCAAATTTCGATATTGTCAAAGGATGAGGAACTATGCTTGGATAGTTTTATGTCAAATTACGCTAGAGAAAAGGATGGAAAGTGTACAGTAGCTCTCCCATTCAAACCCAACGCACCTAAAATAGGCGAATCTCTATCTCAGGCACTGAAACGATTCAGTTATATTGAACAGAGACTCTTAAAAAATGAAAGCCTACGCGAGCAGTATGTACAATTTATGAGGGAATATGAACAGTTGGGGCACATGGAGCCGATTCCGATGGACGAGATTAACAAACCGTATTCTGAAATTTTCTATTTCCCGCATCACGGAGTAGTCAAAGAATCCAGTTCTACGACTAAGCTGCGCGTTGTTTTTGACGCCTCCGCGGTATCAAAGTCTGGAGAATCTCTATATTTTGATAAATATCCTGAAGCGGCCAAAACTATTAAAAATGACTTCTACATGGATTACGTTATGTCTGGAGCAGACACAACCGAAGAAGCAATAAGACGACAGAAAGAATTAATCGAAATCCTTAAGTCGGGCGGATTTCACTTGAGAAAATGGTCTGCGAATCATGTCGATCTTTTGTCTCAGTTTCCAGTGGAAGACCAAGAGATTACTCCAAGAGAAATAAACGAGGGTACAAAAACTATTTCTGTTCTGGGCATACGATTTTTGCCAATTAAAGATGTGTTTTCCTTTAAGGTCGATTAATCACTCAAGACAAAACCCACAAAGCGTATCTTGTTGTCTGAAGCCTCGAGGATATTCGACCCTATGGGTTGGCTATCACCCGTTATAATTGTCATCAAAACTCTTTACCAATCGCTCTGGCAGTTAAAAATAGATTGGGATGACGAATTACCTTTTGAGATCAGCAGCGAATGGTTGAAGGTTAGAGATAATCTAAAAATGCTGGAATCACTTGAAATTCCGAGATGGTTGTACTCTTCGAAAAATATTGAGCTTATCGGTTTCGCAGACGCCTTCCAAGCAGCATATGCTGCAGTAATATATTCGAGAACAGTGCAGGAAGATGGAAATATCCTAACCAATTTGATAGCCGCTAAGACCAAGGTCGCACCATTATCTGTCACGAAGCGCCAGACGATACCACGACTAGAATTATGCGCAGCGGTTCTACTCACTAATTTATTGAAAACAGTACAGGATTCATTGGATCTAGAAAAATCACCTCCCATTCATCTTTTCACCGATTCGTCAATTGTCATAAGCTGGTTATCCACACCACCGGTAAATCAAGAAGTTTTTGTCAGTAACAGAATCGGTCAAATTCTACGTACTACCAATACTACTCAGTGGCAACACGTACCAGGTAAACATAACCCGGCCGACTGTGCCTCAAGGGAGATATCACCTTCAGAGCTCTTAAAACACGATTTATGGTGGCAAGGGCCAAGTTGGCTTAAAAATGATCCCATGAACATACCGAGAGAAGAGCGAAAGAGGCACCCGTTAAAAAATCAAGAAGAAAACTTGCTTATTTTAACAGTTCCGGAAACATCAAACGTTTTTAACGCTAAACAACTACCAATAAATGAGGTTTATCGCATAATTAACAACCATTTCAGCTTCTACAAATCAAAACGAATCCTGGCATTGGTTGTAAGAGCTGCGTACAATTTTCGCAACTTCGAAAACACCAAGTCGAGTTCTTTAACATATAAGGAACTCTCGATTGCGGAAACCTTAATAATTAAGGTTGCTCAACATGAGAATTACAAAGACGAACTTCGCTCACTGACACAGACAAAACCATTATCACATAAAAGCAAACTAATTTCGTTCAACCCATTTTTAGATAATGATGGCATCTTGCGAGTTGGTGGCAGACTACAAAGGGCAGAAATTCCATACGATGCAAAACACCCAGTCATCTTGCCAAACAATCACAAAATTTCAGAGATGATCGTGCATGAGGCTCACAATACGCACTTACATGCTGGGCCCTCACTACTTGCAGCCGATGTACGTCAGAAATTTGCAATACCTCGTAGTAAGGATCTTGCGAAGAAAATTACCAACAAATGCATCGTGCTGGCGTTTGAAGAATAACACCCTATCACAACTAATGGGTCAACTACCACAGTCGAGAGTAAACCTAATCCGACCGTTCCTGCAAGCTAGCGTCGATTATGCGGGATCTTATATTCTACGAACCGAACGCAAACGAAAAGCCGCTACATACAAGGCCTACCTGGTAGTCTTCACATGCATGGCATCAAAAGCGGTGCATTTGGAACTCGTCACCGATTTATCCGCAGAAAGATTCCTAGCAAACTTACAAAGGTTCCAAAATCGTCGCGGAATTTGTAGCGATATTTATAGCGACAACGGAACGAATTTTGTTGGAGCTGCCAAGGGGCTAAAAATTCTTCACGACAACATCAAGGACAAGAAGTTTGCCGAGACAATCGAAAATTGGGCAGCTACACAAGGAACAAATTGGCATTTTGTCCCACCATCAGCTCCTCATTTTAATGGATTGTGCGAAGCCGCGGTAAAATCAACTAAGTTTCACTTGCAACGTGTGCTTCTTGACGTAAAACCAACCTATGAAGAGTTGTACACCCTGTTGACGCAAATTGAGGCGACACTAAATTCCAGGCCTCTCTGTAAATTAGCAGAGGACGAGATGAATCCCCTAACTATTGGACATCTGCTAATTGGGCAACCGCTTAATATTCAGCCTGAACCTGATCTTCGGCATCTCAAAATATCCCGACTTTCACGATGGCAATTAATGCAGCAACTGTATCAGCATTTTTGGGATCGTTGGTACAATGAGTACCTAACTACGCTCAACCGCCTTACCAAATGGCAGCGCAAAGGCAGCGATATTAAGATTGGCGATATTGTTTTGCTGCGAAGTGAAAATTTACTTGCCGGACAGTGGCTGCTAGGACGAGTGGAACAAGTTCATCCTGGCGAGAACAACCTTATTAGAGTCGTTACCGTAAAAACATCCAAAGGGGTGTACAAGCGACCGATCACGAAAATATCAGTCATTTCTACCTTTGACTCCAATGTGTCAACCGGGGCGATATGTTGGAACGAGAAAAATGAACCCGATAACGATGACAACCCAAAATCTCCAAATGATACAATCATCAGTGTATCATCGACAGAATCGCAGTAATAATTCCTTACCTTCCTAATTTTCCTATATAATCTCGAGACAGGCCCGAGTAAAGGTCTACCTTCCCTAACAAAGTAGTAACATTACTATTTATTTAAAATTGTATTCTGCGCCTAAATGTCATCATGTAAAAATATGTAATAACTAAATATCTTATACCTTTTCATGCAAGTGCTACAATCTATATTGTTGGCGGCTACAACAAATTTATATTTATTATACCAATTGAATTGTCGTAGCTTTAACAAAAAATAGCATTAGAACCCGTTTTATTTTTATGATTATGTATTTTTTTATTATTATTACATTACGAAATTTTGTCTCCGAGTGTCAACACAACAAGTGAAATCAATACAATAAAAAATATATATTCACGTGAAGTAAAAACCACCAAGCTTCTTATTGTTAAAACCAACTCAAGGTTAAAGTTATTGGCGATTGTTCCTACACCTAAATTTGGTCCTTCTAGCTGGATTTATGGGATTAAGTTGCCGATTAATTGAAGATTTTTGTCGCCATTGTTGGATACCACGAGGTTGTACAGAAGCCTCGCCGCATGGAAAAATTCTTCCGAAACTTAGTCAGTTATCCAGTACCGTTATAGGATGATCGCAAAAAAAACATTGAGTATCATATTTATATATCTTTTACTAACAATAACTTGCATCAATATACCTCTATAAAAAAAACTATAATTAATTAGAAGACATTAAAAAATATTTAACACATAATATTTAATAACGCAAATTTTTACCAATATTATTGCGTGATATTTCTATCAATATTATTGTACAATATCAATATTAACGGGACATATTTTATTTTATCTTCAAATTTAACGTGTAATGGTACGTCTTACGAACTTTGAAAATGGATGGTTTAATTCGACGAAGAGGTATAGTAAAAGGCCAAGTGACTAAATTAGTTAGCTTTGCGAATGCCGTTGGTGAACAATTAGCTTACGATGATTTAAAAGCTCGTATTGATAAGCTTAATGAACATTACAAGGAATTCGTTGAGTTAGAACACCAAATTTTTGCGATTGATGCTACAGTTAAGTCCGACATGGACACGGTTGACGAAGACTATTATAAAATTTTGTCGATTCTTCAAAAATTCATGCGCTTGAAAACAAATCCTCCTACGGTTTCTCTAAATGATACCTTTCTTAATACCTCAAATACAATGAATTTAGCAGCAGACTACAAGCTTCCTCGGTTAAATTTACCAACGTTCAGCGGTAAACCAAGAGAATGGAACTCGTTTTATGATCTTTACCGTTCTACAGTCCACGATAACACGAGCCTCTCCCTCGCGCAAAAATTTCAATATTTAAAAGGACAACTGCGAGGATCTGCAGAGCTGCTGTTACGCCATTTTAGAATTGAGGATGCGTCATACAATGAAGCATTTCAACGTCTCGTCAAGCGCTATGACAAAAAGCGACATATTGTCAACGATTTCATCAGACTGTACCTGGATCAGCCATCAATCACGTCTGTTTCTGCCGAAACAATTGGTCGTATGCACGATGCATGTGACGAAGTCATACGTGGCTTAAAGGCACTTGGCAAAAATGCTGAATCTAGGGACTGTTGGTTGCTATACATAGCTGAAAATAAGCTCGACGAAGTAACTCGTCAACTTTGGCGTCAAGAGACCGCGGAAATTGATTTTCCTTCATATGATACATTTTTAACATTCCTCAGTAAACGCCTGGACGCTTTGGAAGGACTTAAACCACAAGCTTTTCGACCAAGAAGATCTGCGTCAATACCATCTCCAGCCAAAGCTTTCCATGTCCAAACTCTCCCTAAGTGTTTTCTATGCGAAGGTGAAGAGCATAAGCTCTGTGATTGTCCTAAATTCATCCAAATGGACCTCTACAAACGCAGAGAATATATTAAGGATTCTAATAGGTGCTATAATTGCTTTAGCGACTCTCATACCGTCTTTAACTGTCGTACCAAAAAGAAATGTCACCATTGTGGGAAAAGACATCACTCGTTAGTTCACCAAGACCCAAACTCCAAATCTATACCAATACCAAAGGTTACAACCAGCAACGCATCACCAGCTTTACCGTCAAACAAGACTGTTGACGCAACCTGTTGCTATTTGTTGCCTACAAACCCAAGTGTCCCTGATCATGACCTACGGAAATCATAAAAGACGATGCCATAATACCAACAGCTCTAGTTGAAGTCCAAGATAAGTTTGGTGCATGGCAAACCTGCCGTGCACTTTTGGACTCTGCTTCAACTAGATCTGTTGTCACCGAATCTTGTATCCATCGCCTTGGATTACACAGAGCTAATGTACGGCTCAATATCGATACGCTCAACGGCGGAAAAGCTGGTTGTTCCAGAGGAGTAACAACCATGCGAATACGATCCAGAACCGACCATAAATTTACCATGAATTTGACAACGTATATCCTACCCAAAATTACGTCAAATCTACCAACAAAAGCGATACCACTCTTGAAATTGCGATATCTCCGTGATCTCGAATTGGCAGACCCTTATTTCAATATTCCGGATAAAATTGACATTCTAGTAGGTTGCGATCGATTCCTGCTCCTCCTAACAGAAGGTCAAATGATTAAGAGTGAACAAATACCTACCGCACAGCACACCAAGTTAGGATGGATAGTGGGAGGAATTTATAGAGACCTAGACGATTTACCGAATGCCGGAAATTCCACAACTATGACTTCTCACCATAATGAAGTAGTAGATATTGATAGGACTCTTAGACAATTCTGGGAAATAGAGAATGTTCCGCAAATTTCGATATTGTCAAAGGATGAGGAACTATGCTTGGATAGTTTTATGTCAAATTACGCTAGAGAAAAGGATGGAAAGTGTACAGTAGCTCTCCCATTCAAACCCAACGCACCTAAAATAGGCGAATCTCTATCTCAGGCACTGAAACGATTCAGTTATATTGAACAGAGACTCTTAAAAAATGAAAGCCTACGCGAGCAGTATGTACAATTTATGAGGGAATATGAACAGTTGGGGCACATGGAGCCGATTCCGATGGACGAGATTAACAAACCGTATTCTGAAATTTTCTATTTCCCGCATCACGGAGTAGTCAAAGAATCCAGTTCTACGACTAAGCTGCGCGTTGTTTTTGACGCCTCCGCGGTATCAAAGTCTGGAGAATCTCTATATTTTGATAAATATCCTGAAGCGGCCAAAACTATTAAAAATGACTTCTACATGGATTACGTTATGTCTGGAGCAGACACAACCGAAGAAGCAATAAGACGACAGAAAGAATTAATCGAAATCCTTAAGTCGGGCGGATTTCACTTGAGAAAATGGTCTGCGAATCATGTCGATCTTTTGTCTCAGTTTCCAGTGGAAGACCAAGAGATTACTCCAAGAGAAATAAACGAGGGTACAAAAACTATTTCTGTTCTGGGCATACGATTTTTGCCAATTAAAGATGTGTTTTCCTTTAAGGTCGATTAATCACTCAAGACAAAACCCACAAAGCGTATCTTGTTGTCTGAAGCCTCGAGGATATTCGACCCTATGGGTTGGCTATCACCCGTTATAATTGTCATCAAAACTCTTTACCAATCGCTCTGGCAGTTAAAAATAGATTGGGATGACGAATTACCTTTTGAGATCAGCAGCGAATGGTTGAAGGTTAGAGATAATCTAAAAATGCTGGAATCACTTGAAATTCCGAGATGGTTGTACTCTTCGAAAAATATTGAGCTTATCGGTTTCGCAGACGCCTTCCAAGCAGCATATGCTGCAGTAATATATTCGAGAACAGTGCAGGAAGATGGAAATATCCTAACCAATTTGATAGCCGCTAAGACCAAGGTCGCACCATTATCTGTCACGAAGCGCCAGACGATACCACGACTAGAATTATGCGCAGCGGTTCTACTCACTAATTTATTGAAAACAGTACAGGATTCATTGGATCTAGAAAAATCACCTCCCATTCATCTTTTCACCGATTCGTCAATTGTCATAAGCTGGTTATCCACACCACCGGTAAATCAAGAAGTTTTTGTCAGTAACAGAATCGGTCAAATTCTACGTACTACCAATACTACTCAGTGGCAACACGTACCAGGTAAACATAACCCGGCCGACTGTGCCTCAAGGGAGATATCACCTTCAGAGCTCTTAAAACACGATTTATGGTGGCAAGGGCCAAGTTGGCTTAAAAATGATCCCATGAACATACCGAGAGAAGAGCGAAAGAGGCACCCGTTAAAAAATCAAGAAGAAAACTTGCTTATTTTAACAGTTCCGGAAACATCAAACGTTTTTAACGCTAAACAACTACCAATAAATGAGGTTTATCGCATAATTAACAACCATTTCAGCTTCTACAAATCAAAACGAATCCTGGCATTGGTTGTAAGAGCTGCGTACAATTTTCGCAACTTCGAAAACACCAAGTCGAGTTCTTTAACATATAAGGAACTCTCGATTGCGGAAACCTTAATAATTAAGGTTGCTCAACATGAGAATTACAAAGACGAACTTCGCTCACTGACACAGACAAAACCATTATCACATAAAAGCAAACTAATTTCGTTCAACCCATTTTTAGATAATGATGGCATCTTGCGAGTTGGTGGCAGACTACAAAGGGCAGAAATTCCATACGATGCAAAACACCCAGTCATCTTGCCAAACAATCACAAAATTTCAGAGATGATCGTGCATGAGGCTCACAATACGCACTTACATGCTGGGCCCTCACTACTTGCAGCCGATGTACGTCAGAAATTTGCAATACCTCGTAGTAAGGATCTTGCGAAGAAAATTACCAACAAATGCATCGTGCTGGCGTTTGAAGAATAACACCCTATCACAACTAATGGGTCAACTACCACAGTCGAGAGTAAACCTAATCCGACCGTTCCTGCAAGCTAGCGTCGATTATGCGGGATCTTATATTCTACGAACCGAACGCAAACGAAAAGCCGCTACATACAAGGCCTACCTGGTAGTCTTCACATGCATGGCATCAAAAGCGGTGCATTTGGAACTCGTCACCGATTTATCCGCAGAAAGATTCCTAGCAAACTTACAAAGGTTCCAAAATCGTCGCGGAATTTGTAGCGATATTTATAGCGACAACGGAACGAATTTTGTTGGAGCTGCCAAGGGGCTAAAAATTCTTCACGACAACATCAAGGACAAGAAGTTTGCCGAGACAATCGAAAATTGGGCAGCTACACAAGGAACAAATTGGCATTTTGTCCCACCATCAGCTCCTCATTTTAATGGATTGTGCGAAGCCGCGGTAAAATCAACTAAGTTTCACTTGCAACGTGTGCTTCTTGACGTAAAACCAACCTATGAAGAGTTGTACACCCTGTTGACGCAAATTGAGGCGACACTAAATTCCAGGCCTCTCTGTAAATTAGCAGAGGACGAGATGAATCCCCTAACTATTGGACATCTGCTAATTGGGCAACCGCTTAATATTCAGCCTGAACCTGATCTTCGGCATCTCAAAATATCCCGACTTTCACGATGGCAATTAATGCAGCAACTGTATCAGCATTTTTGGGATCGTTGGTACAATGAGTACCTAACTACGCTCAACCGCCTTACCAAATGGCAGCGCAAAGGCAGCGATATTAAGATTGGCGATATTGTTTTGCTGCGAAGTGAAAATTTACTTGCCGGACAGTGGCTGCTAGGACGAGTGGAACAAGTTCATCCTGGCGAGAACAACCTTATTAGAGTCGTTACCGTAAAAACATCCAAAGGGGTGTACAAGCGACCGATCACGAAAATATCAGTCATTTCTACCTTTGACTCCAATGTGTCAACCGGGGCGATATGTTGGAACGAGAAAAATGAACCCGATAACGATGACAACCCAAAATCTCCAAATGATACAATCATCAGTGTATCATCGACAGAATCGCAGTAATAATTCCTTACCTTCCTAATTTTCCTATATAATCTCGAGACAGGCCCGAGTAAAGGTCTACCTTCCCTAACAAAGTAGTAACATTACTATTTATTTAAAATTGTATTCTGCGCCTAAATGTCATCATGTAAAAATATGTAATAACTAAATATCTTATACCTTTTCATGCAAGTGCTACAATCTATATTGTTGGCGGCTACAACAAATTTATATTTATTATACCAATTGAATTGTCGTAGCTTTAACAAAAAATAGCATTAGAACCCGTTTTATTTTTATGATTATGTATTTTTTTATTATTATTACATTACGAAATTTTGTCTCCGAGTGTCAACACAACAAGTGAAATCAATACAATAAAAAATATATATTCACGTGAAGTAAAAACCACCAAGCTTCTTATTGTTAAAACCAACTCAAGGTTAAAATTATTGGCGATTGTTCCTACACCTACAAAAAGTAATAGTGAAAAAGTTTAATATGGCGGAATCAAATTGTATTCTCTGTAAGGAGAAGGATAACAAATGGTACAATGGGATAACTGTAATGAATGGTACCATTTTCAGTGTGTCAAGGTCACACAGGATATACAAGATGTACCGTGGAGTTGCCAGAGATGTATAACTATAAATAATGTCAATGTAGTAATATCAAACAAAGCGGCTTCATCAATTAAATCAAATTCCTCCGAAATTAAAAGAAAGGCTTTGCTAGAACTAGAAAAGATTAAAGAAAAGGAACATTTAGAAGAAGAATTAGTAAAATTAAAGCAAAAGGAAATCAAAAAAGTATCGTCTCATGAATGTCATAGAAGAACAGAGTCACTCTGGGTCAACATTTAGCAGTCAGAGATCAGATAAAATTATAAAGGTTATGTCAAATGTTCAAGTATTAAAAAAGTGGGTAAATGAACAGCGAAATTGTGCTTATATTGTTAATTCATACGAATAAACAAACGGAATATAATATTCAAGAAAAGGCATTACAATTTCCAAAAGCGTGTAATCTTATTAAAAATAATCATTACGTCGATGATTTATTATACAGCGTCGATGATGAATATGAAGCTTTACAGCTAGCAAATGAAGTCAAATACGTCCACTGGATTTAAAATGGGAAAATGGCTTTCAAACTCGACTTACGTAATGAATAATATTGGAGATGATTGATGAAAGAGAATAAGTTGAAACAAATTTGAATATTGCTACACAAGAAAGCACTGACAAAGTCTTAGGAATGTGGTGGAATAGAAATGATAACCAATTTACATATTCATTAAAATACAACAAAACAAATAAAACTATTTTGTCAGGAATTTGTAAACCAACTAAGAGAGCAGTATCGAGAACATTAATGTCAGTGTTCGATCCACTAGGATTGATAGCGCACTTTATGGTTTATATCAAGATATTATTGCAAGATATATGGCGGTCACAAACTAACTGGGATGACGAAATAACCAATAAACAATTTGAAGAATGGTTACAGTGGATTAAGCTACTTCCAGAAGTAGAAAAATTAAAAATTCCAAGAAACTATACATTACAAAATGAAAAGATACAACTACATATTTTTGTTGATGCAAGTGAGAAGGCTTATGCAGCAGTGGCATATTTTAGAACTGTTGTGAATAATAATATAAAATGTTCATTAGTTGATGCCAAGACCCTTATAGCACCACTAAAGCCGATTTCTATACTAAGATTAGAATTGGAAGCTGCGGTCCTTGGTAGTAGATTAGCTAAATGCATACTAGATGGTCATTCAATCAAAATAACTAACAAATATACAGCGACAGCGTTACAAATTGTCATGGTGCTGAATGTGGATTAAGGGAAGCCTGATACAACATCGATAAAAATAAATTGACTGGGAAATTTACTTCAACAATGACAACATTAAAGTTTAATCCTCATGCTTAATTCACCACACATGGGCGGATGTTGGGAACACCTTGTGCGTTCCAATAAAAATACATTATGCCAACAAGAAATCCCACTGATGAATTACTTTATAGCATATTAGTAGAAGTGGAAAACATAATAAATGCACGTCCCCTTACTAACATTCCAATAGATTATGAATATAATGAGGCCATAACACCAAACCATTTCCTACTGGAAACATCTAGCGGTTCTAAACCAGTAGGTGAGTTTAATTATGTAGACAAAGTATTAAAAAAGCATTGGATAATATCACAAAAGTAGGCCGATTGATTTTGGAAACGTTGGATATTGGAATATCTACCCAGTTTAACTAGACGGACAAAATGGTACGATGCAATCAAATCAATTGAAAAAGGTGATATTGCTATTATAGTACATGAAAATAGCCCAAGAGGTAACTGGCCGAAAGGAAAAATATTAGAAGTATTTCCGGGCAAGGATCAAGTGGCCTTGCCTTTATATCTTTTCTGGCATACCTAAGACTACCCAAATGATTTTTAATAAGCCTGTGGCAACCGGCAACGTTGATTTGATTAATAAGTTGTGGCAAACGGCAACGCTAGTTTAATTAGTTGATTCAATTTTGGTATGATTCTCTCGTCCGTCGTACTATACGAAAGATAGAAGAGATATCAGCTGGAACACTTACACTATTACAATCGGCCATTTGGAAACGTTCTAGTATATTTTGAATATACTGGCTTTGAATTATTGAAATCGTTCCCGTCTTGCGATCTCGCGTAATCTGCATGCCCAACACACATTTGGCTTCGCCAATGTCCTTCATTTTAAATTACTTTTGAAGACACAACTTCAATTCAGCTTTCAAAACTTTGTCGTTGGAAAAAATGAGCAAGTCGTCAACATGTACTGCCACAATCAACATCTTACTACCATCCATCAAAGAGTAAATGTATGCATCGTAATTTGAGCATTTCATGCTAATAATCTTCAAGGCAGTGTTCAAACGCTGATTCCATACACGACTGGACTGCTTGAGTCCGTATAACGACTTCGTCAAACAACAAACACGTTGACTTCCATCACTAAACTTTGCCAAAAATCTTTTGAGCTGTTGAGCTGTCTTCGGCATTGTGAAGTTGTCAATGGCTTGTACTTTCTCTGGTAATGGCTTGATGCTATTTGGAGTCACCAGATGTCCTAGGAACTGATCCTCACATTTACCTCATTGACACTTCGCCGTATTTATACATAACCCATATTCTGACAATCGTTGAAGATGAAATCGTTGAACCATCCTGACGTCACTTCTATGTTACTGCAGCATCTTTGAAGCGATGAAAATATCATCCAAATATGAAAAAACGGATCTCAGTCCCAGCTCGTGCATAAACATTTGGAACGTCTGACCCGCGTTACATAAACCAAAAGTCATGTAATTATACTCGTAAAATCCGAAGGGTGTGATTGCGGCTGTCTTGGGGATGTCACAAGCCTCGATTGGAATTTGTTGATAGGCACGTTGTAAGTCCAGCACGGTGAAAATTTCTGTTGTATCGAGGAAATGAGTAAAATCCTATATGAAACTTATAGGATAGTTATCTCGTATCGTTCTCGAGTTCAACGCCCTGTAATCTCCGCTAACCCTGAATTCACCATTCTTTTTGAGCACCATGTGTAGAGGGCTAGACCAATTACTTTTGGAAGGACGGATTATCCCGTTCACTGATCGTACGTGCAAGCACTGAAATATCATCGCCTGTGTCTACTAAACACTTTGATTTTGTTAGGTTATCAACAGCCACCAGTCACGATATTGTGTAGCCCGCGTCGCCTGCAATAGGCGACTGGCTTATTGGTTTTTTGGAGCGGTTGCTTTAGATACCTGTCTTTTGGAACAAGGATCTCGACATTTAGTTACGTTTTCTCGTAAGACCGATGATACGAGCACAAATCACCACGCCGAGGAGTTCCAGAACGCCTTTGTGATTGTGGACGATTTAGTGAATTACCTCGTGATCTGTTTCGGGATTGCCGGTAGTGTAAATCTATCTTCTCGATTCGTTTTTCCAGTCTACATACCATCTGTGTCAACTTTTCTACTTGATCTGTAGCTTTTGGCGTCGGTGCATCTTCGTATACTTTTGAAACTGTCGAGGAACCAGTTGCGTCCATGATACGGTCTGCCAATGTTGCCATAGTCTTAAGTGGTACTTACAACACACATCTTTTAAAATTTTCGTATTTTTCCACGTATTTTTTCATTCAAAACTGCTTCCAATACCTGCGCTAGTACATGACTTTCGATTCCACCCACAATTATGTTGAATTTCGTATTATCGCCCGTAACTTTACATGTTTCGAATTGTGCCTCTACTTGGGCGAATCAAAATTTCAGGGCACTCCACCCAAAATGGTGGTACTTTAATAGACACGCGTGCTATCTCACCGTTTACTAGTGGTTGTGCACTGGCTTTATTGTCACCCTGTGGTTCATCGTCTCCAGCCATATTATAATTTCAACAGAACGGTTAAAATTGATTTTGTGAATAAAACGTAATTCGTTGCAGTGCAGTTTGTGCAACAAAAATACAAAGATTAAATATCGGTTGATAACTGAGACGGACGGTTTTCACTTGTATAACGGTTCTTGCTTGAATAAGTGTTTTCACTTGATTTCACTACCATGCGTTTTTACAGTAATCTATTTCGTTACTGTGGGATTAATTTCCCAGAATGTGTCACAATCTTAACCAAAATTGCAAAATTGAAATTATGCAAATGATTGCTGATGATTTATGTAATGTGTCTCCATATGTAGCTCATTATAGGCATCTTTCAAATTAAGCTAACTTTCAATCGTAATTCTAATGCTGATCAACGGCTTTACAATCCACTCATGATGAAATTGGTGCTGTTTTTGTAATGGATCGTGATGGATGTCTAGAAGGCTGTATTGATTTTGCAGTCTCACCAATTACATCTGGCGAACCGAATTTACAAAACTTGAGTTTTTTGTCGAAACATGTTCATCCAACGATATTTCCATTGTTTTCCCCAATGGTGATATTGGATTTTCATATAACCCATGTTGCAGAAAGAGCAACCGAGGTTACGAATAAGGTGACCCACCTTGGATATTATGCATATCGAATAGCAATACGCATAGATCAGTTCAATCCTCTACATTTTGGAGGTAAACTGTATCAAGAATATTTAGTGCATGCTTATTGTATGTATGAGGGGTACCGGTCGAAACTGGATATTTTACAACTGGATTTGACGAAACAGGACAATTCAAAACTGAATATTTTAGAACGAGATAAGGTACAAAACGAGATATGGTACAAAACTGGATATTTCAAAACTGTTTTTTTTGCAGTACCCAAATATATATATATATATATATATATATATATATATATATATATATATATATATATATATATATATATATATATATGTATATATATATATATATATATATATATATATATATATATATATATACAAGATTTGCAGACGCCATTGTTGAAGCATGTGAAGTTATCCCAGTTTTTCATCCCAGAAAAAAAAAAACTAAAACTTTCACCAGGCAATACAATTCCATCCCATCCCAGTTTTTCTAATCATTTATGCATGAGATATAAAGTAAAAAAAAATTCTTTTTGAAAGCGATTTTGTTTTAAGTTCCATAAAAATAGAGCATTAAAAATATCCTATTTCCTATGATCTTCACGGGCCTGAAAATATTCTTTATGTTTTGAAATGGCTATTCTATGGCTATTCTATGTTTCATATTGGTGGAGCTAAAGCAGGCGTTTGCAAACACACCGTCAATATACAATTATAACCAAATTTTGATGGAGAGTTCCAATTAGACATCGAAGCTTTAATATTCGACAAACTCAATCAACAGCTGCCTGAAGAAAACTTTAAAACAGACAGCTGGGTTCATCTACAACAATTACAACTTGCTGACCCACATTTCAACCAGTCACAGCCAATTGATCTCATCCTTGGTGCAGATTATTATCCAGCAATAATTAAAAACAACATAATCAAAGGAGGTCAGCTGGAGCCAATGGCCCAAGATACAGAATTTGGTTATATAATAATTGGAAGCAGAAGTGACAGAGGCATGCAGCATAAAACAACTATGGTATCTATCAAAATAATTGAGGATCAACTAAAATTATTGATAGAAAATGACTCAATACCAGAAGAAAGAACAAGAACTGAAGAAGAAATCAAGATCGAAGAACATTTCCAGTCAACAGTAGAAAAGGGATTGGACGGCAGATATATAGTAAAAATCCCGTTGAAAGATAAACATATAGCACTAGGAGAATCAAGAAAGAAAGCAGCTGCCAAACTAATACAAATAGAAAAACGTTTCAAGAAGGAAGCATCTTTTAAACAACTATATCATAAATTCATGCAAGAATATATAAATCTGAAACATATGGAGCCCGTGCAACAGAATCTCAGCAATTAAATCTATGTTACCAACAACAACATGGCACCACGTGAAGTCATTCGACAATCCAGCAGACATAGCGTCACGTGGTACTACTCCGTTAGCACTCACCAAAAACAAATTATGGTGGGAAGGCCCAGAGTTCCTACGACAAAAGGTAATGATGTTCAAGGAAGTCATCATTTTTAATCCAAGCTACACAAATCAGCAGGAAGAACTAAAACAGAAAAGCCAAGAAGTATTTACAACACGGAAGAAAAGCCACGCTCTTATAGAGCTATTTGAACGATGCTCAAGGTACAACCAACTAAGGCGTATATTAGCTGTCTCAAGACAGCTAAAGAAATCGACAAAAAAAGCAAAATTCGATCACTAAATCCAACATTAGACGAAAATGGTTTGCTAAGAGCAAGTGGAAGACTACAGAATTCAATGCTCCCAAGTCTCAGCAAAAGCCCATTAATCTTAAGTAAAAACAACACAATCACACATAGAATCATAGGGGATGCTAACATCAGTACCTTATATGGAGGGGCACAGTTAACATTAACTCACTTAAGAAATAAATACTGGGTGATTGATGGTAAACGTACTGTAAGACAGATAATTAATAAATGTTTTATCTGTTTTCGCCATAAACAACAACAGTCCAATCAGCTGATGGGGAAACTTGCCATCTTCTCGTGTGAGGCCGGGAAGACCGTTTGCCAAAACGGGAATCGATTATGGTCCCATTCAATTAAGAACAACCAAAGGTAGAGGTCATAAACCATACAAGGGATACATTGCACTATTTATCTGCATGGTAACGAAGGCTGTCCACATCGAGATAGAACCTACTTTGTTGGAGCAAATGCCGCAATGAAAAAGGACTACCATTCCGCGTTAAAAAAATTTCCAACCAATATAGCAACTATGCTAACCAGCAAGGGGACTACTTGGCATTTTATACCACCACAATCTCCTCATTTCGGCGGAATTTGGGAAGCGGGAATCAAATCGGTAAAATTTCACCTTAAAAGTCATAGGAGAATCAACATTGACTTTTGAAGAACTATATACCGTTGTCACGCAAATTGAACAATGCCTAAATTCACGTCCTATCACACCACTGACCAACGATGCTTTCGATTTAGCAGCTTTAACTCCAGAACACTTTTTAATAGGCGATTCTATCAAGGCGCTACCGTGCGCTGACATCGACAATATGGGGTTAAGATCCAGATGGCATATGGTAGAAAGAGTTGTGCAAGATTTTTGGAAACGTTGATCCACTGAATATCTTCACCAATTACACCAACGAAATAAGTGATAATGTTCTATTGCTAGAAAGCAACAAGGAACGAAAAAAAGTTAAACGTGGCTTTGGAGATACAACCGGTATTGTGCTTAGTGATATGTTTGGACTTCTATCGCAGCGAGAAGCACACGAGTACGAAACCCACTTACTGACGCTGATAAAGAACCAAACCAGCGTAATTGACAATACTATTAAACTAGTGAGGCACAATACAAATCTCACTATGACATCTTTGAACAACTTAATCAAGGACCAGCAGCGACTACGGCAGGAAATGGTTCAATTACAAGAGTATCAAACATACGAGGAAAGAGTTAGGTCAGTGTTAGTGACCATACTGGAATTGACTCTAGTACTAAACAACCTAGAAGATACACAACGAGGGTTATTGGACGTAATGTATCATGCCCATCAGGGCAACTTACATCCATCTATACTCTCGCCTACACAACTGGAGGATGAGCTACAACTAATTCGTCAGTACATACCGGTATCCATCACAGTACCAGGTCATAACATACCAGACCTTATCCATTTGTACCAAAGCATGAAAATACGTAGCCGGGTGACACAACGAACCATAATAATCGAACTTATCCACCCACTGTCATTCACATGGGACTATACTCTCTTTTCGGTGATTCCAGTTCCAGATATTATTCATAACAACACTCAATCTTATATCGTTACTTCAGCAAGGTGTTTAGCTGTGGATAGTAGGCGGGAACATGTAGCGTTTTTGACAAGAGAAGAAGTAAATCACTGTCGAGCACTGCAATCAATGCATTTTTTATGTGAAATCTCACCAATTGTCAACACCATGAACAATAGAAGTCAGTGTGAGATAGCCATCATGCAGCGAAGACTTGAGGTCTTTTGCAACATTGGTTCAACAACGGCCACTAATCATTGGATTAAGCTAAGAGCCACAAATCAGTGGATTTTCGTAGTGCCTTACATAGTGCCTGGCTCAAAAATCAAGTCTCATAATTTGCGGGGTTCCGGTGTGATGGAAATAAATTTATCACCACTTCTGAGACATCTGATCTAGATAACCAAATAGCATCGCTGAGAGAAAATGAAGTTTTAATTGATGATCCAACCATTCATCATATACGTCATCACTACACTATGATTCACGTAGTGTTTTGGAGCTTCCTTGCCGTATATATATATATATATATATATATATATATATATATATATATATATATATATATATATATATATATATATATATATATATATATATATATATATATATATATATATAAATATATATATATATATATATATATATATATATATATATATATATATATATATATATATATATATATATATATATATATGTATATATATATATATATATATATCTATTGTCACCTAAATGTTTTCGAATAGGCATTTTTCGATTAAATCGAGGACCGACGATTTCTGGCAGAAGAGAGTTATTATAAAAATCGATTAATTTATTCCGCATTTCATTTTCAAAGAAACTGTCATCTCTATCAATTCTCTCTATCTTCAGATTCGATAAAGTCCAAATACAAAAAAGACAGCAGTTTCCTTGTGTTATGTGTAACTGCCCCTGTATCTGATAATAATATGGATGTTTTTTGTTTATTGCTATTACTTGTGTGTCTTTGTCATATTTAAAACATCTAATTTGACCTAATTTGATAGCATCTACTGGATCAAAATTTCTTGAAGCATATGGACATTTTACTTCAATGATACCTTCATTATTATCTATTAAATCATCTGGTGAAGCAGCTAGGCACGTGTCAAATTGATCAATAAAAATTCCTGCTGGGTGAACTTTAATATTCAATTGCCTTTCCAATTGAGTTATTGCTATGTGCTCATTTTGTTTTCCATAGAAAATCCCTGGTGATGTTATTTGAGTGTGATATAATATTTCCTTTACTTTATTAGGATAACTGTCGGTGTTCCGTGCCCTAAAAATTGATCCAAAATTAGATGCAGTTATTCTAATCCGACGAATATTATGCCATTTGATACAATTTGCCTGTGAAATCGTCTCTCTTTCCAACCTTATACGATTTTCTGATTCAAATGCAAGAAGCGATAAAATTCTCTCCTTTTCATTGTGAGTGTCTATTGGACTCAAATCTGGCTTTTCACAATTCTCACCATAATTTGAATCTGGTCCCATAATCATTCGTTTTTTAACAGATCTTCTATTTGGATCATCTTTCTTTGGTCTTTTTATATTTTTGTCGTGACGACTTTTTTCAACACTAATGATGTGCGATTCTGGAGTTTTTTGCATTATCCACTTTTGAAAACTATAATG
Source organism: Tipula confusa (assembly GCA_963556175.1). Classification (NCBI taxonomy): domain Eukaryota; kingdom Metazoa; phylum Arthropoda; class Insecta; order Diptera; family Tipulidae; genus Tipula; species Tipula confusa. The sequence continues at coordinate 10,397,148 of OY744478.1, read as the reverse complement.
AGCACGGAGAGTGTTATACTGTAATACTGCAAATTGTGCCCTACTGGTATATGACTGTTTCTTCGAAAAATTTACCCGTTTTACTCCAATAGTTTTGGCAATTAGTGCGTGCAAATGTTCAACTCGATTTGAGTCGACGTCATATAGGAGGCTTTTTGCATTAATTCGTAATCTACGGATAATTGAGCCAATTTTTTCCAAAATACCACAATCCTGCATCTCAGGCACCAAATTTTGTTCATCCGACTTTTCCTTATTACAAAAATAAGCATCACAATGATATAGAAAATGGGGTGGTCCACTAGTTTTGGTGCTGGCCTACTAATAGTTCATCAAATGTTCGGTGGTTGCTATATAATATGACTCATACGCATCCAGTTTCCATCTTTGATGTAAAATATCAAATATTATTTTTGAATTTATGTTGTCTATTGTGTGGCAGATAAAGGTAATGATGTTGTTAATTGTTATTATGGATAAGCGTTGATTATAAAAATAGTGTTTTAAAAATAAATATTTCTACTCCTACAGAAAATATGGATAAATGTTTACTTAAGGAACTAAACAAAATAAAACCTTCTAAAGAAAGCAGTATTCAGAATTCCAAAGTGTTAGAGAATAAAATTAAAGATTTGGTCCTGGTCGACGACCAACTTTTAGTTTCGTTTGATGTAACAGCATTATTTCTGTATCCCTATAATACCAACAATTTCATATCTGAAGGACCACATGTAAGAATCAAGTACCACAAATTTTGACGACCAACTTTTAGTTTCGTTTGATGTAACAGCATTATTTCTGTATCCCTATAATACCAACAATTTCATATCTGAAGGACCACATGTAAGAATCAAGTACCACAACCAAAAATTCAAGCATACATTAAGATTACCTCCACTTGCATGAACCAAAACTTTTTCCAGATCAGAGATAAATATTACCAACAAACTTCTGACAGAAGTTTCCATGGGAAGCAAATTAGCACCAAATTTGAGTAATATATTTATGAGTCATTTTGAAGAACATTTAAAAAACAGTATGAGCTTTTCCCAAGAATTTGGTACCGTGATGTGGATGATATAATTGTAGTTGTCAAAAGAAGTGTCTTACCATCTGTTTTCAACCACATAAATAGCATAAACCGATTTATTAAATTCACCATGGACACATAGGCAGACGATGTCTTAAATTTCCTGGATATCAAAATCATAAGAACGCACAATAATAAACTCAAATTTGGTATTTGAAGAAAGCCATCCTGTACAAAGATTCATTACAATAGATTATTTTCCACATATCACCCACAAACAAGCCAGCAACTTTCCGTTCAATGGCTCACCGACTTTTTAGTATCCCAATGGAACTACCGGAATTTATTGAGGAGATTAAATTTATAAGAGAAATCGCAGTGACTAATGGTTATTCGGTGGATTATTCTGACAATATTATCAATAAACATAGAGTCAAAAACAACAGATTGCTTTTATCCACATTGTAAACTTGTAAGAAACCTGTTAAAGCCCGTATAATCTTACCATATTCCCCGGCAATCATGAACAAACTGCAGAGAGTTTTTTAGAAACGTAATATTGAATTAGTCAATATACCATTCAATACAATTAAAAAATAACTAAATAACTAAAAGGATAAGGAACCACACTTGCATCGTTCCGATATATATCAGATAAAATGCACTGATTGCCAGGATTCATATATCACCAACGAGGTGGCTGTGACGGCCGTTGTGATACGTGATAAATATGTAGTCTGAGAAATGATAGACTGTATGGATTTATTAAAATCGATTTATTTATTACTAGCAACCGCGCCATCGGCGGTGTACAAACGATTAAGTATTGGTCGATGGTACGAGAATACGATATGAAGGGCAAGGTCTCTGCGGTGATGTTCCTCGTAGGGAATGTGATATCGAGGCAAGTGCCTCCCAAATTCGTCGAGTTTAGTGTGTTGGAAACGCAATTTAGATTGAAGGCGTAATTAAACTCTGAGTTTTATAAATTTATCTTGTTGTGTTTTTCGTTTTAAACTAACATGTTGGCTGAACCGCTGACGTTGATGTGGATGGAGATGTACCTAGCCGAGATGTCTCTGATTGAGATCCTTGTTTCGAATTAAACAATTTGAGTTTTACAAATCTTTCTTGTTGTTTTTTATTTTTGTTGTAATCTCTTCATGGTTTATGTTACCCCACTGTAATCCCATTCCATGATGCTATATAATAAATTAATTAATTTTAACAGACACTATTTGGTATTTAACTTAATTTTTTTAGTGCTAATTTTACTATCTTTACCTTTATTATTTATTATTTCTACATAATTTTTATTTATTTATTTTCTTTAATTTCAAATAAATACAAATGGCATCGAATCGAACGCATTTTTATTTGAAATTGGTTACAGTTCTGTCATAGTCTTAGAGAACGATTCTTGTATTTCAGTGAAACTACACTAAAGATGTAAAGTGACATCTATTACTATTAATATGTACTACTTAATATTGTTTCATTTCACACATATTTTTTATGTAATTCGCCTCGTATACATTATTGTAATACCAACTTTCAACAAATAATTGCAATAATTAGGCAATTAGAGAGACATTCAGACTATGTAATTTGAAATTTATGTTTTTTTTCTTAATTATAATTAATGTGGATATTAATTATTTTAATTTTAATTTAATTAAATTGCACTGTTCTTTACGCAAATTTTGACACCAAAATTGGTTCGATCAGTTAATGCATTCTCTCGCTATCACGGTAAATCGTACTCTAATCAGAGGTTTGCGGTGTGCCCTCCCCCGCCTTCTGTTGACCGGAATGTGAAAATATAAAGAATGATGCAACGAGATTAAAGATGAACCTACGCAATGATATATTTAGAATGAAGTAATACCTTATACTTAATGAGTAGTCTCCATGCAAACAAGGACAAATCTCATTCGATTTTCTGAACATGCTAGCCTTTGTTCTGAGTTTAAAAACGTTATCACGTTAAAAATTAAGAAAATTTGATATACTTATTCATTTGTAAAATATGAATTAAGTGACCTTGGATAAACTACAACATTGTTTCGTTTTTTATTTTGATTTCACTAAAAATCCTAAAAATGTTTTTTTTTTTAATGTAGTTGATACTTAAACCCTTAAATTTATCTAAGATACAAATGCATACAGCGCTATATGAACTTTGTAGCGGCGGAATCGTTTGGTGTCATTTCTTTATATAGTTATTCAATGACATAGTTTTCTGATACCTTTTTTGTTAAATAAAAATCTAGAAGTTTATTTGGATTGATTTTCAATGGGCTTACCTTAAATCTTCCTATCTCGATTTTTATCTTTATGGGTTTCTTATGTTCCGTTTCCAATTACTGTTAAAGATTTCTTGTTAAGTTTTAATAAAACACTTTCGTGCATTTTCCAAAGATGTTTTAGTGTCTGGGGACCAGGTTTATTTTTGGTATTTCGAAATGTATATAACATTTATTGAGAAAATTGTTTCCAGATTTAATACCAAAGAATCCATGGGTGTGCTTCGGCGCCCTGAGTAGAGAAAACCAATAAAACTAATAATTATTTATTATTTTTTAATTTATTTATCTTATTTATATTTTCATTGTTTCTCAATTATTTTTTCTTCTTGTTCATCATAATATAAAATTTGTATCAATAAATTTGTTAATTTTATATTATATATATATATATATATATATATATATATATATATATATATATATATATATATATATATATATATATATATATATATATATATATATATATATATATATATATATATAGTTTTTTTAATTAATTAAATGAAATAATAATTAATAAGTAATTTGATTATTTTATCATTAAAATGATTTTTTCGGCCCTGTCACAAAATATTTGTCTTTTCTTTTTTATATAAATTAATTGTCCAAAATAATATTTATTAAACATTAATCGAACTGATTGTTTTGTTATATATAAGTAGTGATTTATAGTGTATAGTTCAATCCTAAAACCAATTACATAGATTATAACATTTATATAACATAAGAAAAAGTATTCGTTTTTAAATTATTGCTAATTAGCGAAAATTATTTGCTTTCAATACGATTTATGAAATTTAAGTTTAAATTTTGAGTTTAAAACTACATTTGATTCGGATCACCATGATAGTGCAGATCTTTACAACGTCGATTTATAAATTTCGTTACATATTACAAAATATCACAACTATCTGATTGATTTATAGATCGGGCAAAATTTATTAACATCGTCAAAAAAAAAGATATTCTACACTGAATCCGCGCTCACATTGATCCAAAAATGTCGCAACACTATACCCGTTATAAAATTTATTTTTTTTTTTTCATTTTTATAAAACGATTCGAATATTTATAGTTTCCGATGAACGGAAAACAGTGCAATAGCTCCACGCACTCAGCAAATATTTATCAGTTTATATATATATATATATATATATATATATATATATATATATATATATATATATATATATATATATATAAAATATTTACATTTTACTATGCTAATTTTAATCTGGTGATTCAGTTTCAATTACTTGTATCAGGTTACTTGTAAATCGGCTTAATATACATACATAATATTTGTTTTAAAATATAATCTAATAATAATAATAAAAAAATAAAATAAAGTAGGGTCTGTATTATAAAAATAAAAATAAAAAAAAAAATTATAAAAAAAACTGACATAACAACAATAGTAATAATAATAATTAATTTTTTTTTTGCCATTTTGATAGTAGCAGTAATAGTAAAAAAAATAAGTACAAACAATACTGTGAGCTCTACAAAAATAGTTTTATAGTTTTAAGAGTCATTCCATGGAACCAAATAATTCTGAAAAATTAAATATGTGGTTTGGTTAAATAAACTTTTTTAGTTTGTTAAATTGGTAACTTAGCTAAAAACAAATAATAAAAAATGTATAATATATATATATTAAGAAATTTATATTAAAAAAAAAAAATTATTGTGATGCTGATTACTATTATTTTTACTAATTGCTTTTGTTTAACCATTACTTTTGTTCACGAATTATATAGTTTGACGTTGCATGCACATCAAAAAATAATAAAATAGTACCAGGAATAGTTTCAGAAAATGAGGTGTTTCCCCAAGGATATATATATATATATATTAGTATATATATATATATATATATATATATATATATATATATATATATATATATACTATATATATCACAAAACAGTTTATTAAAATCCTTATTTATAATTACAATATAATTAATTTCTATTAAATATTACTATTACTGTTTATTACTATCATGTTTAATTTTCTACTTGTTTTTTTTTTTTAATTTGCGAAATTGATTCCATTGCTTGTTTGTGTATATATAAATAAATTAAATTTAAGAAAAAATTATTTTTTCAATCTTTCTTAAAGGATGATGAGAAGTCGAAGTAGAAGAATTAGAAGAAGAAGAAGTAGGAGAAAAAGGATGTTATTGCATATAGTAATCAGGATGGTCTGAATCTTTCTCAAATCGTTTTGCCTCTTCCTGCATGCTTTCCTTTATTTTGAGGATAGCTGCTGACTCAGTTTGATCCTAAAACACAATATATAAAGATTTGTTTGGTTTGTTGTCAACGTTTTTCCAATATATTATATACTATATATATATATATATATATATATAATATTATTATATATATATATATATATAATATATATATACTATATATATATATATATATATATATATAATTTAAATATACACCTATTGTACACATACACACACATACATATATATAGATATATATATATATATATATAATATATATATATATATATATATATATATATTATAATTATATATATATATATATATATATATATAATTATATATATATATATATATATATATATATATGTATATATATTCTATATATATATATATATATATATATATATATATATATATATCTATATATATATATATACAATATATATATATATATACATTGACTCACAGTGAAAATGGTCCACTCATGAACAATATTCGTTTTGCTAAAAATTGTCAATATGAAAAACCGAAATGCTATTATCTTCCTGTTTGAATATAAAGAAAAAATTTTATTAATACCATATAAATAGTAACAACAAATAACATTAAAAGAAAAAAAAAAATCCATCTCACAACAAAAATGGTCCATAATTAAGCTCAAAAAATAATCACAAAAGAGTCTTAGAACTATGTCTTAATATGGTCAACTCAGTTATTGGCATAAATTTTACATAAGCTTGCAATTTTACATATCGAAAAAATTAATTATAGTTAACGGTCCTACGCCAATCCGATTAAGAACGCACTCCTTATTTTGGAATGTCAAAATAAGTTAACGAAAATAAAACTTTTTAAATGGTGCAAAAACCATGTCCCTATCAAAACCAAAACTGTCGAAAAGCCAAGTTCAACAACGAGCGATCGTTTCGTTGGAATGGACTTCTGACTTCAATGTATTATTGGTTTCATTTATATTGCAAAAGGCTGGAGTTGGCTATAAACAAATTTAACTGGAGGAATAAGGAAAAATAAGCTGTTGCACTCTTTGGTGATACTTTTTTGTGTTTTTTTTTGTGTCTAATTATAAGTGGAATGAATTTTTTGTCCATTTTACTTTAATGTTATGTGATGTTTTTATGGTCATGTATATTAAAAAACACCTGATTTTATGAAACTGTCAATATCTCATATTAATAATATTAATATTTTTCGCGCTTTTACATCCGACAACTGGTGCCCCAAGGAAGCATGGAGGGTTTAATTATAAAAATTTCGATGGATTAAATCATGTTATAACCGCAATGTACAATTTAAGCCCCCTATTACCTTAGTCGCATCGAAATAACGTGGCAGGAAAATATGTCCTATACTATTAAAATAAAATATTACCGTTTGCATTTTTCGATTTTGTATGAATTTTGGGACGAAAAATGTCATTTCATGCGACCATCAACTTTTTAGACTACTAACCAAATACCACTGCTGTCACATCAAGTGGACGATTGTCACTTTAATCGACTAAAAGAATACTAAAATGTGACGGGTTAAAACGACTAAGGGAATAAGGATTTTAAGGAACAGAACTGGACATTTTAAACCTGGATATTTCAAAATAGGATTTGACAAAACGAGATAAGGTACAAAACTGGATATTTTAAAATTGGATAATTCAAAACGAGATAAGGTACAAAACTGCGATATTTCAAAATTGGCTAATTCTAAACGAGATAAGGTACAAACCGAGATATGGTACAAAACTGGATATTTCAAAACAGGATATTTCGACATGTGATTTAAACTTAAAAATGATTTTTTGGAAAAGTCCTGGAATATGGCCAGTTAGGAAGGAACACGGCGAGTTCTTAACCGATTATGATAAAATTCGATATGTAAGATGAAAATGGGATTTTAAAATGATTTTTTCTCTAAGGAGAGAAATAGAATTTTCCTTCACTTAATGTTTTTTTCAAATGCTGCTTTTCTTATCTTATTAAAATAATCATTGACTCGATCATACTGTCAGTAAAATTTATCTTCATCTATTTTTTATTCTTCTACCTAATATAACTATTCTTTACTTAGAGAATCTATGTGAGAAAAATTAATTAATTTATTCAACATTTTCATCCTACATATTGAATTTCATCATAATCGGTTAGGAACTCACCCAGTTCCTTCCTTACTGGCCATATTCCAGAACTTTCACAAAAAATCATTTTAAAATCCCATTCCCACCCTACATATAGAATTTCATCATAATCGGTTAAGAACTCGCCGAGTTCCTTCTTTATTGGCCATATTCCAGAACTTTCTCAAAAATCATTTTTAAATCACATTCCCATCCTACGTATCGAATTTCATCAAAATTGGTTAAGAATTCAACGAGTTCCTCCCTAATTGGCCATATTCCAGAACTTTCCCAAAAAATCATTTTAAAAAATTCCAATTTTCATCCTACGTATCGAATTTCATCAAAATTGGTTAAGAACTCGCCGAGTTCCTTCTTAACTGGCCC